>CM049816.1:61699159-61716659 GCA_027422435.1 Schizopygopsis pylzovi
TTACATTTTTTTTAATTGTACACACAAGTATAAACAATAAACCACATACCACAATTCAAAAAATTTTTTAAAAAATTATTACGTTTTATTCAGCAAGGATGCTTTAAATTAATAAATTAAATGACAGTAAAGACACAAAAGATTTAGTTAGTAAAGATTCAAATAAATATTTCAAATAAATGCTCTTTTGAACTTTCTGTTAATCAATAAATCCTAGATTTGCATGAAAATATGAAGCAGAAAAAACTCTTTTCAACAGTAGAATGTGACTCTGAAGACTGGTGAAAATGATTCAGCTTTGCATCACAGAAATCAATTATATTTTACAATATATTCAAATAAAAACGGTTGTATTAAATTGCAGTAATATGTCACAATTTTAACCGTTTAACTGTATTTTTAGTCAAATGCATGCAGCCTTGATGAGCAGATGTCAAAAACAAACCCAAAAATGTACAGACCTCAAACTTTTAAGCTGCAAAGCGTTCGGAAGACATTGAAAATGGGGAAGGACCTGCATTAACATTGACATGGAAAAGTTTGTAGGCGCTTCAGTCAGACGAGCCAAAGATATCTGATGTAATGATAGTTCTGTGACAAATGAACTGTCAGAGGGACGTCGAACGCTTCGGAAAGTTCCCCAGGGCTGATGGTGCATGCTGGGAACCGTCCCAAAAACATACTTGTACTGTACCTACTTACATGGACGCGATGGAAAATGCTGTAGAGGAGCGTCTGTGATGATTTATGAGTGCTGGGAGTTAAATGCACTTGAGTTCATTGTGTTTAGTGTGCGGCTGGAAACAGAGCTTTATTTAATCCACACTGTCATAATACATTGATTTGTTATCAGCGTGTTAGTAAATGTCCCGCTGTGGAATCATTACAGATCATTATAGTCAGTGTGTGCAGATGTCTTAAAGAGACAGTTCACCCCAAAATGAGATTCAATCATTTACTCACCCTCTCATGTATTACTTACTTTATACCGTTCAATTCATTTAAACTATCACTCGACAAAAATGGCAAAAATGCCATAAAAGCATCCTAACATTCATCCATCAGATCATATTGTCATGTCCTCTGAAGTCATATGATGCAAATCTCAATTGCACTTGTATTTAATTATAAAATGGCATCTTTAGATGTGTCGTTACTGTTTTTAATGTCATTAGTTCACAATGTATTTAAAAAAAAAGTGAATTTATGGCAACGATAGGTCTTAAAGACTCAATATGATCAATACATAAAGCTATCATATGGATTAGAATATAGTGAATGAGTCATATGATTATATTATATTATCCCCAAGGCTGCATTTATTTAATCAAAAATACAGTAACATTTGTGGAATATTATCAATTTAAAATTGTATTTATTTGATCTTAGTGTGTTTATTTACTGTCTTAGTGTCACATGTTTTAGAAATCATAATGAATATACTGATGTGCTGCTCAAATTGTCAGATTATTATAAATGTTGAAAATAGTGTGCAGTCATATTTTTGTGATAGTTCAAGTGAATATGTTCAAAGAAAATAAGTCTTTGTAACATATTATGAATTTCTGCGTGGGTGTGTTATGTGTCTTGTGTGTGTGTGTCTCTGTTTGTGTGTGTCTCTGTCTCTGTGTGTGTGTTGTGTGTGTCTTGTCCGTGTGTGTCTGTTGTGTGTGTGTCCTGTCTTGTGTGTGTGTGTGTGTGTGTGTGTGTGTGTGTGTGTGTGTGTGCGTGCTGTGTGTGTCGTGTGTGTGTGTGTGCTGTGTCTGTGTCTGTGTTGTGTGTGTGTGTGTGTGTGTCGGTTCTGTCTGTGTGTGTGTGTGTGTTGTGTGTGTGTTGTGTGTGTCTGTGTCTGTGTGTGTGTGTGTGTGTTGTGTGTTGTGTGTGTCCGTGTGTGCGTGG
Source organism: Schizopygopsis pylzovi (assembly GCA_027422435.1). Taxonomy (NCBI): domain Eukaryota; kingdom Metazoa; phylum Chordata; class Actinopteri; order Cypriniformes; family Cyprinidae; genus Schizopygopsis; species Schizopygopsis pylzovi. The sequence goes on from CM049816.1 coordinate 61,701,059, forward strand.
TGTGGGTGTGTGGCGTGTGCGCGTGTGTGTCGTGTTGTCGTGTCTGTCTCTGTGTCTGTCTCTGTCCTGTGTGTGTGTGTGTGTGTGTGTGTGTGTGTGTGTGTGTGTGTGTGTGTGTGTGTGTGTGTGTGTGTGTCTGTGTTGTGTTGTGTTGTGTGTGTGTGTCTCTGTGTGTGTCCGTGTGTGTGTGTGTGTGTATGTTTAACCAGCTCTTGTTCTCTGTGTTGTTCAGGGTCTGGTGGGACTGATTGGGATAACCGGAGTGATCGGACAATCTGGAGAAAAGGTAAAACCGAGACTGTTTGCACACATTTATTCTGTCTTACTTGATTTCTGCTAGAAAATCTCTTCATTAAACATGACAGTCGTACAGTGAAACCTGAAAATGTAATTATGTTTGTGTTTTTAATCATTTTTCAGGGTGATCGAGGTCCTCTTGGTCCTTTGGGTCCTCCAGGAGAGAAAGGTTCAACAGTAAGAACTTATTTCACATTTGTAAACATATATTAAAATGCATTGCATTGCAAAAAATGGTAATCTTACTCATTATTTTTGTCTGGTTTTCCAGTAAATCTAAACATTCTTAAATCAAGATACATTTACTTGAGAAGCCGAATAACATACGATTTTAAGTCTTATTTTAAAAAAGAGAAAAAAAGGTTTATGCTTAAAACAAGAGACATTTTTCTGACCAGATCATTCTTACAATCTTTGAATTCTGAATAACAAAAAAAAAAAAAATGTACAGACCCGAAACTTTTGAATGGATGTATTTTATTTTATTAAAAGCATTTTTAATTCTTCAAATAACACATAATTGTACACAAGTATACACATTATGAGAGTGTTTAGATATTTGTACTGAAAAACAAGGCAAAAATATTGAGGAAGAACATAATTAATAATGATAAATTATACTGGGCCTCTTTCACGAAACACCAGCAGAACGAATCGTTGTATGATGCTAAACGTGTGTAAATCATTTGTGAACAGATTTCTGTATAAATCGTTTCTAAAACTGAGTTAGTCCAATCTGAATCTGTTCTCTAGTTAGTTGGGTCACTGGTTAGTGTGTGTATGGTGTTAACCGTGTGTCTGTTTAAGGGGTATTCGGGTCTTCCAGGAGATCCTGGGGATTTCGGCCCGCAAGGTCCACCTGTAAGTTTACCCATGATCCTCTGCGGTATCAGATGCAGGTTTTGATTTGAAAGATTGAGAGTAGCTCTCCACTTGATAGCTGAAGTTTTACTCTGTCTCGTTTTCTCAAGGGTCCACAAGGGCCGAGAGGAGCAGCAGGTGTTTCCGGGCTGAAAGGACGAAGGGTAAGATGACTGGTGGAATAAATGAATGTGTTTTTGTTTAGCTAATGATGTCAATGCGGCTAGAAGAAATCAAACTGGAATCTGAACCGGAGTAGAGACCGCGGATTTGGTTTATAAGCTCATTTGTGTGATTGTTACCAAGAAATAACCAGGTATTTTATAAGACAGACAAATTATAATTCTATTTAGTTTTTCTTAATATAAAGAAAATTAAGCATTTTTAAATACATACTATTAATATATTGTTGCTTTGTGGCTGTATTTTTATAACAATTCATTACTGAAAATAATGTCACGGTGCAAAAGCAATTAATTATTATTATTTATTAAAATAATCTGGGAGTATTGATATATTCAATTCATTATCCAATATTAATTTCATGATTCCAAAAGTGTCAAGAAACATATGTCCTTCCATAAAAATAGTTATTAAATGTGTGTGTGTGTGTGTGTGTGTGTGTGTGTGTGTGTGTGTGTGTGTGTGTGTGTGTGTGTGTGTGGGGGGGGGGGGTATTTTAGCCTTTTAATTAAGATTAAACTTAGATTATACCATTCAAAAGTTTTGAATAGTTAATATCTTTTAAGATATTTTATAAATAAGACTCTTCTGCTCACCGAGGCTGCATTTATTTGATCAAAAATACAGTAAAAATAGTAAATTTATGAAATATTATTGCCATTTCAAATAACTGTTTTCTATGTGAATATGTGTTAAACTGTAATTTATTTCTGTGATATTTTCAGCATCATTACTCCAGTCTTCAGTGTCACATGATCTTCAGAAATCATAATAATATACTGATTTGCTACTTAAGAAACATTTCTGATTATTATCAATTCATTTCTGAAAATAATGTCACGGTGCAAAAGCAATTGTTAATGATCCTGAGAAGGCTAATGAAGCTAGAAGGTTTGTTTTTGAGTGAATGGTGTTTCTAGAGAAAGCACAGGGATCTCTAAATCTAAACTAATATGACTAAAATAACACAATCACCACTGATGGTCTTATCTCACGCTTATTTGAGAGGCTAATTCATCTGAATCCAAAATAGAAATACATTTATATATCATTTATTATACTGATATACACTTGATATTTTGAATTAGATTATAGTTTACTTTTGTGCATTTTAATTTTTTGTTGAAAATGTGGTAATTATGTTTGTCTTAAAAAAAAATAAATTATGTTTTTATGTCTGTAAAAACATGATTTTTCAATGTTGTAAATGAAGCAAAGGTCATCGGAGTACATTTACAAATAAAATAAATAACTATTTCAGTTTATCTACCTCAATAATTCACATTTAATTCAGTGTGTTACTTGGTGTTACTACAGTTTATTCAGTGTATGTAGTTTTTGATAAGCTTTAGTTTTTAGTTTATTTAGTTATTTTCATACTTAAACTAAATGAAAATGAGAATAGTTGAAATATAATATACATTTTTAAATGTTTTATTTTATTTCCAGCAATGATGTTTTAGTTAATGATAATAACCATGATGCTACAAAATGAATTATGGTAATATACAGAATGATTTCTGGATTATTAAAAAAAAATAAGTTTGCCCGTTAAATTCTAGTCTTCTTAGGGAAACTGAATGAATATTTATATTAATTGTATTTTGACATTATTTATATTCTGATGTACTTTTTTCTTAATAAAGCTGTCAGAATAACTTTTTTGAACATTTAAAGTAACTGTCTTAAAAGTACAGTAGCAGAAACAGCTGGCTTAATTAATAACCGGTCACCGTGAGGGTAAATGTTTAAGGAAACTCAATTACTTGCAGGAAAGCTTGACTAAAATAATAAATGAGAAAGAGCGTGTTTGACGTGAGTCCTAATGACACAGGATGAAGTCTGTCAGGGGACACAAAAGCTGATGAAAAGAGGTTTGAGGTTCATGCCAAACTCTGCAATTAAGAGAACGTTCCCCTCCGTTCTGTTTATATAAAACAGTCCAGATCGGATTTTAATGATGTGAGAACGGGTCACTTCAAACCCCCTTGTGAAAACATGACAGACAGATCGCTTACACATCCTGAACAGAGCGTCGAGAGTCTCCGTTCATGAACCCAAAGTCAACAGACGAGACTCTCTGACTCCAAAACCTAGTGCACACCTGCACAGACAGCTTTTAAAGGGTCACATGATGTAGATAAAAAGAACATTATTTAGTTTATTTGGTGTAATGCAATGTGTTCATGCAGTTTAAGGTCCAAAAAACACATTATTTTACCCATACTGTACATTATTGTTGCTCCTCTTTGCTCCGCCTTTCTGAAACGTGTCGATTTTTACGAAGCTCATCATTCTGAGAAGCGAGGCGTGCTCTGATTGGCCAGCTATCGGTGCCTTGTGATTGGCCGAATACCTCAATCGTGAGACGGAAATGTTACGCCCCTCACCGTTTTGTGATGCGAGTCCCGGCGAGACGACACAAAGATATTAAAACCCATTATAAACGAGGCATTTGTTGTATCCAGTGGGGACATTATGATTATAATGCATTTTCATTCTAGTGTAATTTTTTTTTGTTTTGTTATGTACTGTAATCATTTGTATACATTTTTGTTATTAATATTTATAATTAGCTTTAATTTATTTTCATTATGTTTTAGTAATTTTAGATATGTGTTTTAGTCAATAGAATTTGTATTGTTGTTTTTTCAATATTTTTAGCTTTAATTTATTTTTAGTTTAAGTTGAATTTCAGCAATTATAGTTTAAGTTTTAGTAATGTTGCTTTGTGCTTTTGTAATTATATATTGTTTCTTTAAATATTTCTATTTAGCTTTATTTTATTTTAGCAATATTTAGTTGGTTGTCAATGCAATATTTGTAAAAAGTTTTTTACGTTACTGTAAGTTTTGATGTTAATTTTAATAACACACTTTAAGTTGTCTAATATATTTAGTAATTTTCTAAAATTAGGTACCAATGCAACAGATACTGTACATTTTGATGATATGAATTTATCATTTAATTCATATTTTATAATATTTTGAATTTATTTTACTTTGTCATTATAATTTTAACACCCTAACACCAACCTATTATAATCAATAATGAGTCGCATCTCTCGTGAGCTTAAGTGGTCTTTATAGTGTGGTTCACTAAAGAGGTTGCATCTCTCGTGAGCTTAAGTGTTCACTAAAGAGTTTGCATCTCTCGTGAGCTTAAGTGGTCTTTATAGTGTGGTCACTAAAGAGGTTGCATCTCTCGTGAGCTTAAGTGGTCTTTATAGTGTGTTCACTAAAGGAGTTTGCATCTCTCGTGAGCTTAAGTGGTCTTTATAGTGTGGTCACTAAAGAGGTTTGCATCTCTCGTGAGCTTAAGTGGTCTTTATAGTGTGTTCACTAAAGAGTTTGCATCTCTCGTGAGCTTAAGTGGTCTTTATAGTGTGGTCACTAAAGAGGTTGCATCTCTCGTGAGCTTAAGTGGTCTATATAGTGTGGTCACTAAAGAGGTTGCATCTCTCGTGAGCTTAAGTGGTCTATATAGTGTGGTCACTAAAGAGGTTGCATCTCTCATGAGCTTAAGTGGTCTTTATAGTGTGGTCACTAAAGAGGTTTGCATCTCTCGTGAGCTTAAGTGGTCTTTATAGTGTGGTCACTAAAGAGGTTGCATCTCTCATGAGCTTAAGTGTTCACTAAAGAGTTTGCATCTCTCGTGAGCTTAAGTGTTCACTAAAGAGGTTGCATCTCTCGTGAGCTTAAGTGGTCTATATAGTGTGTTCACTAAAGAGGTTGCATCTCTCGTGAGCTTAAGTGGTCTTTATAGTGTGGTCACTAAAGAGTTTGCATCTCTCGTGAGCTTAAGTGGTCTATATAGTGTGTTCACTAAAGAGTTTGCATCTCTCGTGAGCTTAAGTGGTCAATATTGTGTGTTAACTAAAGAGTTTGCGTCTCTCGTGAGCTTAAGTGGTCACTAAAGAGTTTGCATCTCTCGTGAGCTTAAGTGGTCTATATAGTGTGTTCACTAAAGAGTTTGCATCTCTCGTGAGCTTAAGTGGTCTATATAGTGTGTTCACTAAAGAGTTTGCATCTCTCGTGAGCTTAAGTGGTCTATATAGTGTGTTCACTAAAGAGTTTGCATCTCTCGTGAGCTTAAGTGTTCACTAAAGAGTTTGCATCTCTCGTGAGCTTAAGTGGTCTTTATAGTGTGTTCACTAAAGAGTTTGCATCTCTCGTGAGCTTAAGTGGTCTTTATAGTGTGGTCACTAAAGAGGTTGCATCTCTCGTGAGCTTAAGTGTTCACTAAAGAGTTTGCATCTCTCGTGAGCTTAAGTGTTCACTAAAGAGGTTGCATCTCTCGTGAGCTTAAGTGTTCACTAAAGAGGTTTGCATCTCTCGTGAGCTTAAGTGTTCACTAAAGAGGTTTGCATCTCTCGTGAGCTTAAGTGGTCTATATAGTGTGGTCACTAAAGAGGTTGCATAAAGAGGTTGCATCTCTCGTGAGCTTAAGTGGTCTATATAGTGTGGTTCACTAAAGAGGTTGCATCTCTCGTGAGCTTAAGTGGTCTATATAGTGTGGTCACTAAAGAGTTTGCATCTCTCGTGAGCTTAAGTGGTCTTTATAGTGTGGTCACTAAAGAGGTTGCATCTCTCGTGAGCTTAAGTGTTCACTAAGGAGTTTGCATCTCTCGTGAGCTTAAGTGTTCACTAAAGAGTTTGCATCTCTCGTGAGCTTAAGTGGTCTTTATAGTGTGTTCACTAAAGAGGTTTGCATCTCTCGTGAGCTTAAGTGGTCTTTATAGTGTGGTCACTAAAGAGGTTGCATCTCTCGTGAGCTTAAGTGGTCTATATAGTGTGGTTCACTAAAGAGGTTTGCATCTCTCGTGAGCTTAAGTGGTCTATATAGTGTGGTTCACTAAAGAGTTTGCATCTCTCGTGAGCTTAAGTGGTCTTTATAGTGTGGTCACTAAAGAGGTTTGCATCTCTCGTGAGCTTAAGTGGTCTATTATAGTGTGGTTCACTAAAGAGGTTTGCATCTCTCGTGAGCTTAAGTGGTCTATATAGTGTGTTCACTAAAGAGTTTGCATCTCTCGTGAGCTTAAGTGGTCTATATAGTGTGTTCACTAAAGAGTTTGCATCTCTCGTGAGCTTAAGTGGTCTATATAGTGTGTTCACTAAAGAGGTTTGCATTCTCTCGTGAGCTTAAGTGGTCTTTATAGTGTGGTTCACTAAAGAGGTTTGCATCTCTCGTGAGCTTAAGTGGTCTATTATAGTGTGGTTCACTAAAGAGGTTTGCATCTCTCGTGAGCTTAAGTGGTCAATATTGTGTGTTAACTAAAGAGTTTGCATCTCTCGTGAGCTTAAGTGTTCACTAAAGAGTTTGCATCTCTCGTGAGCTTAAGTGGTCTATATAGTGTGTTCACTAAAGAGTTTGCATCTCTCGTGAGCTTAAGTGGTCTATATAGTGTGTTCACTAAAGAGTTTGCATCTCTCGTGAGCTTAAGTGGTCTATATAGTGTGTTCACTAAAGAGTTTGCATCTCTCGTGAGCTTAAGTGTTCACTAAAGAGTTCGCATCTCTCGTGAGCTTAAGTGGTCTATATAGTGTGGTCACTAAAGAGGTTGCATCTCTCGTGAGCTTAAGTGGTCTTTATAGTGTGGTCACTAAAGAGGTTGCATCTCTCGTGAGCTTAAGTGTTCACTAAAGAGTTTGCATCTCTCGTGAGCTTAAGTGGTTCACTAAAGAGTTTGCATCTCTCGTGAGCTTAAGTGGTCTATATAGTGTGTTCACTAAAGAGGTTGCATCTCTCGTGAGCTTAAGTGGTCTATATAGTGTGTTCACTAAAGAGGTTGCATCTCTCGTGAGCTTAATTGGTCTTTATAGTGTGGTCACTAAAGAGGTTGCATAAAGAGGTTGCATCTCTCGTGAGCTTAAGTGGTCTATATAGTGTGTTCACTAAAGAGGTTTGCATCTCTCGTGAGCTTAAGTGGTCTATTATAGTGTGGTTCACTAAAGAGGTTTGCATCTCTCGTGAGCTTAAGTGGTCTATATAGTGTGGTTCACTTAAAGAGGTGGCATCTCTCGGCTGATGCTTAAGTGGTCTTATATACAGTAGACTGGTTTCACTAACAGAGGTTGCATCTCTTCGTGAGATTAAGTGGTTTATATTAGGCTGTGTTCACTAAAGAGGTTGCATCTCTCGGTGAGCTTAAGTGGTCTATATAGTGTGAGGCATCTAAAGAGGTTGCATCAACTCGTGAGCTTAAGTGGTCTATATAGTGTGGTCACTAAAGAGGTTGCATCTCTCATGAGCAATAAATGGTCTATAGAGTGTGGTCACTAAAGAGGTTGCATCTCTCGTGAGCTTAAGTGTTCACTAAAGAGTGTTGCATCTCTCGTGAGCTTAAGAAGTCTATATAGTGTAGTCATCCAAAGAGGTTACATCTCTTCGTGAGCTTAAGTGGTCTATATAGTGTGGTCACTAAAGAGGTTCCATCTCTCGTGAGCTTAAGTGGTCGATATAGTGTGGTCAATTACAACAGGTATGCATGTTAAAAGCTATGCTTCCTCCATATATACAGCAGCACTGGTTTCTGTAACAGTTTTATCCTCTCTATATTCTGAAGTTTTGTTTGGCTTGTCCTTGATTCTCGGTGTGTTTGGTCTGGCGTGAGGCGTCTCATTAATCTGGGTTTACCAGCGAGACAGTTTATTAGTAAGATGAACATGGTGAAATAAATTCTCATAGTATATGGTGACAGTTTTTTTTATGAGTTATGGAGTTTTAAACTAGAAGAAAGAAAACATCCAAAATACACTTTCTGGTTTGTTTTATGGCACATCATCCATTTTTGCGTTTGTAAATTTCAATTACAACACATATCTTTAAAAGTTTTTTCTCTATGCTTTATGTGATGTTCAGATTTATCTTCGGGAACTTCATGTAATTTAATGCATATTCAATTAGATAATACATAATTTAAACACTTTATAAAACTTCTGATACACTTTTTGTATTTTGCAATTCTTAATGTAATTCATCAACTGGTAAGTATGGTGATATCTATTTTTAATTTTTTACCCTGTTCACCTATCGTGTTTTTGTCTTTTAGGGCCCGAGGGGACCTGATGGCCCTCCAGGAGAGCCGGGCCCTGAGGGCGTAAAGGTACCAGAGGCTCCTCTACAGACCCAAAACATATACACACATAGAGAATTATATAGAAATTGAAAAGTTAAAACATATTGTTCTTCTGGGAAAACTTTGTGATGACATTTATGTCTTTCTCTGTGTCTTTCTCTGCTCTTTCGTGGTGCCTTTCTCACCACTACAAAACCCAAAACTATTGCACTGTGGTTTGCATTGCAAAGCTACTCAGTGATGGTGATGAACAGACATGCTTAACAGCTCGACTGCTTTTGTTTTGCAGGGTGAAAAGGGATCGCCAGGGAAGAATGGAGCTCCGGGATTCATCGTAAGTAACGTAAATGTGAAATATAGATTACATTTTCACTTGAAGTTAGAAGAATCTGACTAAATCTTCACTTGGGACGTTTTCATATGGAAAAACATCATGTAGAGTTCAACCGCAGACAGTTTTGAGATCAGTCTTTCTTGTGTCTGTGTTTGTGTTTGTTTGTAGGGTAAAGCTGGAGCTCCAGGGAAGAGAGGAGCAGCAGCAGCGCCTGTAAGTCTCATTCAGACAACATCTTCATTTAAAAACACGCTATATTATAATATACTTCATTTAAAAACACGCTATATTATAATATACTTCATTTAAAAACACGCTATATTATAATATACTTCATTTAAAAACACTCTATATTATAATATACTTCATTTAAAAACACGCTATATTATAATATACTTCATTTAAAAACACTCTATATTATAATATACTTCATTTAAAAACACTCTATATTATAATATACTTCATTTAAAAACACTCTATATTATAATATACTTCATTTAAAAACACTCTATATTATAATATACTTCATTTAAAAACACTCTATATTATAATATACTTCATTTAAAAACACTCTATATTATAATATACTTCATTTAAAAACACTCTATATTATAATATACTTCATTTAAAAACACTCCATATTATAATATACTTCATTTAAAAACACTCTATATTATAATATACTTCATTTAAAAACACTCTATATTATAATATACTTCATTTAAAAACACTCTATATTATAATATACTTCATTTAAAAACACTCTATATTATAATATACTTTATTTAAAAACACTCTATATTATAATATACTTCATTTAAAAACACTCTATATTATAATATACTTCATTTAAAAACACTCCATATTATAATATACTTCATTTAAAAACACTCTATATTATAATATACTTCATTTAAAAACACGCTATATTATAATATACTTCATTTAAAAACACTCTATATTATAATATACTTCATTTAAAAACACTCTATATTATAATATACTTCATTTAAAAACACTCTATATTATAATATACTTCATTTAAAAACACTCTATATTATAATATACTTATTTAAAAACACTCTATATTATAAATACTTTTTAAAACCTTATATTATAATATACTTATTTAAAAACACTTATTTAATAATATACTTTATTTAAAACACTTTTTTATAATTATATTTCATTTAAAAATTTATTTAATATACTTATTTAAAAAGTTTTATTAAATATACTTCATTTAAAACCTTTTATATTATTTAATATACTTTTTAAAACACTCTTATTATAATATACTTTATTTAAAAAATTTATTTAATATACTTCATTTAAAAACACTCTTTATTAAAATACTTTTTAAAACAGTCCATTATTTAATATACTTTTTAAAAACACTCATATTATAAATATACTTTTTAAAAAATTATATTATAATTACTTCATTTAAAAAACTTTTTATAAAATACTTATTTAAAAACCTTTTATTATAATTATTCATTTAAAAACTTTTTTATAATAACTTATTTAAAAACACTTTTTATAAATTTATTTTAAAAACTTTTTATAATATTTCATTTTTAAAAACACTTTTTATAATATTTATTTTAAAAACACTTTTTATAATATACTTCATTTAAAAAACCTCTTTTATAATTACTTTTTAAAAAATTTTTATAATTATTCATTTAAAAAACACTTTTTATAAATTTCATTTAAAAAATTTTTTATAAATTTCATTTAAAAACCTCATATTATAATATACTTCATTTAAAAACACTTTATTATAATATACTTCATTTAAAAAACTTATTATAATTATTATTTAAAAACACTCCATATTATAATAATTCATTTAAAAACACCTATATTATAATATATTCATTTAAAAACACTCATTTATAATATACTTTTTAAAAACACCATTTATAATATACTTTTTAAAAACACCATATTATAATATACTTTTTAAAAAACCATATTATAAATATTTTTAAAAACACCTTTATTATAATATACTTTTTAAAAAATTATATTATAATTACTTTTTAAAAACACTCTTATTATAATATTTTTTAAAAACACCTATATTATAAATACTTTTTAAAAAATTTATATTATAATTACTTTTTAAAAAACTCATATTATAATATACTTTTTAAAAAACCCATATTATAAATACTTTTTAAAAAACACTTTATTATAATATACTTCTTTAAAAACACTCTTATTATATTATAATATACTTCATTTAAAAACACTCTATATTATAATATACTTATTTAAAAACACTCCATATTATAATATACTTCATTTAAAAACACTCTATATTATAATATACTTCATTTAAAAACACTCCATATTATAATATACTTCATTTAAAAACACTCTATATTATAATATACTTCATTTAAAAACACTCTATATTATAATATACTTCATTTAAAAACACGCTATATTATAATATACTTCATTTAAAAACACGCTATATTATAATATACTTCATTTAAAAACACTCTATATTATAATATACTTCATTTAAAAACACTCTATATTATAATATACTTCATTTAAAAACACTCTATATTATAATATACTTCATTTAAAAACACTCCATATTATAATATACTTCATTTAAAAACACGCTATATTATAATATACTTCATTTAAAAACACTCCATATTATAATATACTTCATTTAAAAACACTCCATATTATAATATACTTCATTTAAAAACACTCTATATTATAATATACTTCATTTAAAAATACTCCATATTATAATATACTTCATTTAAAAACAGCTATTATTATAATATACTTCATTTAAAAACACGCTATATTATAATATACTTCATTTAAAAACACTCTATATTATAATATACTTCATTTAAAAACACTCTATATTATAATATACTTCATTTAAAAACACTCCATATTATAAATATACTTCATTTAAAAACACGCTATATTATAATATACTTCATTTAAAATACTCTATATTATAATATACTTCATTTAAAAACACGCTATATTATAATATACTTCATTTAAAAACACTCTATATTATAATATACTTATTTAAAAACACTCTATATTATAATATACTTCATTAAAAACACTCTTATTTAAATAACTTCATTAAAAACACTCTATATTATAATATACTTCATTTAAAAACACTCTATTTATAATATACTTCATTTAAAAACACTCCATATTATAATATACTTCATTTAAAAACACTCTATATTATAATATACTTCATTTAAAAACACTCTATATTATAATATACTTCATTTAAAAAACACTCTATATTATAATATACTTCATTTAAAAACACTCTATATTATAATATACTTCATTTTAAAAACACTCCATATTATAATATACTTCATTTAAAACACTCTATTTATAAATACTTCATTTAAAAACACTCTATATTATAATATACTTCATTTAAAAACACTCCATATTATAATATAACTTCATTTAAAAACCACTCTATATTATAATATACTTCATTTAAAAACACTCCATATTATAATATACTTCATTTAAAAAACACTCTATATTATAATATACTTCATTTAAAAACACTCCATATTAAAATATACTTCATTTAAAAACACGCTATATTATAATATACTTCATTTAAAAACACTCTATATATAAAAAATACTTATTTAAAAACACTCTATATTATAATATACTTCATTTAAAAACACTCTATATTATAATATACTTCATTTAAAAACACTCTATATTATAATATACTTCATTTAAAAACACTCTATATTATTAAATACTTCATTTAAAAACACGCTATATTATAATATACTTCATTTAAAAACACTCTATATTATAATATACTTCATTTAAAAACACGCTATATTATAATAAACTTAAACATTTAAAAACACTCTATATTATAATATTCTTCATTTAAAAACACTCTATATTATAATATACTTCATTTAAAAACACTCTATATTATAATATACTTCATTTAAAAAACACGCTATATTATAATATACTTCATTTAAAAACACTTATATTATAATATAAACTTCATTTAAAAACACTCTATATTATAATATACTTCATTTAAAAACACTCTATATTATAATATACTTCATTTAAAAACACGCTATATTATAATATACTTCATTTAAAAACACTCTATATTATAATATACTTCATTTAAAAACACTCTATATTATAATATACTTCATTTAAAAACACTCTATATTATAATATACTTCATTTAAAAACACTCCATATTATAATATACTTCATTTAAAAACACGCTATATTATAATATACTTCATTTAAAAACACTCCATATTATAATATACTTCATTTAAAAACACTCCATATTATAATATACTTCATTTAAAAACACTCTATATTATAATATACTTCATTTAAAAACACTCTATATTATAATATACTTCATTTAAAAACACTCTATATTATAATATACTTCATTTAAAAACACGCTATATTATAATATACTTCATTTAAAAACACTCTATATTATAATATACTTCATTTAAAAACACTATATTATAATATACTTCATTTAAAAACACTCTATATTATAATATACTTCATTTAAAAACACTCCATATTATAATATACTTCATTTAAAAACACTCCATATTATAATATACTTCATTTAAAAACAATACTATGTCAGAAGTACTCATATTGTGTTTAAATCAATACTAATTCTTTCTTTTAATACTCAAAAGTGTCAAACTAATGGCATTTAAATAATACAGTATGTTGTTAAAATAAATAATATTATTATATTTTAATACTCAAAAGTATTAAATAATCAGTTTAAATCAGTACAATAAATTTCCAAAAATGCTTTTAGTTCTAAATAAATAATATAATTTTATTTTAATACTCAAAAGTATTCAAATAATCGTATTGAGTAAAATATGTTGCCAAAAATACTATTATTTTATTTGAGTACTCAAATGTTTTAAAATAATCATAATAAAATTGTAAAATGTTGCAAATAATATATATTTTTGTTTAAATAGGTCTTTTTGTTTTATTTTAATGCTAAATAAAATGTAAAAATATATTAAAATAATTATATTAAAATGGTAAAATGTGTTGTCAAAAATACTGTTTAAAAAATACTATTATTTATTTAATAATATTTAAAAATATTAAAATAATTGTATCAAAATATATTGCCAATATATATTATAGTATATATATATATATAATATATATTTTATATATAGCTCAAAAATACAATATTTGAAACTAAAAATGATTTTTGTTTAAATAAATACCACTATTTCATTTTATATTTAGGTATTTAAACAATCTGACTAAAATAGTAAAATATGTTGTCAAAAATATTTTGTTCCAATATAATTGCTGTTATTTTGTTTTATGATCATCAAATGGTGATTAAAATAATAGTTAAGGAAGCATAATTGTATAGTGGATCCTCCCTGTGTTTCCTCATTCATGACACACATCGCTGGATGTTGAGATGTCTCTGTGTTTCACTGTAATAAAGCACGAGTGTGTTTGCTGTCGTGAAGTGTGAAGTGTGTCGAAGCGGTTAGTGTTCACACAGGTCTGAAGGTGTTTTAATGCTCTCGAGCACACAGTGTCCTCTAGTGGCTGATTGTGTAGCTCTGTTCTGTGTTTCACTGTAATAAAGCACGAGTGTGTTTGCTGTCGTGAAGTGTGTCGAAGCGGTTAGTGTTCACACAGGTCTGAGGGGTTTTAATGCTCTCGAGCACACAGTGTCCTCTAGTGGCTGATTGTGTAGCTCTGTTCTGTGTTTCACTGTAATAAAGCACGAGTGTGTTTGCTGTCGTGAAGTGTGAAGTGTGTCGAAGCGGTTAGTGTTCACACAGGTCTGAGGTGTTTTAATGCTCTCGAGCACACAGTGTCCTCTAGTGGCTGATTGTGTAGCTCTGTTCTGTGTTTCACTGTAATAAAGCACGAGTGTGTTTGCTGTCGTGAAGTGTGTCGAAGCGGTTAGTGTTCACACAGGTCTGAAGGGTTTTAATGCTCTCGAGCACACAGTGTTCTCTAGTGGCTGATTGTGTAGCTCTGTTCTGTAGGGTTTTAATGCCTCATTCGATGCACACAGTATCGCTGGATGTTGAGATGTCTCTGAGTCTGAGACGCTGTGTTTCACTGTAACAAAGCACGAGTGTGTTTGCTGTCGTGAAGTGTGAAGTGTGTCGAAGCGGTTAGTGTTCACACAGGTCTGAAGGGTTTTAATGCTCTCGAGCTCACAGTGTCCTCTAGTGGCTGATTGTGTAGCTCTGTTCTGTGTTTCACTGTAATAAAGCACGAGTGTGTTTGCTGTCGTGAAGTGTGTCGAAGCGGATAGTGTTCACACAGGTCTGAGGGGTTTTAATGCTCTCGAGCACACAGTGTCCTCTAGTGGCTGATTGTGTAGCTCTGTTCTGTGTTTCACTGTAATAAAGCACGAGTGTGTTTGCTGTCGTGAAGTGTGAAGTGTGTCGAAGCGGTTAGTGTTCACACAGGTCTGAGGGGTTTTAATGCTCTCGAGCTCACAGTGTCCTCTAGTGGCTGATTGTGTAGCTCTGTTCTGTGTTTCACTGTAATAAAGCACGAGTGTGTTTGCTGTCGTGAAGTGTGAAGTGTGTCGAAGCGGTTAGTGTTCACACAGGTCTGAGGGTTTTAATGCTCTCGAGCTCACAGTGTCCTCTAGTGGCTGATTGTGTAGCTCTGTTCTGTGTTTCACTGTAATAAAGCACGAGTGTGTTTGCTGTCGTGAAGTGTGTGGAAGCGGTTAGTGTTCACACAGGTCTGAAGGGTTTTAATGCTCTCGA
>CM049816.1:61726659-61731659 GCA_027422435.1 Schizopygopsis pylzovi
GGTTTCAAATTGTCCTTGGGGCGCAGGCTCCTCCCACTTTTGTTGTTAGAGCGAATCAATATTGTTTTTATATGTTTGGCCTCGTGTGATTGGACCGTTCTCAACGACTCTCGTTCCACTCAGCAGCAGCTCGTCAGTTGACAGACAGGTACTAATTAATGTGGAAGCAAGCGCAATATCTCCAGATGAAAGAACATTCGGTTTTATCTTTACAAAAATACCCGTTCACAAGGCGTTCGGATGAAGAAAGAAAAGGATCAAGGAGCTTGGACCAGATCGCCCGTACTTTCAGTTTGTTTGCGCCCCCCCACAATGTTTAGCACCAGCCGCCACTGCAGTCTATCATCATTCCTAAAAAAATATTACTTTGTATTAAACAAGGAAATTGTCTATTTTATCTGTTTTTCTTTAACTATAGGGTCACACTGGTAAGCAAGGTCCAGCAGGCCCCCCGGGACCAAAGGGAGAAAAGGTTATTCAACATATTTTTATATTTTGAATGATAATCTCAGTCTAAATGCCATATTTGAGTTACATATAATGCTTGAAATTCTATGCAATATGTGCACATTTCAAAGCAGTAAATCATATTGTGAATGTTTCTATAACTCAGAGGTTCTCAATTCCAGTCCTCGCGCCCCCCCGCTCTGCATATTTTGCATGTCTCTCTTTGTTAACACACTTGATTCAGATAATCAGCTTGTTAGAAGTGCGCTCCGTGCATGAACTGTGTTCCGATTGACATGCTCCCTACACAGGGTCCATTGCTCCCTACACAGTGTGCATTGCTCCCTACACAGTGTCCATTGCTCCCTACACAGGGTCCAATGCTCCCTAAACAGGGTCCATTGCTCCCTACACAGGGTCCATTGCTCCCTACACAGGGTCCATTGCTCCCTACACATGTCCATTGCTCCCTACACAGTGTCCATTGCTCCCTACACAGGGTCCATTGCTCCCTACACAGGGTCCATTGCTCCCTACACAGTGTCCATTGCTCCCTACACAGGTCCATTGCTCCCTACACAGGTCCATTGCTCCCTACACAGGGTCCATTGCTCCCTACACAGGGCCCATTGCTCCCTACACAGGGTCCATTGCTCCCTACACAGGGTCCATTGCTCCCTACACAGGGTCCATTGCTCCCTACACAGGGTCCATTGCTCCCTACACAGGGTCCATTGCTCCCTACACAGGGTCCATTGCTCCCTACACAGGGTCCATGCTCTCTACACAGGTCCATTGCTCCCTACACAGGGTCCATTGCTCCCTACACAGGGTCCATTGCTCCCTACACAGGTCCATTGCTCCCTACACAGGGTCCATTGCTCCCTACACAGGGTCCATTGCTCCCTACACAGGGTCCATTGCTCCCTACACAGGGTCCATTGCTCCCTACTCCCTGAGCAGGGAAATCCGCTGAAGTTTACTTTATTTCGGGAACATTCATTCATGGATTTGCGCTGCGCAACGTCTTCACGCACGGACGAGTGTGACATCATATACCTCTGTAAATATATACAATTTTAATTCACGTCTCGCACACTTCAATGCACTTTGAATGGAATATATACGTTCGCTTCGAACTGGAATCATGGAGGAATATCCTGTGATGTCCACTTCGCAGGGCACTTACGTTCCAATAGAACAAACATCTGAAGCGATAAGAGTAACATACCAAATATGCAGAGCGGGGGGCACGAGGACTGGAATTGAGAACCGCTGCTATAACTGGTGTAAAGCCAGAGTTAAAAAAAATAGTGTTCGAATCTGAAGTGATTAAGTGTGTTTTTCAGGGTTACCCCGGAGAAGACAGTAAAACAGCAGGACCACCCGGGCCCTTAGGTGAACCAGTAGGTCTTAATTTCCTTTAACTTCCTGTTTTTGTCCAACACCTGGACTGAAATCAGTAAATAAAGAGGCGGTGATATTTACATCACTTTATTGAAGAAATAAGACAACATATCAGTGCTTGTGTGCGTATAGGGCGCTCCAGGAGAGAAGGGTGAACGTGGAGAGCCAGGAGATGACGGATATCAGGTTAGTGTCTCTGTAAGGAGGAATTTCATGCTTTATAAAAATCATTCCTCTTCACTAACTAGCTTAACTACCACTTAGAACACCTCAGAAACTGTTTAGCAACACCCTAACAACCACACAGCAGCATGATAAATAAACATTCAGGACACCTCTGAAATGACATGGCACACTGTAGCATCCACACAGCAACAAAAAAATCCCTGGAAACACCTTAGCAACAGAATAACAGGGACTTTTTGGAGCACCGGAGACTCCGCTTGTGTTCTTTTGCTCATTGTTCTTCAGATGATTTTCTTCTAGTCATCTAGATTAATAGTGTGTGTGTGTGTGTGTGTGTGTGTGTGTGTGTGTGTGTGTGTGTGTGTGTGTGTGTGTGTGTGTGTGTGTGTGTGTGTGTGTGTGTGTGTGTGTGTGTGTGTGTGTGTGTGTTTTAGGGTCACGCTGGGGTCACAGGCGCCCGTGGAGCCATTGGTCAGCAGGGATCTCCTGTAAGTCTGATGTGTGACCAACACTGCACCTCTGGTCCAAATCTGCTGCTGTCCACCTACATAGACAGCAGTCAGTGCATCATGCTAACAGTGCACTGGACATTCAGCTCACTATACAGGTGCATCTCAATAGATTAGAATGTCATGGAAAAGTGGAAAATGTCATTTATTTCAGTAATTCAACTCAAATTGTGAAACTCGTGTATTAAATAAAATAAGTTTGGTTCACTAGACTGCTGATCTAACAGTTGTCCAGAAGACAATCATTGACACCCTTCACAAGGAGGGTAAGACACAAACATTCATTACCAAAGAAGCTGTTCACAGAGTGCTGTATCCAAGCATGTTAACAGAAAGTTGAGTGGAAGAAAAAGATGCACAACCAACCGAGAGAACCGCAGCTTATGAGGATTGTCAAGCAAAATCGATTCAAGAATTTGGGTGAACTTCACAAGGAATGGACTGAGGCTGGGGTCAAGCATCAAGAGCACCACACACAGACGTGTCGAGGAATTTGGCTACAGTTGTCTTCAGAGGCGTCTTACCTGGGCTAAGAGAAGAAGAACTGGACTGTTGCCCAGCGGTCCAAAGTCCTCTTTTCAGATGAGAGCAAGTTTTGTATTTCATTTGGAAACCAAGGTCCTAGAGTCTGGAGGAAGGGTGGAGAAGCTCATAGCCAAGTTGCTTGAAGTCCAGTGTTAAGTTTCCACAGTCTGTGATGATTTGGGTGCAATGTCATCTGCTGGTGTTGGTCCATTGTGCTTTTTGAAAACCAACGTCACTGCACCCGTTTACCAAGAAATATTGGAGCACTTCATGCTTCCTTCTGCTGAGCAGCTTTTTAAAGATGCTGATTTCATTTTCCAGCAGGATTTGGCTCCTGTCCACACTGCCAAAAGCACCAAAAGTTGGTTAAATGACCAAATGACTGGCCAGCAAACTCACCAGACCTGAACATAGAGAATCTATGAGGTATTGTCAAGAGGAAAATGAGAAACAAGAGACCAAAACATGCAGATGAGCTGAAGGCCACTGTCAAAGAAACCTGTGCTTCACACCACCTCAGCAGTGCCACAAACTGATCACCTCCATGCCACGCCGAATTGAGCCAGTAATTAAAGCAAAAGAAGCCCCTACCAAGTATTGAGTACATATACAGTAAATGAACATACTTTCCAGAAGGACAACAATTCACTAAAAATGTTTTTTTATTGGTCTTATGAAGTATTTTAATTTTTGAGAGTGAATTGGTGAGTTTTTGTTAAATGTGAGCCAAAATCATCACAATTAAAAGAACCAAAGACTTAAACTACTTCAGTCTGTGTGCATTGAATTTATTTAATACACGAGTTTCACAATTTGAGTTGAATTACTGAAATAAATGAACTTTTCCACGACATTCTAATTTATTGAGATGCACCTGTAGTGTTTGATCTTTGCATGTCGTGTGTATTTGATGCATGTCTTTGCAATCAGAAGTTGCACCCCATGAATTAAAATGTTGTCTAGCTAGGGGCTCACTAGGATTTGGAGCACAGAGTTTTTGTTGCAAAACATTCCTAAATAAGTTGCCGGAAAATGTGACGTGCCAAAGCTAATGTTTGCAGTTTTTTCTCTGGTTAATTTTGGGTGTTGGCCACACGTCTCCAGAGCAGCAGAACATCACACTGAAGTGTCTGCTTGCGTAATGAAATTAAAGCACAATCTTTTCATGTTTTCCCAGGGATCTCCTGGGCTTCCTGGTGAAGCAGGACCCATAGGCGAGAAGGGAGTTCAGGTTTGTACCTAGCACACTACTTACACTATTTATACCGTGTGTAGTTCATATACTGTGTGCAGTTTGTGTCCAGAAAATCGTCTTGAGAAATAAGTTCAGAAATGTCTTAAGTGCAATTCTTGAAAGTTCTCAAACATGTTCTTAAGAAGTAACTGACAGTCTTTGTTTAACTGAATACATGGCTGAAGACTCACTGATAAACTCTCAATTCAAGGATAGTCTTTTTGCACTTCCTGCTGATTATCCTAATAATCATAATAAGCGCCTTCACTATTTTCATCACGACTAGTTTTTTTAATGCGCCGTGTTTTCGAGCCGTGTTTCATTCATTTTTGTGCTCTCTTCCGAGTGAACGCTTCCAGTATGTGTGACTGCTGTATGTGGGGCTTTCCTAACTTTAAGAAGTTATTTACGATGATTTTTAAGAAGATTCTTTTGAAGAATTAGAATTCTTCTTAAGTTTTGTCTTAAGAACACTCTTAAGAAAAAACATAAAAACATTCTTAAGAAGAATTTTTGGGAATACAACATTTTCTTAACTTTTTTTAAGTTAAATAATAAGAAGAAAGACTTAAGAATGTTTCGTGAATATGACCCCTTGATAAGGGTTATTATAGTTACATAAAACTAAAATAAACCATATAAAAAAACTGTTACTTGAAATAAAATAAATGTTAAAAAAGTATTTTATTTCA
>CM049816.1:61736659-61764159 GCA_027422435.1 Schizopygopsis pylzovi
TTGTTCCAACAATCCCAGGTAGGACACAGCTATCCGCAGATAGCTATATCCAAAAAGGTCTAAAGAAACCTTCCTAAAGAGCTGCCCAGACCAAGGGAATGGCTATCTACTTAATACCCCCCAGGGTAGATGGCACTGCCTAGGCAAGGGCTCGGGGAGACCACTACTTAAAAACCCCAAGAAGGGGAGCAGTCATACAGCTATCCTATGATAACTATATACTTAAGAAGAGGCTACCCAATGGGACCAAAACCAGGTAAAACGTCCAGTGAAGCTGCCCAGGCCACAAAGAGTGGGCTATCTACTTACGACCCTAGCAGGGGAGATAGTACTGTCTGGGCAAGGGCTCGCTGCTTAAAAACCCTGAGAAGGGGAGCAGTCCCTGAGCTAGCACATAGATATCCCCAGATAGCTGTGTATGTAGGAAGGGCTACCAGAGGTGGAACTGACTTATACCACAGAGAATGGGCTGTCTACTTACGACCCAGAGAGGGGAGACAGCACTGTCTAGACAAGGACTCAAGGAGACTGCTGCTTAAAAACCCTAGGTAGGGGAGCAATCACCGAGCTAGCACATGGCTATCCTCAGATAGCTAGGCTCTAGGAAAAAGGGACCACTGCAGCTGCCAAGACCACCACTAGTGGGCTGTCCAATTATAAACCCTGTAAAGGGAGACAGCACTATTTAGGCAGGGCTCAAGGAGACCACTACTTAATAACCCTAAGCAGGGGAGCAATCACCGAGCTCAGATAGCTACGCTTCCAGGAAAAGGCAAGTTAATACACAGCTAGCCTCAGATAGCTGTATTCAAGTAAGCCCGTCCTGCCATGGCAATGGCTGAAATATAAACCACCCTTATGTGGCTATACTAATGAGGTCCCAATCCGTCAGAAGTATCGCCAGAGATACATAAGTGGAGTGGTGCCCAAGGTGACCAGGGCCTGAGCCAACTAAAATAATGTGAACAGGGTTGAATGCGTAACTCATACCATATAGGATTTCAGAAAATTATGCAAGGTGCCTAGCGTGCACACTTACCACAATGTGGATTTTAGAAAGTGCACAGAAGCTAGCGTGTACACTTACCATAAACATGGATTTAGAAATAACTGTTACTAGGAGAGTTTAGACTAGGGCTGCCTCACAGGTCATAGGCAGCAGATGCTCAGGATACATCAGTGGAGTGGGGCCCAAGGTGACCGGGGCCTGAGCAACTCAAAGAATGGGAACAAGGTTGAACACGTAACCCATTCCATAAGGATTTCAGAAAAGTGTGCAAGGTGCCTAGCATGCACACTTACCACAATGTGGATTTTAGAAAGTGCACAGAAGCTAGCGCGTACACTCACCATATACATGGATTTTAAAAATACCATTACTAGATTTTTTTTTTATAGTTTAGCCTAGGAGATGCCTCAACAGGTCCTAGGCAGCAGATGCTCAGGATGCATAAGTGGAGTGGGGCCCAGGTGACCGGGGCCTAGCCAACTCAAAGAATGGGAACGAAGTTGAATGCGTAACCCATACCATCTAGGATTTTAGGAAGGACACAAGAGCTAGTGTGTATCTGAACAGAGACTGTTAATTTAACACCCGCTCTAGACTACTGAAGCACCCTGGGAGAGAAAGCTAGCAGCTTCATGTCACTGAGCCTTCAGTATATTCATGCCCAGAGAGAGTCTCCACACACAATAACGTGCATATTAGAGAGGCACAGCTAAGCTGAAATAACTTCGCCTGTGAGCTAAAAACAACTCAGTGCTCACACTTCATCGTTAATAATAATTAATAATTTGTTTCATTTATATAGCGCCTTTCTAGACACGCAAAGCGCTTTACATAGTAAGGGGGAATCTCCTCATCCACCAACAATGTGCAGCATCCACCTGGATGATGCGACGGCAGCCATATTGCGCCAGAACGCCCACCACACACCAGCTACAGGTGGAGAGGAGACAGTGATGAAGCCAATCAGTGTATGGGGATGATTAGGAGGCCATGATGGTCAGAGGCCAGTGGGTGAATTTGGCCGTTATGCTGAGGTCACACCTCTACTCTTTTTCGAAGGACATTCTGGGATTTTTAATGACCACAGAGAGTCAGGACCTCGGTTTAACGTCTCATCCGAAGGACGGTGCTTTTTTACAGTATAGTTTCCCCTTCACTACACTGGGGTGTTAGGACCCACACAGACTACAGGGTGAGCACCCCCTGCTGGTCTCACTAACACCTCTTCCAGCAGCAACCTAGTTTTCTCAGGAGTCTCCCATCCAGGTACTGACCAGCTCAACCCTGCTTAGCTTCAGTGTGACCGGTCTTGGGCTGCAGGGTGATATGGCTGCTGGCTGCGTTACAGCAACGCGATCCATATCCGAGGCATCCGTCAACCCGATAGTCGCGGGTGTGCGGACTCCGCACGAATGAACGCTGTTCTGTAACTCATTTTTGTGTTTTTTTCTGCTAAGCGTTCACATATGATTTGCTGATTTAGCTGCCGTGACTTTAATTTCTCAGCTCTTTCTTCCCATCCCGTGTGTAAACGCTGTACATGACTCCAGACGCCTCATAAGAGCCTCATTCAGACACCGCTTTAGTGTGTGGTTATATAACCAACAGCCAAATGAGTGATGCTTTTATAACGAGCCAATTTAAATCAGACTAATGGGGAATACCATAGTACCAGAGCCATATTCACTATGCTCAAGAGTTTATTCTGACTGATTTACAGATGTTAGATTCAAAGTGAAGTCTGAAATAACATGGATGGGCATCTGGGAAAGATTAAGTGATCAGAACAAAAACACATGGAAACTCTCTCATATTTGAGGATTGCAGCTCTTCTCTGGACGTTCATTAACTTCATCTGATGCATCCTGGGATTATTTTAATGATTTTGAAGGAGGAGCATGTGTGATTATGAGCACCTAATTATGCTTTAACTTGGTCCGACTCATAAAAAAAAAAAAGTGTCTACAGATATATTTATACAGATTTATATATATATATATAGAGAGAGAGAGAGGGGGGGGGGGAGTTTATATATATATATATATATATATATGGCAACTAAATGAAATTAAATAACTAATAATAATTGAATAGTTAATTTGCAAAAACAGATAACTCTGCTTTTAAAAATGTAAAAAAAAAAATCATGTTTTTTGTTTTGTTTTTTGTCCTACATTCCAATTAATATCAATCAAACTGTGGTTGGGTTATTTTGATTAAATATTAATAATGACAAAAAAAATATAATACAGCTAACTAACACAATAAAACATGATTATCTGTTTTTAGTTTTTCTAGTTTTAGTTTCACTGAACACTAATAACCCCAGTGTGTACATGGTGCTCCAGTGAACTTGAAAGAGCCCAGTGGTGTTTTCTCATGTCTCTCTCTCAGTGTTTGTTCCTGTGAACATCACTGGATGTGTTTAACTGGCTCTGTCTCTGTGTTTGACGTTACGCTCATAAACTCTTACAGATCCCAGACTCGGCGCTCATGCTCTTTCTTCTGCTTGTATGTGTTTATTCTCCACAGTGAAAGCCTTGTCTTGGTTTAGGCACATGAAAGCGTGTGAGGAAGTTTAATGTTGTCATTCGTCAGTTCAGCTTGTGTTTTATCTGTCATTTAACAGCAGATGTCATTAGTATATAATTATAGCTTGGAGCTCGCGTTCTCTTTTTTTGTGCAATATGCATTGATGTTTATGCTTTTCCCAAGATGTTGTTATTGTATTGAACGGTGTTTTGGATTCTGTACTGAGCACTGATTGGCTGCTGCTTTGATTGACGCGTGTGTGCAGGGTCTGCGTGGTGATGCCGGTCTGGAGGGGAGGGCGGGACTTCCTGGCCCGCGGGGCGAGCTCGGACTTCCTGGTGTCATCGGAGAGAGAGGGCCAGCGGGGTCAAAGGTTAAAAACCCTGAATTCTACCTTTAGTTTTATATTTTTACTTTGATAATATATTATACATGTCAACATGTGCTGCACACACAGTATATACTACAGTATGCACCCTTGACCCTTGAGCTTTGACCTGTGCAGGGTGAGATAGGTTTGGCGGGCGACAGAGGACCGGCGGGGGCTAAAGGCATGGAGGGGGCGACGGGAGACCAGGGCGTGAAAGGAGAGCAAGGTGCCAAAGGAGAACCAGTGAGTGTCATCATTTCTCCTGTGTGTATTAACTCAACCTCCCATCAGCCGTCATTATCTGTCACATCGTTTTAGGCAACACTTACTGAACGGTACCATGATATTACCATGCTTTTCTGGAGATCTAAGTACACTATAGTATAGTGTATATACCATGACAATACCATGCTTTTCTGGAGATCTAAGTATACTATAGTATAGTGTATATACCATGACAATACCATGCTTTTCTGGAGATCTAAGTACACTATAGTATAGTGTATATACCATGACAATACCATGCTTTTCTGGAGATCTAAGTACACTATAGTATAGTGTATATACCATGACAATACCATGCTTTTCTGGAGATCTAAGTATACTATAGTATAGTGTATATACCATGACAATACCATGCTTTTCTGGAGATCTAAGTACACTATAGTATAGTGTATATACCATGACAATACCATGCTTTTCTGGAGATCTAAGTATACTATAGTATAGTGTATATACCATGACAATACCATGCATTTCTGGAGATCTAAGTATACTATAGTATAGTGTATATACCATGACAATACCATGCTTTTCTGGAGATCTAAGTATACTATAGTATAGTGTATATACCATGACAATACCATGCTTTTCTGGAGATCTAAGTATACTATAGTATAGTGTATATACCATGACAATACCATGCTTTTCTGGAGATCTAAGTACACTATAGTATAGTGTATATACCATGACAATACCATGCTTTTCTGGAGATCTAAGTATACTATAGTATAGTGTATATACCATGACAATACCATGCTTTTCTGGAGATCTAAGTACACTATAGTATAGTGTATATACCATGACAATACCATGCTTTTCTGGAGATCTAAGTATACTATAGTATAGTGTATATACCATGACAATACCATGCTTTTCTGGAGATCTAAGTACACTATAGTATAGTGTATATACCATGACAATACCATGCTTTTCTGGAGATCTAAGTACACTATAGTATAGTGTATATACCATGACAATACCATGCTTTTCTGGAGATCTAAGTACACTATAGTATAGTGTATATACCATGACAATACCATGCTTTTCTGGAGATCTAAGTATACTATAGTATAGTGTATATACCATGACAATACCATGCTTTTCTGGAGATCTAAGTATACTATAGTATAGTGTATATACCATGACAATACCATGCTTTTCTGGAGATCTAAGTATACTATAGTATAGTGTATATACCATGACAATACCATGCTTTTCTGGAGATCTAAGTATACTATAGTATAGTGTATATACCATGACAATACCATGCTTTTCTGGAGATCTAAGTACACTATAGTATAGTGTATATACCATGACAATACCATGCTTTTCTGGAGATCTAAGTACACTATAGTATAGTGTATATACCATGACAATACCATGGTTGCATGCTAGAGTTTGTCAGGTTATCCTTAACTAAAACTATAAAAAAGTTGTGTTACTTGAAATTGAATAAACATTAACAAAAAAAAATATATACTATATAAATGTATATGTGTGTGTATATACACTCACCAGCCACTTTATTAGCTACACCTGTTCAATTGCTTGGTAACACAAATTGCTAATCAGCCAATCACATGACAGCAACTCAATGCATTTAGGCATCTAGATGTGGTGAAGACGACTCAAACCGAGCATCAGAACGGGGAAGAAAGGGGATTTAAGTGACTTTGAACAAGGAATGGTTGTTGGTGCAGACGGCTGATCTGAGTATTTCACAAACTGCTGATCTACTGGGATTTTCACACACAACCATCTCTAGGGTTTACAGAGAATGGTCTGAAAAAGAGAAATATCCAGCGAGTGGCAGTTGTGTGGATGAAAATGCCTTGTTGATGTCAGAGGTCAGAGGAGAATGGACAGACTGGTTAGAGATGATAGAAAGACAACAGTAACTCAAATAACCACTCGTTACAACCAAGATCTGCAGAATACATCTCTGAACACACAACACATCGTTGTGTTTCTCACTTTCAACATTTCTCACTTTCATTTAGTTTAACTGGTATTAAAATAACTAAAAATAAATGAATAATAATACAACTTGTGTGTATATATATATATATATAGAAAAAAATAATAAAGGCAAAACAAAACAAAATTACAAAAGCTATAACTAAAATGAAAGTAAAAGTAGAAACATTCAAAATATTGGCAACAACTATAATAGTATCTCAGTGGTACTAAAATAACTCTGAATCGTGTGGTTTATTTATGTATTTTTCTACCATTAAAAAAGATCATAAATCCAGGTTTAGTTTTTTCCTATGTCAGCGGGACTCTTATGTAAGCGTTTGAGTGATCGTAAGCAGATCGTTGAGTAAACATGAGACAATCGAGCTGCTCCACTTTCTCACATAACTCGGGGAAAGACCATAAAGGCCGAGAGCGAGCGGGATATCGTCTTCCAGGCCGCGGGTGTAATGATGTCCTCTTGATCCGTGCCGTCCTGAGATCGTGTCAGGGACAGAGCAGTGACCGGATCCGATCTGAAGAGGGAGAAGGGCTTGTAGTCTGGATGGTGACCCGGTTCTCTGGTTTCTCCCGCAGGGTGAGGTGGGAGACGCAGGCATGCTGGGACTCCAGGGCTTTCCGGGACCCACGGTTAGTGTTCAGCGTTAAAGCAGAGCGGCGGAGATGTGTTCAGTAACCGAGAGTCACTCAAACATCACATCGCTCATTAATCAATTTATATTTTCATTGCTTATTGTAATTCATGTATTTATCTATCTAATAGTTCAAATGTATTTCTTTTTTATTGTTTATTTGAATTGAAATTAAATTACATAATTGATTTGTTTTTCATTTCATACTTTGTTTAATCTGTCTGTCTACACTTATCTATCTATATACAAACATATTAATTAATATTAGCATACAATTTAATTAAAATGTAATTTCGATTATGCAATAGAATTTAAATTGTATTTCAACTATTTAATATGATTTATATATTGATCTATGTATTAATTAAATGTATTTTTTGTCTATCTGGCTACATACATAAATATTAAACATGTTAGTTTACATTTAATTATTTTATATAATTTAATTATTTAATTTATTTATTTCTCTATCTGTTACTTAAAATGTATTTATTATTCAAATTATTTCATTAATTTAATCTACTAACATAAATATTAATCTACACACATATATATTAATCATAATCGCTTTGTTTGTTTTTTTATTATCATAGTAAAAGGTAAATCATTAATGTAGTATATGAATTGTTTGTTATTATTTTCCATTAATAAAATGACTCCAGAATGTTTCATATTCACGTATGCTTCATAAGTTCACAAACTCAAGGAATACTTCACACTGTCAAAATATCCAATCGGCCTTCCAGACAACCGCTGAAAATGGTCATTAAATGCATCTTGGTCTGTGTTTCAGGGTCCAAGCGGAGATTTGGGGTTCCCTGGTCTTCCTGGACCCAAAGGGCCGGCGGGGGTTCTGGTCAGTCGTGTCTTCTGTCTCTTCATCTTCTGAGGAAATCAATGTGACTGTAAATCAACCATGTGTCTGTGTGTGTTTCAGGGTTTCTCTGGTCCTGTAGGTCCGGTGGGAATGATCGGTCCGGTGGGGACGTCTGTAAGTGTTCTGAGGCGTTATGACATGCGTGTTATTGCTGGACTCATAATGAATGTCAGATAAAGGATGTGCTCGATGCTTTCTCAGGGTGCCAGAGGACACAAAGGAAGCCGTGGAGAGATGGTAAGATGCGCTCGTCATATATCAGCACTGTTTAGTCTGCTGCCAGATCACAAAGCTCTTCGTCATCATCATCTCATAATGAAATATACGCTTGTTCTTGTGTAACAGCGTCTGTATAAACTGCTTATGTAACGGATGTATGCCAGTAAGGGCTGTGTGTAAACCTCACTCCCCTGACCTCAAAAACCGCTCTGGTTTATTGGTGCCGTGACCCGGATGGGAGTGAGGTTTAGGGGGGTGAGTGTAACGGATGTATGCCAGTAAGGGCTGTGTGTAAACCTCACTCCCCTGACCTCAAAAGAGGCGCTCTGTTTATTGTGACCGTGACCCGGATGGGAGCTGTAGGCCTTTAGTGGGATGAGTAGTAGCGCCCGCCTGCCAGTAGGGCATCGTGTGTCGAGACCTCACTCGCCCTGATGGTGCAAAAACCTCGGGTGGTTTACATTGGTGCCGTGACCCGGATGGGAGTGAGGTTTAGGGGGGTGAGTGTAACGGATGTATGCCAGTAAGGGCTGTGTGTAAACCTCACTCCCCTGACCTCAAAAAGAGGCGCTCTAGCGACTGACGCTAGAGGCTGTAGCCTTTAGCCTCCTTGGTAGAGCGCCCGCCTCCCGCGGCGGCATCCCGGGTTCGAGACCCGCTCGGTGTGATGGTGCGGACCCGGGGGGGTTACATTGGTGCCGTGACCCGGATGGGAGTGAGGTTTAGGGGAGTGAGTGTAACGGATGTATGCCAGTTAGGGCTGTGTGTAAACCTCACTCCCCTGACCTCAAAAAGAGGTGCTCTAGCAACTGATGCTAGAGGCTGTAGCCTTTAGTCTCCTTGGTAGAGGGCCCGCCTCCCGCGCCGGCATCCCGGGTTCGAGACCCGCTCAGTGTGATGGTGCGGATCCGGGGGGGTTACATTTACACAGAATAGAGAGATAAACACAGTGAGAGACTGACCTGTGGGGGTGCCAGCGCTCCATCACACAACACATCAGCTGGGCTTTTATCATGTTATGTTTTTGGAAGTACAGAATTAATAAGCATAAAGTTATAGACTCAGGATTTGCAGTCCAGAAGACAATCATCTCATTATACTTTGGATCAAGCAGGACGACTGAAGCTCTTGATAACTGTTTGGATAAATGTTTTAGAGAAACGAGTACATTTTTGATGATCTCTTCCTCACAGGGGCCTCAGGGGCCGCAGGGCAGTCCAGGGCCACAGGTACATACACACTGTTATCACACTACAGACTAATTATAGTGTTGATTCTGTATTATTTTTTAACATTGATTCAAGCCTAAGCATAGCATTATAATTTGGCTACAGACACGCATTAGGGTTCGTTTATCCTATGATCAAATATGAATGTTTATAATGGATTATTTTCTGTGTTGTTGGACAGGGGCTTCCAGGTTTACCCGGCCCGTCGGTAAGACTCAAACCCATCATCTGACTCACAGCTCACTGTAATCGTGTAACTGCACTCGTTAAAGCTGTCATTATTTCACATTTACATTCATTCATTAGTTCGAGTCTTGTTTTCCTGTGCAAATATCTCAATATTTTTTAAATCAAGATGCATTAACTTGAGAAACAACATGACTTTATTAAGATATTAAGTCTTGTTTACTAAAGTGAATTTATCATTAAAACTAGAAAAATATCTGCCAATGGAGCATGAAAAACAACAGCCATTTTTTGTTGATTTCAACATAAAGTCACTAAATTGTGATCCATTTTTTTCTTATGAAAGTTTGCTTTAAAGCAATAGTTCACCCAAAAAGGAAAATTTGCCAAGAATTTACACACCCTCAGGCCATCCAAGATGCAGATGAGTTTGTGTCTTCATCAGATTTGGAGAAATGTAGCATTGCATTACTGTCTCGCCAATGGAAGTGAATGGGTGCCGTCAGAATGAGAGTCCAAACAGCTGATAAAAACATCACAATAATCCACTCCAGTCCATCAGTTAACATCTGGAGAAGACAAAAACTGAAACTAATCCATCAAGACGTTTTATTATGGATTGTGGACTTGCATCTTAACTGGAAGATATGGTTTGTTAAGGGTTAATTTAATAACACTCTTAATGATGGATTTGTTTGTACAAACATGCACCTTTTGTCTTCTCAAGACAAAACTTGAAGGACTGGAGTGGTGTGGATTATTGTGATGTTTTATCAGCTGTTTGAAATCTCATTCTGACGGCACCCATTCACTTCCATTGGTGAGAAAGTGATGGAATCATCTTAAATAAACCTGAACTGTGTAATCTTCAACACTACTGGAATAGAAAAGATGCGCTAGATAGTTTCTGGAAGGATGTTTTTTTCATCGTCTCACAGATACGCATCAATACGGACGTCCAAGCGCTGATGGAGTCTAATGAGAATCTAGAGCTGGAGGTGAAGACTTTTAGATTGCTTTCTGAAAGTTGCTAATGTTGTTGTTCATCCATCGTTTTCAAAAATGCTTTTATTTGACTCTTGCTGTTTTTCATGGACTATGCTCCAATCAGCTTAAACACTTCCAAGAAACTCCAGGACACAGGTGATTCATTTCCATGAAGTTTACTGGGAATATTGTGAAACTGTAATACAATACAAATGAAATGTATATTAATATTAAATACAAATACAAATGACAGAGAAACCAGCATGGATATCTACACGGCAGTGATGTGTATGATAAACGCAATCGAGCTAGTAAACAATCGGCAGTAACAAACACAAAGCTAACTTAGCCGTCTCAATAGTCTTACAAAAGATGAAAATAGACACTATCCTAATATTACGTGATAAGAAATACTCACAGACGTTGCTTTAGCAAAAGGGAAGAAGAAAAGGCGATCGCTCGAGAAACGGATGACTGAGAGAGCTCGCAGACTGCCGTTACTGACTACCGCATAGCGATCTACTTCCTGATTCATGACGTGCGCAGTACCGCGTCACTACCGTTAGAAAGATAAACAGATCGCGCTGTACTGTTAAAACAAAACACACCTTTTTATTCCTTTTCTTTTCATGTAACATGACACTCCCCGCTTGGGGTCTTTGAAGAGCCCACACTAATTAACGGAATCAATCTTTGGAGAAAGAAGCAAAATCACTTCTGTAACAGGCCGAGAAAAGGTCTTTCTGGTTCCATCCTTGACAATTTCCACTTGAACTTTCCGAACCAATCCATCTTCTCCTGGAAAGGTTTTTGTGATGAGGCCTGTAGGCCATTGGTTTCTCTTAGCTTGATTGTCTTTCAAGAGAACAATGTCTCCTTCTTGGAGATTCGGCCTCTTTCCTTGCCACTTGTGCCGAAGCTGTAGTGTTTTGAGGTATTCACGTTTCCACATGTTCCAAAACATGTCTGCTAAGCCCTGAACTTGCTTCCATCCTTCTCTGATTAGATGTGTTTCCTCGAAGCTTCCTGATGGAGGAGGAGGTGCAGAACCTGTCTTGCAGGTAAGAAGCATCGCTGGGGTGAGGATAAGAAGTGATTCCGGATCCGATGACACTGGGATGAGCGGTCTGGCATTCATGATCGCGGTTACTTCGGCCATGAGTGTGGTCAGGACTTCATGTGAAAGATGAGACCTTTTCTGCTCAAGCAACATGCAATCCAAAATACGACGGGCAATGCCAATCATGCGTTCCCACGCGCCGCCCATATGAGACGCGTGGGGCGGGTTGAATACCCAGGTGCAGCTCTGAGTGTCCAAGTACTCCTCCACACTTTTAAAACCTGGATTCGACTGGTCCATCTCCAGTTCACGAGAAGCACCGATGAAATTAGTTCCACAGTCAGAACGAATCTGCTTCGCGGGGCCCCTGATTGCAAAGAACCTCCTCAAGGCGTTGATAAAACTGCTGGTACTCATGGCTTCAATCACTTCGATGTGGACTGCCCTCGAACACATACAAGAGAACATCACAGCCCATCGTTTAGAGTTGAAGACTCCTCCTCTTGTACGGCGTGAGACAATTTCCCAGGGTCCAAAAACGTCGACACCTACATAGGTGAAAGGAGGCGCTACTTGTAGTCGTTCTGCTGGCAGAGCTGCCATCTGCTGATGTTCCATTTTCCCCCTAAGTCTTCTACAAGTGACGCATCCGTGAAGCAAACTGCTGATGCAGCGTTTAGCTCCCACCAGCCAGAAACCTGCCGTTCGGATAGCACCTTCGGTCAGATGTCTTCCTTGG
Source organism: Schizopygopsis pylzovi (assembly GCA_027422435.1). Classification (NCBI taxonomy): domain Eukaryota; kingdom Metazoa; phylum Chordata; class Actinopteri; order Cypriniformes; family Cyprinidae; genus Schizopygopsis; species Schizopygopsis pylzovi. The sequence continues at coordinate 61,748,759 of CM049816.1, forward strand.
TGTTTCACTGCTTCGTGATAATGAGACACAAGCAGGGTAGCTAGATGATGCCGGCCAGGAATGATGATGGGATGAACGTCGTTCATACTCAGACCCGACTGCTCAATTCGACCTCCTACTCTAAGAAGTTGATTTTGGTCCAAGATGGGGTGCAGTTTCCAAAGGCTGCTACTCGGTGGAATGTTGGATCCAGAGATGATACACTTAAGTTCCTCTGAATAGCATTCGTTCTGGACACTCTTCACAATGCATACTTTGGCTTTCAACAACTCTTCTTCTGTAGGTCGACAGACATGCCACCCTTGACATTCATCCTGAGTAGAGTGGGCGAAAGAACGAGCCACATGGATGAGGTGACCTACGGCTATAAGGAGAGTGCTGAACTTGGAGAAGCGTTCGAAGCGTTGTGGATGTATCACATCTCTGGTAACATGAGTGAAACTTGCCACCACCTGAGGACGCACTTCAGAGTCGGTGTCAGGGTTGATAAGGTCGTAAGCTTCTTGAAGCTCAGGTGAATGCAAAGATACGTTGTGAAGAAAGGCTGGCCCTTTGAGCCACGTTGTGCTGCTAAGCAAGTCTGAAGTCACAGTTCTTGACCCAACGTCAGCTGGGTTGAGGTGCGTTGGGACATACTTCCACGGGCCAGAGCAAGGTGATTGACGGATTCTTTGGATCCTGTTGTGTACGTAGACATAGAATCTCCTTGATTGATTCTGGATGTATCCCAATACAACCTTACTATCAGTGTAGTAGGTCATGTTGTCGAACGTTGTATCCATCTCTGAAACTACCATCTCAGCGATCTCGATGGCAAGTACAGCTGCACAAAGCTCAAGTCTTGGGATAGTTAGATCAGGCTGAGGCGCCAACTTCGCCTTCCCGAAGACAAAGCCGATATCAGTCTGTTCTTGGTGGCTTGTCACCTTGATGTAGGCTACGGCCGCTATTGCCTTGACCGATGCATCTGCGAAGATACAGAGTTCTCTTCTTAGAGCGCCTTCGGTGGAGAATGACGTATAAGGGCGTGGTATCTGGAGTCCCTCCAAGTCCCGGAGCGACCGTTTCCATCTAGTCCATTCAGTCTCCATGTCTTTGGGAAGAGGTGTATCCCAATCCTCTGCTTGCTTAGTTAGTTCTCTGAGTATCAGTCTTCCATGAACCGTGATGGGTGCGAGGAATCCTAGAGGATCGTATAGGCTGTTCACGGTCGAAAGTACTCCTCTGCGAGTGAATGGCCTCTGGTCGTCTTCGATTCGGAACATGAATGTATCTGTGCACATGTTCCAGAGCAATCCAAGGCTACGTTGTATTGGCAAATCATCAACGAAGAGATCTAGGCTGTTGACATCTTTGGTACGATCTTCAAATGGAAACGCTTCGATGACTGCCGGTCGATTTGAAGCAATTTTGTGTAGCCTGAGGTTAGAAGCTGCAAGCATCTTCTGTGCTCGCCCTAAGACGCTGATAGCCTCTTCCTCTGTGCTGAAGGACTTCAAAGCGTCGTCAACATAGAACTCGCGGTCGATGAATCTTCTTGCATCACTACCACAGTCGGCTTCTGCTTTCTTAGCTGCCTGTCGCAGACCATACACCGCAACGGCAGGCGAGGGACTATTCCCAAAAAGGTGAACCCGCATTCTGTAGTCGACGATGTCGGAGGTAGGGTTGTTGTTTCTGTACCACAGGAAGCGGAGAAAATCACGGTGGTCCTCCTTGACGAGAAAGCAGTGAAACATGTGCTCGATGTCGGCAGTGATCGCCACCTGTTCCTTCCTAAACCTCATAAGAACACCTAGCAGGCTATTATTGAGGTCGGGACCAGTGAGCAAGATATCGTTGAGCGACACTCCTTCATATGATGCACTGCTGTCGAAGACCACACGAATTCTATCTGGTTTCCTTGGATGATACACACCAAACAGCGGTAGGTACCAACACTCTTGTCCAGGCTGTACCGGCGGGGCGACTTCGGCGTGTGCCTTCTCGAACATCTTCTCCATAAACTCTAGGAAATCGACTTTCATCTTTGGTCGTTTTTCCAATGAGCGCTGGAGCGAAACGAAACGGTCGAAAACCTGTTTCCTGTTGTTAGGCATCCGCTGTCTCGGCAACTTAAAAGGTAAAGGTGCAACCCAACTTTTGGAACTGTCCTGATAACACTCGGCTTCCATTATCTTCAGAAACTCTAGATCCTCCATGGATGGAGCGAGTCTATGGTCGTCGGGAGAACGAGCGAAGACAGTCTGCCCCAAGCAGTCTCCACTGAGCATCATGGAACTACGGATGGAGGTTGGTGCTGGATGATGCTGAGGTCTAGATGCTTGACCAAATACCTCTTTCACTCTGATCTGGTTGTTGCATGGTTGAAGATGACTCGTACGACCGTTCTCTAAGATGGCTGTTTTGTAGCTTCTCACCTCTTGTGTTCTGTGAGCACCTCCAAGGCACACATCACCGACGACGACCCATCCTAGGTCAAGCCTTTGCGCGAATGGTGCATCTCCTGGGCCGCTTATCTGTTCTCGGACCTTGTGCACTTGTAAGATGTCTCTGCCCAGTAAGAGGAGAATTTCGGCATCCTGATCTAAAGGCGGAATCTTGTCAGCGATGCGCTTCAGGTGGGCATGATGGTAGGCTGCTTCCGGCGTAGGAATCTCGGCGCGAACGTTAGGGATTTGGTTGCACTCCAGGAGTGTAGGCAAATGAATGCTCATTTTCTTGTCCACCGACTCCACAGTGTAACCACTGGCTCTCCTCCCCGCCGTCTCTGAACACCCCGAACAGGTCTTGAGGGTATATGAGTAGGAACTTCCAGAGATCTTAAAAATCTCAAAGAACTCCGACCGAGCCAGGGAGCGATTGCTCTGTTCGTCTAGTATGGCGTACATTCTCTTGGACTCCTTCTTGCAGCCGTTGGGAAACACGCTGACAAGGCAGATCTTAGCACATGTTCTGGCACTCAATCCTTTACCACATACTTGAGTGCACGTCGACTTAACCTCCTGGATTTCTGCTTTGTCCTCCTCCCCGCCATCCTCTGAAGTGGAAGGGGACGACTTAGATTTCCAGGTGGATGGGTAGGGGTGAAGTGCTGTGACGTGAGTCACACTCCCACACTCTGTACATTTTATCTCAGCAGAGCAATTCTTTGCGAGATGGTCTGTGGAGGAGCAACAGCGAAAGCAGATGTAATGCTCTTTCAAAAGCTGTTTGCGATCATTCATGCTCTTCTGACGAAAACCTCTGCATTTCCTCAAAGGGTGAGGCTTTCTATGCAGAGGGCAGTGTTTGTTGGGATCAATACGTTCCGTACTACCTTCACACTCGGTCTTAGCAGTTCTTGAGACCTGCGTCTTGTGAACGTATACTGACGTTCTAGTAGGTTTCTCCCACTTACTTTTTCTCTCTGCTGGAGCTTGCGTGAAGAAGTTAAAACTTGGGTCAGTACGAGCCCTTGCCTCCGTGGTGATGAAGTCTACCAACACGGAGAAAGGTGGAAAACTAACTAAATGTTCCTGTTTGTATCTTGTGCCAAGGTAAAGCCATTTTTCTTGCATGTTGTATGGAAGTTTCTCGATAATAGGCTTAATACCTCTGGAGGTATCCAAATACGACAAGCCTGCAAGATAGCTGTCTTCTTTGGCCGCTTGAAGCTCCGACAACAGGTCGGCTAGATCCCGGAGTCTTTGTGGATCCTTCATTGTAACTTTTGGAAAGTCCTCTAGCTTGTTGAACAGAGCCTGCTCGACGGCCTCTGGTGAGCCATATATTTCGTCGAGGCGTTTCCATGCCATACTCAATCCAATTGCTGGATCCTTAATGTTGACTGTTTTAATTCTTCTTACTTGTTCAGTCGAATCTTTTCCTAGATACTTGGTGAGGAGGTCGAGTTCTCCTGCTGCAGACAGGTCTAAATCAGTGATAGCATTCAAGAACGATGTTTTCCAGGCCCAATAGTTTATTGGCTGGTCATCATATGCGGTTATACCTGAAGTCACCAGGCTGCTACGAGCTAGGTATTTGATGAGATCGCCTGTGGATGTAGAATGATCATAGCTAGCTCCATAAGGTGTCTTATAAGCATGCGTGCGCGCAGAAGGAGAGGATTCCGCTTTTACGTTCTGTTGCGAACGACTCCCACCATGCTGAAGAACTGGGTAAGCGTTAAGTGCTTGATTGTAGCTTTGTTGCAGCAGCACTCCACTGGTCTGAGGAGCTTGATGAACTTGATGTGGCATAATGTTTGCGGAAGCAGCAGCTTGAATTTGACTCGCGCTGAGTGGGTGAGGCGTTGAGAAGATAGCATTATTGGGTTGAGAATGCGGAGGATGCAGCGTTGGCGAAGCATAATCACTACCTCTTCTAACTGATACACCTCTGCTGCATAGGCTGGCTTGTTCCGCCACGTAAGCGGCGACTCGCTGGTCTTTGACCGATTGAGGAACCTGGCTGCTAGCCTTACTGCATACTTCAAAACCCATATCTTGTAGACCGGCCACAAGAGCATTCGCCTCTGCTATGGCGGCATCCTTTTCTTTCTCATCATTTAATGCATCAAGATTAGCTTGAACACGAGCATGCTCTACTTTAAGTTCGATTTCCTTCTGCGTGTGCGCTGCTCTAGCTTGCGCTGCTTCAGCTTTCGCCTTTGCCATGGCAACAGCCATACTAATCTTTGAGCTGGACGATGTACCAGATGAACGACTGCTTTTTGGACACACAGTCTCAGACTGGATATCTTCATTGCCTTCTTTACTGTTGCTGCGTTGTGACATTGTGACTCACTGCGGTGGTAAATAACCGGAGAAGAATACTATTACGTAGCTGACAGGGCGCTGTAGCGTTAGCCACTTCTCTTGCTATTGAATTGCTCCGTAAGATGGCGATCCTTGTCACCTTCGTTAGCTGCGCCAACGTCTTTTCACTTTCATGGACTATGCTCCAATCAGCTTAAACACTTCCAAGAAACTCCAGGACACAGGTGATTCATTTCCATGAAGTTTACTGGGAATATTGTGAAACTGTAATACAATACAAATGAAATGTATATTAATATTAAATACAAATACAAATGACAGAGAAACCAGCATGGATATCTACACGGCAGTGATGTGTATGATAAACGCAATCGAGCTAGTAAACAATCGGCAGTAACAAACACAAAGCTAACTTAGCCGTCTCAATAGTCTTACAAAAGATGAAAATAGACACTATCCTAATATTACGTGATAAGAAATACTCACAGACGTTGCTTTAGCAAAAGGGAAGAAGAAAAGGCGATCGCTCGAGAAACGGATGACTGAGAGAGCTCGCAGACTGCCGTTACTGACTACCGCATAGCGATCTACTTCCTGATTCATGACGTGCGCAGTACCGCGTCACTACCGTTAGAAAGATAAACAGATCGCGCTGTACTGTTAAAACAAAACACACCTTTTTATTCCTTTTCTTTTCATGTAACATGACACTGTTCTTGTTTTCTCTGTTCTCAGAGTTACCAGAACACAGACACGTCTCTGTCGGAGCAGAGCGCGGAGATCTTCAGGACGCTGCAGTATCTGAGCAGCGTCATGGACAGCATGAAAACACCGCTGGGAACCAGAGAAAACCCGGCCCGCGTCTGCAGAGACCTGCTGGACTGCCAACACAAGATGAGCGACGGTGAGGTCCACACCAGCTTAAACCAACCACGACCTCTCTGACTCCAAGCTGTGTTACTTGAGGAGCATTCAGATACTAGCGTAGTTTTATTCATATCTTTTGTATTCATCTTAATTTTAGTTCATATTTGAGTCAATTTGTTGTATTTTTTATTAGTTTGGAAAAAAATATATCTACATAGTTTTTTATTATTTTCTAATAAAATTTCTGACGTATTTTAGTACGTCAGATTAAATGAAAGTGAGAAATGTTGCATTGGAAAATAGCTGAAATAAATCAAGTTTTATATTTTATTATTTTATTTACGTTCAAGTTTATTTTTTTAAGAAACAGATTTGTAGTTTTAGTTAATGATAATAACCCTGACTTAAAGGCACCCCGTTGTCCAACACATTATATTAATATTTGTATTAAAAGAATCTGGGAGTATTGATATATTCAATTATTATCCAAGATTAATTTCATGATTCCAAAAGTGTCAAGAAACATATGTCCTTCCATAAAAATAGTTATTGTGTGTGTGTGTGTGTGTGTGTGCGTGCGTGCGTGCGTGCGTGCGTGTAAGGAGGGGATTATTTTAGCCTTTTAATTAAGATTAAACTTAGATTATACCATTCAAAAGTTTTGAATAGTTAAGATCTTTAAATATTGTATAAATAAGTATTTTCTGCTCACCGAGGCTGCATTTATTTGATCAAAAATACAGTAAAAATAGTACATTTATGAAATATTATTGCCATTTAGAATAACTGTTTTCTATGTGAATATGTGTTAAACTGTAATTTATTTCTGTGTATTTTCAGCATCATTACTCCAGTCTTCAGTGTCACATGATCTTCAGAAATCATAATAATATACTGATTTGCTGCTTAAGAAACATTTCTGATTATTATCAATATTGAAAACAGTCGTGCTGCTTCAGATTTTAGTGAAAACCGAAATATGAAATATACTTTTGACTGGTAGTGTAATAATAATAATGTATTATTTTAAATACTTTTCAGTCATCATGGTTGAAAACCGCTGCATTAAATCATCCACTGATTTCGTTCTACAGCTCACTGATTGAGTGTTGTGTCATATCTGTGTTGATCAGGATTGTTCTGGATCGATCCAAATGTGGGCTGCACGTCTGACGCCATCCAGGTGTTCTGTAACTTCACCGCAGGAGGACAGACCTGCTTAAACCCCGCTGCAGCGGATAAGGTACTGGGATATACATACAACCGCATACAGTACAGCTGATACATGCATATAACACATAGCCAGGGCTGCTCAAGGTTTCTTTATTGTCACATAATAAATTATACAGGGTATAATCAGAAGTGAAATGTAAATCAAATCAGGTCCGCTCAGTGGACAGTGCAAAAGAATAAAAATAAAAATTATATAAAAGTAACACAACACAAGAGCATATATATAGGTAAAAAAGAGAAATAAAGAGTTTTAGTTTTTATAGTTTTAGAGAAATAAAGAGTCATAGTTTTTTTTATAAATTTGTAAATACTCAAATTTATAAAAAAAATACTCTCTAACCTAGAGTTATTATAGTTAGCTAAAACTTCAACTAAATCTCAAATTAAAACCATTAAAAAAACTTTCATTTCAACTAGTTGCCAAAGTAAAATTTATCATTTTAATGAAGTTTAACTAGAAGTACTAAAATAACAAAATCTAAAATTAATAAAAAACTAACATAACAAAATTCCCATAACTGGAAATATACCAGTCTCTCAATATTAGTAAATTAAAACCATTAAAAAAAAAACATTTATTTCAACTAGTTGCCAAATTAAAAATTTCTCATTTTAATGAAGTTTAACTAGAAGTACTAAAATAACAAAATCTAAAATTAAAATTAATAAAAAACACAAACACATAACTAAAACTTAAAAATAAGAAAAGAAAACTGGAAATATAACTCAATATTACTCTCAATATTAGTCAATTAAAACCATCACAAATAAAACTAAATCTATTTTAATACAAAAAAATCATTACTTGAAATAAAATAAACATTAACTGAAATAAAATATATAAAGAAACCTTTAATAATTTCAACTAGTTGCCAAAGTAAAAATGTATCATTTTAATGAAGTTTAACTAGAAGTACTAACATAACAAAATCTAAAATTAATAAAAAACTAACATAACAAAATGTCCATAAATGGAAATATACCAGTCTCTCAATATTAGTAAATTAAAACCATCACAACTAAAACTAAATCTATTTTAATTAGGGGTGGGCATAGATTAATTTTTTTAATCTAGATTAATCTAGATTAAAATGGCTCATTTGAATTCTGCCGAAGGCATTCAGAATATGTGTGCTACCCAAATAATGGCTAAAAGTAAGTCTTTGAGAACGGGTTTCTCAAGCCAAGTGGCGCATTAGACCAGGGGCTCATCTCCTGTTTCCAAAATGCATCACAAACTGCTTGAGAAAGCTGTTCTACTATGATAATTGGTGATGAAAATAAACTATGTTCAATAAGATGTACTTGTGTTTACTAACTGTTTATTCAGTTAAACATGAATTTTGAACTGTAGGCCTACATAAGAGGTCGTGATGAACTGTTTACAGTTTCCATTGGGAAGCTTCTTAAAAATTAATTTTCCCTGAAGCAAACCCAGCGGCTTCATAGCTGCATCCATGTTAGAACGTCACGTCTGATGTGGTAATTTCACAGTAACGTTAGGCATACACACAGGTTCGAAGCAGAGGGTGACACGGGAGTGAATTCTCAAGTTCACATGAGACCTAAAGCGCATCCTGTTTGCTTAAAAGCGCAACGTTTCGTTGTTATTCTGAGTGCACACAAATAAACGTAGAGTCTTTACAGATTCGAAAGATGTATTAGGCTACTTTTATCTGTATGACCAAAAATGACGGAGATTTTAAGAGCAAGTGAACGCACCGGAGCCTGTCCTGCAGCAAACGCGCTTCCACACAAACACTTCAATAGCGCACATTTCTCTAGGTTAACATCATATTGAGCGGCCATGTAAAGTTGCTACTACATACATCTTTCAGATGAAAAGCCATATTTGAGGTTGATGAATGATAGGTGAGCGTTTGGATGTCCTGCCCGATTGTATTACCACACAGACCAGCCGTTAACAATCTGTCCATCACGGACTGCGAGCCTCTAGTTCGAAGACTCGTTCTCGCCCCCTACAGTACAATTCGGCTAGGTATACATCCGCGCTAAAATATCAGGGTGAAAGTCATCATAGCTTGCATAGTATAGACCCAGCTCCCAACCCAACTTTGAGAATAGATTAACGGCGATATTTTTTTTATCGCCGATAAGAGTCTCACGTTAACGCAGCACGTTAACGCCGATAACGGCCCACCACTAATTTTAATACAAAAAATCATTACTTGAAATAAAATAAACATTAACTGAAATAAAATATAAAAAATAAACTTTAATAATCTCTACTTGGTGCCAAAGCAACACAAAACTCAAACTAAAAACTATATAGACATTGTATATCTAAAAAGAAAACTGATTAAATTACAAAAAAACTACATTAATTAACTTTATGAACTTGAACTAAAACTGAAATAGAAAATCATTAAAATCCGTAAAAGCATATATAATTCAGAAACTACTGAAAATGACAAAAACACAACAAAATAGCTAAAACTTGAACTAAAATTAAAAGTAGAATCATTCAAAAATACTTGTTAATGAAATAAACATTACTGAAATAAATGATATAAAAAACTATTAGTTGCCACGGCAACATTTCTCTCTTTCATTTAGTTACGTTGAGGTACTAAAACAACTAGATATAGTTCAAACAAAAACTAATAAAAATGATAGAAAAACTACAACATTTTAAACTCCAACTACGAATATGAATACTATTATTGTAATTTGTCCATCAGTCCAAAAATAAAATGATTTTAGTCTCAAAAAAAGAGCACACATTTGAACTAAAATCAAAATGAAAAGAGGAAATATTCAAATGCACTGTAAGAATCAATTAAATGGTGTATTTTGTAAAGCCGCTCTGTGGAGACACTGAGTGTTTTTGGTAATTCTGCTTATTTAATGGCATTATTTCCGTGAAGCTTTGGTTAAAGCTGCTGAGGTTTTACTGTAAATAGTCCTAGATGAACATGACTGTGCAGACAGGATTCATGCAATCACGGAAAATAAATGAGAAGCTGTGACATCGCATTTCCTCCGAACGGCGAATCTGATTTGAATTAAAAGCTGATTTCCTGTAAGCCTGATCGTTTGTTAGCTTCAGCCGTAAACATACAGATGCCAAAACGCAGAAATGTTGATTATCTAAACACTGAGTTTACGAAGCTGGATGTTTGACTCCACAGACCGCGTTTGATGTCGGGAAAGTCCAGATGAAGTTCTTACACTTACTGAGCATCACAGCGACCCAGACCGTTTCCCTCCACTGCTGCAGCGACCCGGCGACGGTTGCCAGGAAGACGCCTCGGACCCTGCGTTTCCGGGGCTGGAACGGCCAGGTGTTCGAGGAAGACTCGCCTCTGAGTCCACATGTGGTTCTGGACGACTGTGAGGTGAGCTGAGTCTGGGTTAAAGGGATAGTTCACCCAAAAGTGAAAGTGTCACCAGTTGAACAGTAACTGTGCGTTCACACCGGACGCGGCGAGAGCGTCAAAGTGGCCGGAAGTCATTCATTTTCAATGAGAGCGGCGCGTTTTGGGACGATGAGAGCGTCGAGGAGAGTTGAAATCAGGTCAACTTTATGGTAATGAGCTATGACGCGGTTGGGCGGCAACCAATCAGAACGTAGAAGTCCTCCGCTTGAAAGGATTGGTTCAGACCACATTAGTTCCCAAGCAAAATGGAGGAGAAGTTAATAATTGCTGTGGCGGGTTTCCCGGTCATATATGACATGTCCCTGTTTGCGTACAGGGACATAAATAAATAAAAATATGCATGGACTATAAGGTGTCTGACACTCAATTCAATAAAATCAAATAGTTGCATATGGTTAATAAACTCAGCCATGACTTTTTGAGTGCAGAAATTTGACCCATTTAATTTATGCATGACTGACAAATATGAATCACAAGTTTATTAGTTTGTTAAAACAGTGTAATACAAATGAACGTTAATTTTACATGCAATTCATATACATGCATTTTAAATTTAGGCCTAATTTTTTGGGGGGTAGATAGATTCATCCATATTTTTTTCTATTAACGATGCAATTTTGGTGTGTGTGTGTGTGAGAGAGCGAGAGAAAGAGAAAGAGAGAGTGTGTGTGTGTGTGCGTGCGTGCGTCCGTCCGTCCGTCCGTCCGTGTGTGTGTGTGTGTGTGTGCGCGTGTGCACGTGTGTGTGTGTGTGTGTGTGTGTGTGTGTGTGTGTGTGTGTGTGTGTGTGTGTGTGTGTGTGTGTGTGTGAGAGAGCGAGAGAAAGAGAAAGAGAAAGTGTGTGTGTGCGTGCGTGCATCCGTCCATCCGTCCGTGTGTGTGTGTGTGTGTGTGTGTGTGTGTGTGTGTGTGTGTGTGTGTGTGTGTGTGTGTGTGTGTTTGTGCGTGTGTGCGCGTGTGTGTGTGTGTGTGTGTGAGAGAGCGAGAGAAAGAGAGAGTGTGTGTGTGTGTGTGCGTGCGTGCGTGCGTGCGTGCGTGCGTGCGTCCGTCCGTCCGTCCGTCCGTGTGTGTGCGCGTGTGTGAGCGTGTGCGCGTGTGTGTGTGTGTGTGTGTGTGTGTGTGTGTGTGTGCGTGCGTGCATCCGTCCATCCGTCCGTGTGTGTGCGCGTGTGAGCGTGTGCGCGTGTGTGTGTGTGTGTGTGTGTGTGTGTGTGTGTGTGTGTGTGTGTGTGTGTGTGTCTGTCTGTCTGTCCGTCCGTCCGTCCGTCCGTCCGTGTGTGTGTGCGCGTGTGTGTGTGTGTGTGTGTAAGAGAGCGCGAGAGAGAGAGGGGTAGGGTAGGGTAGTGTGACCTGTTTTCCAGAAAATGTATCTAGATGATGTTGGCCTGTTTTTCTGAACAGATCCGTGATGGCAGCTGGCATCAGTCACGATTCCTGTTTCAAACCCAGGACACTCAGCAGCTTCCCATCATGGACATTCAAGGTCTCCACGCCTCACGTCCAGGAGACCAGTGGCACGTGGAAGTGGGTCCGGTCTGCTTCCTGTGAAATCACTGACGGACTTGAGATGCTCCTGATCCTCAAATCAGACCAGCGGCGTTCCTGAGACGTCTCCCGAAGAGAACAAGCCCTAGAGTTTTGAGAGGCACAGAGTCTCGGGCGAAGTCGTGCATTCGATCTCGAATCATTGCTAGATAAACTGTCAGACGAGGTTGATCTTGTTAGCAAACTATGAAAAGACTGACCTGGACTCTTTAGACGGTGCTCTACCTCCTTCACGAACAGGTGCTCGCGTTCAGCTGCATGCATCCGGCCCAAAACAAACTCTACGCATGTACACGAATGCAAACTCCGTTTGGTGCATCGTTGTGTTCTGCAATTTGTCTTCTACAGTCAGTTTTTCTTTTAAATCAAGGTGGAGGTGCACTTGAATAGAAACACCAAGAATTGCATACGATCTTTTAAATTGGGGTATCACATAAAAAAAAAAAAGGCTGGATGGGAAAGCCAAAAAGCATCTTATCTTCCCAGAAAAAGGGGAGCGGGGGTGTTACATAAAAATATTTTATTAAATAAAAAATGATAAAAAATGGGGTATCACGTTAAAAACATGAAACAAACTTAATCGTATAAAAAATGCTGGATGGAAACTCAAAGATGTGCATTAAAATCTTAAAATGCGCAGAAAAAAAAAATTGAGGTGTCTACTTTATTGTTCGGTAAGAAAACATGCACATAAACTACGATGAAAACACATTATTTTAATACTGATCATTTCTGCCAGTTTCCTAAGATGTTAACATTTTGTTTGCTTGAACTTATGGTATAGAAACAGCATTTTATTCACAAATGCGATATTTGAATTTTTGCAGGTTTTAGATGGAAACGGCTACAGACCGAGACGTTTGAAGGAATGACTTTGAGCTTTGTGAAACACGAGGATGCATGAGTTGATGTACATCAGTTAATCGTTTGCATTGGTGTATTTGCGTGCAGTATGTTTCTGGTCGTAAGTTGTTTGTTTGTGCTGGCTTTTTCTGTTGTACTTTTGCATTTGGTCATTTCGATCACAACAAACCTAATTTATATGAACAGTGTGTTGATAAGTTATGCGTAATATACTTTATACGTAAAGGAGAAAGTTTGCTCGTGACCCTTAAAGAGATGCCACAAGTATCTCACATACATGAAATCGAAGAACAAGATTTTTTTGTGACATTGTTATTTGAAACCATTTTAAATGTTCCCAGGTGATAACAATGTGAATTTACATGCTTTACAAGAAATCTTCAGAGATATTCGTGACATCTCTGTTATATGGAAGCCGTTTCTGTCACCAAAAAATACAATTATGTACGTAATTCTGAGTTTATATCTTGCAATTCTGACTTTTTTCTCTTGACTGTGAGATAAAAAGTGACAATTACTACAATTATGTGATGAAACGTGCTTCCATAAGGTCAGGGTCAGTCGATTTCTCCGTGGTGCTGCCGTATTCAGCGTTAGCAATGAGTTAGTCATTTTTATTTTCCCCTTATGTATATTTGGACATTATATGTTTGTTTATTTATATTATCTTTTTATTTCTTCAAAAATACTGTACTCCAAAAAAAGATATCTCTCTGGTCGCTCACCATTTAGTTCGAAATCGTATTTATGTCAAAATTGTATTTGTATATAAACACAAATAGGGAGTATATGTTGTGCACTGGCAGCTGCGATTGGCCAGATTCAGATCACATGATCACACACAGGAAGTGTAACGCCTGTTAACTTATGATTACAGTATCAAAACTGTCACTAAATGTGCCTACGGAAACAAAACAAATATGTAAATATTTAATATTTTGACATTAAATAAAATATATGATTTAATCCCAATGTTCTCATGAGTTATTTAATTCTATGAATAAAGATGGCCTTTTAGTCATAGTATCTGTGAACATATAACCAAGACTGTATATAATTCAATCCTACCTTCCTTTAAAATATTCACCATATTAAAAACCCACTTGAGCCTCTAACACTTCATTTTGTAAATGCTTATTTTCTTTTTTTTTAAATCTTCTGACACCGGTTCCTTTTTCTATTCTCTTTTATCTACGTCTTTTCTTTTTATTGTGTGTGTGTGTGTGTGTATGTTTGGGCATGTTTATGTGGTTTATGAGGACACAAATTTGTATAATGACATGGGTATGACAGGTATTACAAGGAGAAGGTGATTTATGAGGACATTTTCAGTGTCCCCATAATTTAAAACGCTTATAAATCATACAGAGAGAGTTTTTTTTGAGGGAAAATAGAAATGCACCGTCTCCTGTGAGGGCTAAGTTTAGGTGTAGGGTAGGTGTAGGGCAATAGCACATACAGCTTGTACAGTATAAAAACCATTACGCCTATGGAGAGTCCCCGTAAACCATAAAAACCAACGTGTGTGTGTGTGTGTGTGTGTGTGTGTGTGTGTGTGTGTGTGTGTGGTGTGTGTGTGTGTGCGTGTCTCTCTCTCTCTCTCTCTTGTGTGTGTGTGTGTGTGTGTGGTAAGTGTGTGTGTGTGTGTGTGTGTGTGTGTGTGTGTGTGTGTGTGTGTGTGTGTGTGTGTGTGTTGTGTGCGTGCGTGCGTGCGTGTGTGTGTGTTGTGTAAAAAACATTGCTACGTGTACTGCGTTATGCTAACAGACTTGTAACAGCACTTAATTATTGTTGCTCTTTTGTTGGTTTTGATTGCTTCCATTGTCCTCATTTGTAAGTCGCTTTGGATAAAAGCATCTGCTAAATGACTATATGTAAATGTAATCATATTTGGGTTTTAAGATGATTTAGATCCTTACCTATCAATTTGTTAATTTAAACGGGGAATCATCTCAATTAATGCCAGTAAAGTATGGAGAGCCACAAGGATCTGTCTTAGGCCCTCTGCTATTTTCAATATACACGGTTTGTTTATCCCTCAACTTATCGCGACTTCAGCCATGTTTACATGACACTGTTAGTTCAACTACTGGCTTAGCTATGATATTAACTGAACTAAGCAAAAAAGGTATTATGTTTACAAATATAATATCCATATAGGCCTATTTCCATTCCGAAGATAACTTGCTTTCCACGTCGAAATATCCAACACCAATCTACGATGATATTCAGGTGAGGTCTGGTTTAACGTTACTGCTAAACACTCCATTAATATTGCAGATCAAAATACATGTTATATGGAAACATGGTGCATTATGATCGAGTTTAATATGCTATATTTTTAATAGTTTGAGCACTATGCAGTTCACTTGGTGACAGTTCAACATGTGAAATAAGTTGAAAGCATCCAGTCATCTCAAACTATTGATGATAATCATTTCGTAGTTTATATTGTAATACATATTTGATAAATTATTGTTGTATCTGATTATTCAGTGATGGTGTAAAAAAGAGCAAATTGGAGAAGCAGATAAACACAATGGTGCTAGGGTGTGTTTGATTTTGACATTGGTGAAAACATAACAGCAGACATCAACATACTCATAATTAAGACCGCTTTTATATTAGCATCATAGCTGGATGACTGTGTATTGTATTATTTTAATGTTAAAACTGGACCAATGATGATTCCGACAGAAATCTCACCTGGGACCCAAACACAACCTTCACGA
>CM049816.1:61769159-61884159 GCA_027422435.1 Schizopygopsis pylzovi
CCAATCGGAGTTATATTAAAAATGATCCTGGCCCCTCCAAGCCTTACAATGGGACTAAACGGTGTTA
Organism: Schizopygopsis pylzovi; assembly: GCA_027422435.1. Lineage (NCBI taxonomy): Eukaryota > Metazoa > Chordata > Actinopteri > Cypriniformes > Cyprinidae > Schizopygopsis > Schizopygopsis pylzovi. The sequence continues at coordinate 61,769,227 of CM049816.1, forward strand.
GCAGGATCCTGTTCGGAAGACTTGAAATAAAGTACGTGCACTGTAATAAAACGTCCCTTACACTAGTGGTTCCCAACCACATTCCTGGAGCCCCCCCAGCACTGCACAGTTTGCATCTCACCTTTGTCTGACACCCCCAATTCAGCTTGACGTTCTGCTAGAGGTCTGCACGGGCTCAAAACTGAAGCCCGAACCCGGCCCGTACCCGAGATCGTCTGAACACCAGGCAGCGCGTTATTTCGAGTTGAATTTTGACAGAAATAATTCTCCACAACGAAAAAGAAATTTTTGGAAAAAGGTTGCATTTCACGATTGCATGCAAAGAAACGGATTAATCAAGGCTCTGCCATTTCACAAACATTTACCAGTTATGAAAGTTTGTGAACATCAGGTGCAGCGGTCATACATTCTGCCAGTTTATGAATTTTGTATGGACAAGAAGATGATGACCGTGCAAACGATGGCTCGTTAGCATTCTGTCTACTTTAAATCAGACATAAGATCTTAAATAAGATTGTATTTATTTGAATGAATTAATCATTTATGAGAGAGAGAGAGAGAGAGAGAAGAGACCGAGAGAGAGAGAGAGAGAGAAGGAGAAGAGAGAGAGAGAGAGAGAGAGAGAGAATGAATGTTGCGCGTGCATGTGAACCTGCGTCTGCGCGTCTCTCTCTATAAGCAATGAGGCTTAGTTACTTCAAAAACAGCGATTTTGCCGCCTCATTGCAGATAATTATAATGTTGTGACTTGCGAGTCAGGAGCCTGTCGAAGCTATTTTACTAATAAAAGTTTCCGTGCTGTTTGTGCGCGATCTCTGATATGTGTGTGCGTGCGTCTATGAAAGCAGCGAAGCCTCTGCATATAGTTTTGGTTTAGCTACAAACCCGAACCCGACCCGAGCCCGCAATCTTACCATGATAGAAGCATTGAGACCCGGACAACCAGTCGTAAGAGGTATTGTCAGGGGAGCTCCAGGGACAGCAGACCTCTAGTCTCCTAGCTCAGGTATTGAGCTGAGGTGAACTGAACTCCAGGTTGTGGTCTCTGATGAAGACCTCACAGGTGAAGTGTTTAGGCGAGGTCTGGCGAGTTTGACCACTAGCCTGGTGGGGACTATAATTGCCAAGCGAGTCTATATCACCCTGCAGCCCATAGACCGGTCATACTTGACAGCTAAGCAGGGTTGAGCTGGTCAGTACCTGGATGGGAGACTCCTGAGAAAACTAGGTTGCTGCTGGAAGAGGTGTTAGTGAGACCAGCAGGGGGCGCTCACCCTGTGCTCTGTGTGGGTCCTAATGTCCCGGGCACTATACTGTCAAAAGCACCGTCTTTCAGATGAGACGTTAAACCGAGGTCCTGACTCTCTGTGGTCATTAAAAATGAAGCACTGTGATTGGCTGAGTAGGTTACCGGGCTGCTTGTGAGTGGCTGTAGTCAGCATGTGTACTAATTAAGAATGTCAAAAGCATTAGTATGTTGATAAAACATTAAAAAAATGAACAAAATATCAGTATTGTCAATCTCAGCGTATTTATTGACATTATATTTAGATAAGGATGGTGATTCCTTGTGTTTGAAGCTGCATTTGTATTAAAATGAAATTTTACCTTGAACTGGTGCTGCAACATATTTGCTTTAGTTGAATTATTTGTTGTTTGCTTGCTTTTATTACTGGTCCTGATCGGTTTAAATATTAACAACCAGTCAGTGCTTCATGAATCGTCAACAACCGTAGCACAAACAGCCTGTATTATAATCATTATTAACTTTTAACGTTTCACCTGTGATGAAGAATAATCAGAGGAACATTAGTCCAGCTGGAAAAACCTTCTGTTCCACATATCAGGGTCATGCTGTACAAATCATGCAGAAATTATGAATCACTATATTGTTGACTTCATATTTCTGATGCCACGTCCCATTTTTATAAGTATTTAATGTGGTTGTTTTGGGACAAAGATGTTTTGATCTGGCTATCTGATCGGCTGTCTGCTTCCTGGAGTAAAGTACCATGTTTTTAATTGGTCCGTCTGGAAACGAGGTCATCGTACCAGGGTCACAAAGCAAGAACTAAGAACAAAGTTTAAGTGTTTTATTTCTCTGAAGTTTTTGATCTTCTGCTCTCTGTGCTGTGTTTTATAGTCCCGGTGTAACCGAACGAGCGACAGATCTGTTCCTCTGAACTGTGACGTAAATGTTTTGTTTGTTAAAGGGCGGGGTTTTGGTTCCGTCCATTGCTTAATGAATGGACGGTTAATTGCAGTTAATTATACAAAAGCGGCGGGGTTTAAGCAATCAAAGTGATTGAAGTCTGAAATACGACATCATAGTTATGATATTCTTGAAGACATGATATTTTAATAAAAAACTTGCGAGGTAAAATAATTGACTAAACAAGTCAAATTAATAAATGTTTGTATAGTTGAATCAATCACAATAAGGTCAACAACATTCATTTCCGGGGGTGTGAAGTAACGAATTACAAATACTCACGTTACAGTAATTAAGTCGTTTTTATCAGTAATTGTACTTTTTGGAGTAGTTTAAAAATGGAGTATATTTTAAGTGATGTATCGGTATTTTCCTCCGTTTGTGGTCGTTGCATGCTTATTTTAATATTTTTATCCATTAACGTGATTGGATAGAGAGAGAGAGTAATCGGTCTCGTGACTTTCCTCAAATCAGATTATGCGTAGAAAACTTTAACCGCCAACTGCTGTTTATCACGTCTGCCGGAAGTGCATTCTCCAGACATCAATTCAGTCGAGTTATCAGCATCTTCCTCTAATATGTGAAGGTAAATTTCACATTTCTGCTGACTAAATGATTTGTGTATATGCTTGTCTATCTACAAGGCCTGAGATTTGGTGTGAGGTATTGCGTACAGTCCCGCAAGTGCCGCGTTCGGGACGCGTGATGTGCGCTGCCTCGTGTGTGTTTGCAGCAGTCACTTGGATAACTCGTTGCTTGTTGAATTTGTTGACATCTGATGAGTTAGAGCTCGTTATGCACGCTGTGAAAACTGTGAACGCTTGGAAATAATGTACTCAAACTGAGGACCAATATGCACCTTATTGATGACCCGTGGCGTTAATATACTGCGTCTGTGTCAGTGCGTGATGTAGGGGTGTGCGATATATATCGTCTGCGATTATGATGTAATTGTTGTTTTAACGATGTGCAATTTGACAATATTGAGTATTTTGCAAAAACCAAACAAAACGCCTACAGAGTGCACGCATACATTAGCCTGTGGTGATGAAGGGGTTAATCAGTGCACGCGCGCATTAAGAGTGTGTTCTTTCACTGCATGATTCAGTTTATTAAAATGCATTAAGAAAGATCTCAAAATTCAAGATATGGGGGCAGAAAATGTATATATTTATGTTTCATATAGTTAAAATCACAGGAAGGGTGCTGTTTTTTCTTCAAAAATAAGCATGATTACAAATGTGATATTGATTTTATACAACAGTTCAATAAACAATAAGTTAATATTAAGAGACTTGCGTTTTAGACACTGTATTGCCTGTTTTTGCTGCATTCGTTTTTGCTGCGTTACAGCGCTGTTTTGAGTCTCAGTGATTCGTTCCTGAATGATTCAATCGTTTAAATGATTCGGTTCAGTCGCAGTGATTCGTTCCTGAATGATTCAATCGTTTAAATGATTCGGTTCAGTCGCAGTGATTCGTTCCTGAATGATTCAATCGTTTAAATGATTCGGTTCAGTCGCAGTGATTCGTTCCTGAATGATTCAATCGTTTAAATGATTTGGTTCAGTCGCAGTGATTCGTTCCTGAATGATTCAATCGTTTAAATGATTTGGTTCAGTCGCAGTGATTCGTTCCTGAATGATTCAATCGTTTAAATGATTCGGTTCAGTCGCAGTGATTCGTTCCTGAATGATTCAATCGTTTAAATGATTCGGTTCAGTCGCAGTGACTCACTTATTAACAGTGACGTGCTGCCACCTACTGGCGAATTAATTTCACATTTAAAGTCTATTTTCATTTTTAAAATAATTTTAAATATCAGTATTCAATGTTTTGTTTAAAATGTCAAAAAATGATGCATTTGTAACTGGTTAAAGCACTCCATGTCACTCTGAGCTGCATTAAATAGTGTAAATACATCTAAACACTTCTGCAGAGATTCATGTTAATAATACTGGTTTCATTTGTTTGATAACTGCCTAAATGTGTGTTATCTTAATTAACTGGTTAAATGAGACCATTCAGTTGTGTATGCTGCTGATTCACCGAGACCGCCGCGGCTCAGCAACGAGACGTGCGTTTGCTTTATTTTGAAAAAGATTCCTCAGAAATACTTTAATGCATTGTTTTCCTTACAAATTGATTTATCAGCATAACAATTTGAGTAAATGTGTAAAAGGTATTGCATGATGCCATCCTTTTAGAACAATGTGCATTTATGTAAAAATTGTAACATAGATTATCCAAGTTTAGTAATTTTATTCGTTATTGCAAAGCGATAAAACTGGCACCGTTTTGGAGAGAAAGCTCTGATTTGAACCCATATCATGGTGTGTGATAGTGAACTGTGAATTTCGAATGGTGTTTGTATTTGCACTGTTCTAAACATTAATATTGTATGTGCAACACCAGTCTCAGTGGCCTTACACGTGCTTTTAAATAATTTTTTCTCACTTTATGATTTAAATGGAGATGATTGTACTGAGAATAACTCATCTTTTCTTCAACTGAATACTGTTTTGATGCATTAAAAGAGTTGACCGTCAACATTAAAACTTCTGGATGATAGATATTCTTTATGACAATCAAGATAATGTGAATTACAGAATGTACAATGTTTTTTAAATAAATAAAATGCAGTGTACAGTGTTTATTATGACGGGGTGGAATCCACAGCTCAGTACTAGGGGTCGACCGATATGTGTTTTTCAGGGCCGATACCGATACCGATTATTACAGATCAAGTAGACCGATAACCGATATTTTGAACCGATATACGTGTCTGGTGTAAAAATGAAAATTAATGCCAAAATTAATAATAACAAGAGCTCTGACAAAAAACGTTCCTTAAATGCTTTTAAACATGTTTTTAATTCTGAAAACTGTTAATAACAACAACATTTCCGTTGATTTTAATTTACAGTACAGTGCAAATGAAGGCATAAAACATTAATTTAATTTATCTTTTAATCAAATGAGAGTTAGACTTTATTTTTGGCAAACAAATGAGTTTACTATTAAAATTAAAACATGGAAGAAATAGCGTATTGTGTTATTATTCTCAACAAAAGTTGTAATAATTGTTGTAGTTGTATTACGTATACAGTAATATATTCGGCTAAACCGAGCTTATATTTTGACAGGTTGCCATGAGGACCTTTTAAGTTTCTGTAGCCTATGTATATATGATATGACGATCGTTTTACTCAAATGAAACGGTCAAATGCTCGTGAACGTGACTGTCCGAGCAGTTCTGGGGATGTTGTTCATTTGTAACTGTTAAAGTCACTCCATGTCCCTCTGAGCTGCATTAAACGTGTAACAGATGCTGAAAACACTTCTGCAGAGCTTCACACGCTGCTCGAGTATTGGTTTATTTGTTTGACAGCCTAAATGTGTTTATCTTAACCGCACTGGTCTAAATGTAACAATTTGACTCAAACAGAGATGCACTTTTAGAAACAAAATGCGGGATTCATATTTAAATAGTGTAAAAATCATATTTAAACTTAAATGAAAAGATTTATTAGATACTGATGTCCATCTGAGCGCGAGTCAGAATATGAAGAATATCATGAACCTGCAGCTGTCATGGTATTCAGATATCATCACAATAACACACTCGGCAACAATATCCATCTACATTCCGCGTTATACGGAAAAATCCACAAAAATATCCAGATATATTTTTTTTCAATATCCGCGATTCACGCCCTAGCGTGATGTAATAAAACTGCATCTCGTTACATACATTTGGATTTGTTGATCCATTTTATGCAATTAACCTTCATTTAGCAACGTGCACTGCGTGCATAACAATTTCAAGTTCAACACTTTTGTCCATTCAGTTGTGTATGCTGCTGATTCACCTGAGACCGCCGCGGCTCAGCAACGTTAGACGTGCGTTTGCTTTCGGTGTGAAAAAGACTGCCTTCAGAAATACTTCCGCTATTTAATGCATTGGTTTCGGACTCGTGACAAATCGTCTACATATCAGCATGAGCGGTGGGCGGAGTAAATGCTGTCAAGAGGTATTGAGATGATCGCCATCACTTTTAGAACAGATGTGCATTTATGCTCAGACATTGCTAACATACATTATCCAAAGTTTAGTGCATTTAATCGTTATTGCAAAGCGATTCCACTGGCTCCGTTTTGGAGAGAAAGCTCTGATTTGAACCCATATCAGGTGTGATATGTCACCTGTGAATTTCGTATGGTGTTTGTATTTGCACTGTTCTAAACATTAATATTGTATGTGCAACACCAGATCTCAGTGGCCTTACAACGTGCTTTTAAATATTTTTTCAAACTTTATCGGCTAAATGAGTGATTGTACTGAAGAATAAGCTCGATCTTTTCTTCAACTGAATCGGTTTTGATGGTTTAATAAGTTGACCGTCACGATTAATCGTGCCAGGCCGATAGATATTCTGTGTCTGACCACCTACTCAGTACTCACTACTCAGTATTCATGAGTGCTCTTAAACTCTACTCTTTTACTCTTACTCAAGTCGGTTTTTGGACAAGTACTTTTACTCTGCTCACACTACATTTTTTTGGAAGGTAATGGTACTTTTACTTGAGTTGTTTTTTTCAGTACTCTTTCCACCACTGTTCATTTCAAAGAGTAGGGTTAGTTTGCCATTTTGTGTCAGGTTTATTTTTTTATTTTCTATTTCTATCAGATGATCTTGCCCTTAACACTTCATCAAACAGAGATTGGTTGCTTTACTTGTCAGTCACATGTTCTTTTATTAGCGGGCCAATGTGGATCAGAACTTATTTGCTTGAAAGCGTATGTCAAGCCCTATAGCAGTCTTAGCAGATGTTTATGTACAGTACGTGATGATCTGTATCTAATTACATTAGATGACATTGAACTGAATCTCATTCATGCACTGGTACAGCCGACAGAAGCTGGACTAATGTGGGAGAGAAATCAGTTTCAGAATGTACCAAGTACACAATATCAGAAGCAGATGTTCAGCAACTGCACATGGTTAGCGACACGCTGCACTCGGGCCAGATACTCGCGGCTCGCCAGGGTCTGTCTGCGACAGATGTGCTAGCGGCGGGCGTGATGCAGACGATAAAGCTAAGAATGTCTCACTCTTTGTGTTTCATGAAAACGATCGTTCCGATTCCTCGACACACATCGGACGCATGTGGCGCGAACTTGACCGATCGCAGCGTGTCGCGTCGCTTTTCTTGCGTTTGGGTCAAAGTTCACAGCTTAGGTCATGTTCCAGGACCCTCATTGTTGGCGTGCTGTCTACTGCTGGAACATGTGTTCTAGATGAAGGTTTAATGCCCCCAAATGAGCCTAAATCACTTTAAAGCTGTTGTATGTGCTTCCTCGCTGTCAGCTCCTTAACAAGCCACTTAGCAGAATTCGCAAATTCTTTAGGAAATGATGAACCGCGTTCGTTTTGGCATCTCGCGGGTGGAACACGGTGTCCTGTGCTTGCTGGGTTTACAGTGGGGACACCAGGATTGTTCCTGTCTGTGGCGTTCTTGGCGAATTTTCTTGTCCCGTGTGTTTTGCCGTCGCCATCCGTGTAGAGTCAGGCTTTTCTCTTTCACACCGTCGTTCTGTCAGATCGCAGTGTCTTGGTCATTTAGTTTTCTCTCTGCACTGGCACCGTTAGCCGCGTTTGGGATGCCGTGTCGGCTTTTAGACGCTACGCAGACTTCACCGCGCAACATCTGCCTGAGGTGAAGGGTGTTTGAGTGTACGCGCCGTAACCTTTGGGACGTCATGTAGAGTGAATTCATTACTGAACAGGACGTGTTGTTCGGTGACTGAGCACCAGGACTCGCATGTAGTCATTATGCTGGTGTTGGATCGAGTCCTCGTGTTTTTTAATTAAAAAAATGCAATTTGAAACTAGAAAAAAAATAAAAAAAAAAAAATAAAGCAAAATGGGGAAAAAAGATTCATACGTGTGTACCTTTTTTTTTTTTAGATCACTCTTTTTTTATAAGTACACTACATTTTTTTGACTGTGAATGCCATTTGCCTGTGCAAAACTGACAAGCCTAATTCTAAAATGCTTTGGGTGGGTGCCAGTGTGTTGCTATGCAGTTGTTGAAGGGGTCATGAACTGCCACAGTTTTTTAATTTAGTTCTGTTCTCTGAGGTCCACTATAATGTTTTTACATCAAAAAACATTATACTTTTTGAAGTACCAGACTATTTTCTGTCCTATTTTTCACCCCTCATCAGAACGGCATGGCGGATTGTAGACTCAGAAGTAAACACCACTTAAAGTGAAAGTGAAGGTGACATGTGGCTAAGTATGGTGACCCAAACTCGGAGTTAGTGCTCTACATTTAACCCATCCTAAGTGCACACACACCCGGAGCAGTGGGCAGCGGCACCCGGGAAGCACTTGGGGGTACAGTGTGGTATTGAGGGTGGAGAGAGCGTTACCCCCCCCACACACACACACACACGCCTACAATTCCTGCCGGACCTGAGACTCGACCCGCAACCTTTGGGTTACTACGAGTCCGACTCTCTAACCATTAGGCCATTAGGTTTTGATTTTCATGTCCATTGCGCTGAAAACATGCATTTTAAAGCCATATTAGTTTAAACGTTTAAATGCTTTTTTTTTTTTTGAGTGCGCTCGTCTGAAGCACGCGCACAGAATGTGGCTGTCACAGGTATGTTCAAGATTAATTAGTATGTGAGAACTAAACTAAGTTCTCTTTTATTTCTTATTGTGCTTAAACTGTCAAATACACACGTTTATGTTAAAAACACACAAATTACAAACACTTGGTTATGTCTGTGAAAGAAATGGTTGTTTATATGAGATCTGTGTATTAACTGACAGCAGAGTAATACAGTACCTGCTGTGTACGCTGTTAAAATGACCCAAACAATTCAATAAAAACAGAAAATCACTCGCTGCTCTGGACTGAATAACGTTTATAGCTTTAATGTCTTATTTGAATAGTGCATTTAACTGCTGTAGCGTGCAAATAAACATGACGGATTGTGTGCGGCTCACTAAAGGCGGGGTCTCTGATAATACGCCTGTGTCCGTAAACAGTCGTGGGCGGGGCTTGTAAAATGTGATGTCACTTTATAGATTCTGCGAACGGCTTATTTTCAGACACTGCTTATGAATTATGGGATTGAAAAAAGGAGCGGATAGATTTTTATCATTATAGGGTGGTTGTGTACACACACTGCCAACACACATTTATGTTCAAACGACATATAAAAGTTAATTTTGCATAATAGGTGCACTTTAAAACATTTAACAGCTGTGGGTTCAACATTGTTATTTTCTTTCTTGGGTTAATTATGTCAGCTTCTTGTCTCTGTGCCCAAATGGTCAAAACATGTCATAAAGTGTATAAACTTGTGAATTTTGTCTATGGTATGTTTATGAGTAAATCAAGCTTTTCCATTCAGATTTGAGTTATAGTGATGTTTGACTTAGCAAACACTACTAGCAAATATTTTATCTGGTTTTATTTGCATTTAATGCTTCAACCTGCTATAATTTCTCAGATGTCGACTGCATCTACTGTATCTGTGTGCTGCAAATAAATGCCCTTGTTAAATTGATAAACCGCATATATAACAGCCTGGTTCTGTTCATAATGTTTTCCTGAGAGTTACATAATAAAAGTCCTGAGAACTCGCTCTGGGGTGCCTGTTATTCAACAGGCGTCTTTTTTAAATGACTCTCTTGTAAGGCCATCTGTTTGAACCCGAACTGTGCTGTTTGTTGGTTTTCAGAGTTTGTTCATACATCAATTAACCTTTTGTGTTAACTTGTGTTTCGGTACCACCACAAACGGTTTGATGCAAGACTAAAACGAAGTCAGTTTGAGGTCTTGTATCGGTGTTGATAACTCTATTCCTCAAGTATCTTTACAGTACTCGATGTCCTTTGGCTTCTGCAACATGGACAGCCTGAGAAATGATCTGGACGTGATCGATCAGTAGGAGCTCTAGCTGAGGGCTAACCAGGTGTTGTGAAAGCTAACACAGCGCTTTATGATTTTTCCTCGCCCAGGGCCTACAACAGGTGAATAAGCAGGATGACCTGAGCTCATCATCACTGAAGAATCCTGATCTCTTTCTGTATTCCAGCATCGTAATGAACAAAACCTGTGCGGATGATGATCAGAAAGCTCATGCTTCCTTTTACATTTTGTGTGAAATAGATGAGTCTTGTTTTCTGAGAAATGGTTCAACATTAGGCATCAAAAAACAACTTAATTTAAACAGAAAACAAGTAAATTTTTCCGACTCCATTGGCAGAGTTTTTTTTCTTTCTCGTTTGAATTATAGACGCTTAATTTTAAACAATTTGTCAAAATGGTTCCTTAAGGCCCGTACACACCGGGTGCATCGGCGTGCGTTATTCGCCAGCGTTTTTCAATGTGTTTTTGTGTTCACACCCAAGCGATTTCCGCTGACGATGAGCCGAGTGAACATGCAAATTCATTCCCTGACATTAGATGGTGCTTAATGTAAAACAGAAATACCCCGGTACACAAGGTGGCGCTGCGCAACTTTACGCTTCTGACACTCGCTTGTCACTCAGAAGAAGAGAGCAAGTATTTACGCGCTTGTCAAAATCATACAAAGAAAACATGGATATTTCAAGCTCCAGCAGCTCCATCTTGCCTTGCATCTTCTTTGTCTTCTTATTTCTTCCCGGCAGTGTAGACGCTACTTGGCGTATATCTTCTTCGTCGTTACGTGTGTGTGCTCGGCAAGACTGTTTTGTGTTTGAGCGCCCCCAAGTTGTGTTTTACTGTAACTTCAGCTGCTCCAGACACGTGAGCAAAAGCGCCAATCTCATTGGTCGGATAGTTTTTGACGCGGCGCGTCAAACCCAAAAAAACGAACCTGAGGCATTTTTTTAAAAATGACGCTTTTACGCGTGGCGTTTTTCGCGTCGGTGTGCACACTCACATTGGAGCCCTTTGTTTAGTCACGAGGCGTTAAACGTCGGCGAATATCGCGCGCGAAATTCGTCCCGGTGTGTACGGGCCTTTAGGTTGTTGTGGTGGTTTCCAGGGCGTTACAATGTAGTTGCTAAGGTGTTGATGTGTTACTATGTGGTTGCTAAGTGTTCTGGGTGGTTACTTGGATGTTACCAGAGCCGTTTACTTACACAACGGTACCTTTTTTGGTACTTTACCGCGTTTTTGCGGAAACCATATGGCCCTAGAAATGTAACCAAACTTCAAAACATTTCGGTTTGCCCTGTGTGTTGTGTTTTTAACGAGTTGCCGGTATGACATCTCGTTACAAGGTCTCTCTCTCTGTGTAACGTACATGCCCAGATGCGTTCTCAGTTTCCAAAATTTGGCACCAGTTAATTTAATGTGAATCGATACTCCGTAGTAGCAGCGCAATTCGGTCGGTACCCTTAATTACACAAACATATTACCCTTAATTACCCAAACATATTTACAATAGCATTTAATTCTGGGGCGTCATAAAGAGACAACATTAATATGTTCTCATACTCCTTTGGCAGTAAAATGTGACCTTATGTGTAACTTTTAATCAATTAAATCAATTCTATCTAGTTATATTTCCTCCTATCAGCTTGAAAAAATCGTTCTGAAAGTGATTCCAACGATATCGTTTCTCTGTGCCTTTACCGTTATAGCTGTGGTGTGGACTCTGCTATTCTTTAATATTGAGAATGATTTTTACAACTATATTGTTATCGTTATAGTCATCGTCCTTGGTGTGAATGGGCCTTTAACCTGCTAGATTTCTCAGACACAGATTACGTACAGGGCTCTAGACTAGAGGTCTTCACGGGTCCCAAAATTCGTACCCGAACCCGAAGAGACCTGTAAATATGCTGCACGGAACCGACCCGGACCCGTATTTTATTTGAAAGTGGGACCCGAACCCGTGCAGACCCGAGAAATGCCTTAAATGTACTACCCGGACCCGACGCGGACCCGACCATTATTCGAAAGTTGGACCCGAACCCGGCTGGGAAGACACAGACCCGACTGCACCCAAAAAATAAATTGGCTTAAACTGTTAACTTAGTTGCCTTCACACTTTAATTAAGAATAACAATTAATCCATCTTTTGTTTTAGTCTTAAATAGATATAAGTATTATATTATATATAAGCAAAACAGACAATTATCTTTTCTTGTAAAACGTGACACCAAGATCGCAAATTCGAAAGTGAAAGTAAAAAATGAATTTCTGTTCACAAAATTTAAATCACAAATAATACTGAAGAAAAAGAATGGGTTGAATGTTGAACGCTTTCGATGCCGTATAACCATAAACTATGATAAAGGTTAATCAACATGCATTGATTAATCAAATCTTTCATCATACATTTAATTTTAATTGTGACCAAATTATGGGCTTGTTCGACCAACTGAGAAAGTTAGTCGCAAAAGTGCGACCAGTGGGAAGAATGAGTCTAGAGCCCTGTACGTCGTTTTTTGTCTGCCTCCATTGGTAGATATTTGATTTCATTTAAATCCTAAGCTTATTTTTAATCAATTTCTCAGCAAACACAAATTATATATTAACATTAAATGTATAACCTGTAAGTCGCTTTGGATGAACGCGTCTGCTAAATGCATAAATGTAAATATTAAGATATTTTGTATCTAAGTTAAAGTATCTTGATTTAAGTGTGTTTCTACTAGAAAGCAAGCCAAAAATGTTGAGGAAGAAAATCAATTTTTCCATTAGAGCAAAAAAAAAGTTTCCATTGGAGGCGTAACATTGCCTTCGCACCTGGTATTCCAGGCCTTTTCCGCCACGCCTCCACCCTGAGCTCCAGCGGGCCGCCAAGCCCGAGCAAACCCATAAATTCCTTTGCCTGGAGGGAGCGTCTTTACACCTGCGAAAGACACCCTCCTCCACCGCGGCGCTCCGACCAAACCTCCGCCCCGACCTGCTGCCCACCTCAGGCTGGAAATTCAGTCCAAACTCTCCTGCCAGAACCTCCGTATCTGATCTCGCATCTGAAGAATGCGTTTCGGAGGAGCTGATAAAATGTTCTGGTTGTGTAACGGTGCCATCTGGTTTGGTGTGCATGCTCAAGTCCTGGCAAAGGCTCTTTTTGGGATTGGCATGTGGGGTTGGATGAAAGCACGATGGGCATGTCAGTGATTATTCTCATCTTAGTCATGTGTTTAGTGACACATGTAGCATATGAGTGTTTTATTCCACCTTTGCAGAATTTTGACTCATGCAAAGTTAAACAAGAGACATGTCATGTTAAGAGCTCATCAAACAAACAGTCATGGTGTTAAAATCTGCCGGATGAGCTGCGATTCAGTGCAACAGTCTGATTTCAGACGTCAAATCCTATGCTTCCTTAGGCATTTAAAAAAAAGTTTAATTGTAGATAAAGAACTACACTACTCCTGATCCTGCAGACAAATACAAATGTATGTGTGTGTCTATAATATTTTGCTGTAAACTTACAATGGTTGCACTTTTTTTGCTCACAAGTTAAAATATGTAATAACATACAGGTACATCTCAAAAAATTTGAATATGGTGAAAAAGTTGTTCCTTGTAACTTATATCAAAAAGTGAAACTTTAATGTATTTTAGATTCATTACATGTAAATTAAAACACTTAAAAAGTTTTTTGTTTTAATTTTGATGATTAGAGCTTACAGCTAATGAAAGTCAAAAATCAGTATCTCAAAATATTAGAATATTTACATTTGAGTTTCAATAAATGACCATCCATACAGTATGAATTATGGATATCTCTTGTTCTTTGAAAGCACAATAATGGGGAACACTGCTGACTTGGCAACGGTCCAGAAGACGATCATTGACACCCTGTTCAATGTAGGCTGTTCAAGGAGTGCTGTATCAAAGCATATTAAATGCAAAGTTGACTGGAAGGAATAAATTGGGTAAGGAAAATGTGCACAAGCAACAGGGATGACCGCAAGCTTGAGAATACTGTCAAGCAAAGCCGATTCAAACACTTGGGAGAGCTTCACAAGGAGTGAACTGAAGCTGGAGTCAGTGCATCAAGAGTCACCACGCTCAGACATCTTCAGGAAAAGAGCTACCAAGCCACTTCTGAAACAGAAACATCGTCAGAAGCATCTTACCTGGACTGAACACAATCATTTGTATTCTGTTAGCGTGACAAATTGCATTGAATATTGATCGATCGTTGTGGTTACGTTGGTTGGCAACCATTAAACAACCTCCAATTACTGAGCGTTCATACGGCTGTGATTTAATTATCCCATTTATAGTTTCTACTTGGCATCATTGCTCATTTGCCTAGAATTGTTCTCTGCTCAACTGAGTTGCGAAGCTTATTGCTTCACCCTGAATTGGATAAACTGCAGTGCGTCTTCAGCAGATGCGGCTGGCATCCACGCTCCCTACAGAGGCCCGATCACAGGCTTGTATTTCTTCGGTTCATCCACATATTGAAGCCGAACAGTGCCAGGATCGTGCTGACAGAGCCAAGCTTGACTCAATCGAACGCTGTTGCATTAAGAGTATAGACCTCTTAGCAGTAGCTGTGAAGTGTCAGCATTGTTTCATGTTCTTTGGATCTTGTAAAGAAAGCCTTCATTTTTTTTTTGTCTGTGCTCCAGATCCGCGACTCAGCTCCAGGCTTTCGGCCAGCTGAATTGTCGTCATCATAACCGTAATGCCCAGCGTCGATTCGCTCCCTCCAAACGCACACCTTCTCGATTACATTAGCAATGCTGGCCCATCGAAGCGCCAGCATGTTGTTCCAGTAAATAGTGACGTTTGATGCCAGACAGGCCTGTGCTTCTGTCCACCATTTACTGTCGTGCATACTGATGCTGTCAGAGATTCATTACTGGAAAACACATTTGCTGTTGGCCGTCAAACTGAGCTTTTAGGAACAAAACAACGGCCTTTCTGTTTGAACATCTAGTCATCTATGAGTTCAGTGCATCTCATCGAGCTGATTCTTGCTCTGTGCGTCTGGAGCTGGACATATATGGCGCTTTTCCACTGCATGGTACGGTTCACTTTTGGGGGGTTTTCCACTGGGTACTGTACCTGGTACTTTTTTAGTACCACCTTAGCCGGGGTTCCAAGCGATCCGTACCGTTACCAAAACGTGACGTGTAAACTCTACTGATCACTGATTGGCCGGAGAGAATCGTCTTTACTGCGTCACTGAACTTGAGACATGAGACCCGCTAGATTTAAATCAGCACCGCCAGCGAAGGATCGGACGCAGCTTCTGTTTAAACAAACGCACCTTTTTGTATCAACCAACAAATGTCTGTGTCGTTGTCTGTTGAGGAAGTTCAGACGTTCTTCTCGTTGATAGCCGAGGAGCGGATCCAGTGAGAGCATGATTGCGCGATGCTGAAGGAAAAAGCCTTATGTATATACTTTTGAACTTGCTATATTTTCAGAGTATGTCTTCTGTTTATATTTTTACCGTGTTTTGCTTCAATTAAAAACAATCTGATCGAATAAGTGTACCTCCAGACTATATTAAAGATGTATTATTGTATGAGCACGTAATGAACCTCTTGAAAAAGACAAATGATTAATGCCACGACAATAAAAAAACAAGGGATACATTGTACATTTTGAAATATTCAAAAGTTTATTGATAAATCACAGAACACGCTACATGCTGCTGGGGGTGAATCCCAAGCGTTCTCACAGACCTCTCCATTGCTGTTAAACACATCCCTCTCCTCCTCTACAACCCGTGTCACTGCCACCACAGTCTCTGCTGCTGGGGGTAAATCCCAAGCGTTCTCATAGACCTCTCCATTGCTGTTAAACACATCCCTGCTCTCCTCCTCTACAGCCCATGTCACTGTCACCACAGTCTCTGCTGCTGGGGGTAAATCCCAAGCGTTCTCATAGACCTCTCCATTGCTGTTAAACACATCCCTGCTCTCCTCCTCTACAGCCCATGTCACTGTCACCACAGTCTCTGCTGCTGGGGGTAAATCCCAAGCGTTCTCATAGACCTCTCCATTGCTGTTAAACACATCCACATGCCGAGAGTGAAGCACACTATTCCGTCTCCTTTCTTTGTTGTGAGTTTGTTTGTGGCGCGTTTACGATGATGTCACGACAGTAGAGGCGGCGCAGCTATAACGACGCGTGAATAATCCCGCCCACTCTATAGCGGTACTAAACTGCAGTGGAAACGCAAACCGACCCGAACTGAGCCGTACCGTACCGTACCGTACCGTACCGTACCGTACCGAACCGTACCATGCAGTGGAAAAGCGCCAATAGAGTGGTATGAGGTCCGGATGGTGTTCTGGGAAGCATAACTCAGTTTTCTTGTTTTGTTCCTGCAGGGAAGGACGATTCTACTGGCATCTGAAGATCCATTTTCCTCAGAGCGACGCGGTTTATTCAGAGAGGTATGAGTCCTTCTCTTCTCTACTGTTTTAAGTGTTTATTTGGCGCTTTGAGGATTCTGGGATTTACGTGATGCAGTCGGAAGCGCAGAAACTAGTGTTCCTGTGTGGCTCAGTGGTAGAGCAATGCGTTAGCAGCGCAAAAGGTTGTGGGTTCGATTCCCAGGGAACACACATACTAATGGAAATGTATAAACAATGCAATTGTAAGTCGCTTTGGATAAAAGCATCTGCTAAATGCATAAATTATAAATGTAGTCATACAAATTAAATTTGCTGTGCAATGTAGATTGACAGATTACTAAACTTTAATTTAACCGTTAAAACGAAACCCAGAAACATTAAAATGGAAAACATGGAATTTGGGAACAAATTAAAATGGATGGATTTCATATGGCTCTAAAATGTATTTTGTTAAACTTTTATTTGATACATTTAAATTAATGAGACATGCTTTTTGGTTGCTCAAACATTTAATTATTAAAGTTTTATGAATTCAGTTGATTAGACATGCTTTTTGGTTATTCAATTTTAATCAAACCATTAAAATAGAATTCAGAAAAATTTAAATAAAAAACATAGAATTTGGGAAAAAATAAAACAGGATTTTTTTTATTTATGGACTTTGTGTATACATGCATACACATTTATAAAATCAATATGTTATTTCATTTCCATTTAGTTTGTTGAAGTATTAAAATAACTCAAATTAAATAAAACTTAATAAAATACTTCTCGTTTGGCTGTCAACAGAGGTAGTCGCTTTAGATTTCACTCCCCGCCCTACC
Organism: Schizopygopsis pylzovi; assembly: GCA_027422435.1. NCBI lineage: Eukaryota > Metazoa > Chordata > Actinopteri > Cypriniformes > Cyprinidae > Schizopygopsis > Schizopygopsis pylzovi. Next base: position 61,786,622 of record CM049816.1, read on the forward strand.
CTTTTTTTCCTCCCTGCTGGCTTCTGCTGTCTCGTCTCATCTATTGAAGAGACTCCTTCTGCACGGCTCTCCAAACTAGAAAATTATGGATTTGATCAACTGGTCTCTCAGCGCGATTGACACCATCTTCTCAATGAGAAGTCTGGGTTCTGGGGAACCTGTTTGTCCTGACGGGACGTTCGCGGCCGGATATACGAGGGATGCGTGGGAGAAGTGGCAAATCGTATGTCTGGCGGCTCTGTCCGTGGAGGACGCTGAGGATATCTACCTTTTCGGCACCATGATAACAGGTATTCTGCTGATTGGATTAGGCTTTACCCTGGGTTATCGAAAAATTCAGAAGACGGGAACAGCTGTTCAAAGTCTCACAAGGCTGCCCGTTTTGATTGAAGCTGTGGGAAGAGCGGTCAGCAATGAGACTGAGACTATAAACCGGAATATGGATACCATCATGATGAAACTCGCTGCTTTGGAAGTGAAATTTGGTGATTTCAGAGATCAGAATGGACAAAGAGAATGAGCTGTGGAAATTTTGCAGCTGTTCGCCCCAAAAGTCATAACAACTTAATCTTATCTTTCTGGCTCCCCGTACCAGCGCCTTGGCCAAGGCCGTCTGGTTTCACCACCCTGAGAGAGCGATGCAGTGAAGACTCTCTTGCTCCCTTCCCCCATTACAGACATTACTCCCCTCCCCCATTCAACTGCCTCTGAAATGCTTTGTACCGCCACTAGGGCGAGCAGGTCTGAGACCGGCGCCGCATGGCACTGGACCGGATGGCTGCTTGCCAGAGCTGGATATGTTTCCCCCTGTTGCAATGTCATGTGTTTATGGTATATGTGCTTTTGTGCTGAGGTGTTTTTTTTTTCTGTTCTCAGACTGTACTCCAAATGGAGCATAGTCTGGGGGTTAAAAATTTTTTTTTCCTCCTCTCTCTCCTCATGTAAAAAGCTGTATTTTCTAAATACCCTGTCTCCTGTTCTGTCTACCCCGTTGTCATATGTATGTTGTGTATGTATGGACAGGTTGATGGCTAATTTCGCTGGTACTTGTACTAGTGACAATAAAGGGCTACTACTACTACTACTACTACTACCTATAAATACATAATAAATTCTGACATAATTTAACTCAAATTAAAATAGATAACACATACAAATCAAACACTAGTAGTTTATCACCAAACACACATGCTAAATAACAAACAACTTACACAAAGTAAGAAATGATTATAAACTGAAACAGAAGTGAAACGATTCGTAGAAAAGAGTAGAAATAAAAGCGATACTAATCGTTTGCCGGTGTCTCTGTCGATGGTCTTTACACTCTTCGGTCTTCACGCGACTGCTGCCGCGACGTAAACTCAGATTTTTTTATACCGTCTAACAAAATACTAATTGAATTCAGCTGAACACACTTCCCTTATTTATTCCACAACAAATGGCCAAGCAAGCGCAGACACGGACAAGATACGCGATACAGAACGAAACCAATTTATTGATTGCATTTATTGATCGTGCATATATTTTCTGGTCTGACTAATTTTTTATTAGCATGATATAGTGATTTAAAACCCCAACTTTTGGTAAATAGACCCAAAAATGTTTTGAATTATATCAAATCTGTATCTGCCATGCAGTAGCCTGTGAAGCTGATATGGCAATAAATTGAAATACAACCAACAACAAAACAAAAAGTGCATTGAACTATTGAATGAAAAACTTTGCATGACCTTTCTTCAAAATGATGTTTGTCACCTAAGGGTGGATAAATATTGACATAATTTTCATTTTAGGGTGCACTCTTAATTTGAATTGTCTTCTTTTGTTTGTTTTCATGATTTGATTTCTCTTTCCTCAGGTGTCCTGATAACCAGCAGCTCGATCAGATTCTCCACGACTACATTCATCCCTCAGAATCAGATCCAGTCAAACGGCAAAAGTACGTATCGTCCCGTCAAACATCAATGCCACATTTATCCGACTCTTGCGTTGTTAACGAGCCTCCAAAGGTTTTCATGGGTGCGGTTGCCAGATTTAAAGAGTTTGAATCTCCCATATGCATTTTCTACCCGGTCTTTTACTTGATCTTCCCAAACTGGTCACCATGAGCACACTTTACTATAAAACAACTGCTGGATTTAACGATCCCCATTGAGATATTCTGCTCAAAGGCTCTTATAGCAGGCCGTGTTTTTAACATTTTATGCGACTAAATCTACAGATAAGTCACCTAAATCTAAACTCTAATCTTTTGCCATTTCATCTTTGGTATCTGCTATTTTTGACCAAAACAATATTACAGCGACCCTATATTAATATTATTACGAATATTAAGACTCGGAGATGTGTTGTGTATGTTTGGAGGGCTGCTTTACAGAGCGCACTCTTGAAGGGTTGCCATGTCCACTTATTTTAAGCATCACTTAATAAAGCACAGATCTAAAATCGGTATTGGTCAATAAAAGCGGTGATCTATCGACCATCAGTGGATTGTTTATGAACAGTATTAGTTTGCTTTAAAAACACTAAAAGGGAGCTTATTTACTATGTGTTTGAATAAATCATGAAGACAAGGTTTTATTAAAAGTACCTAATGTGCAATTGAGTTCTATACAATTGTTTTCATTTGAGTGTGATTATTTTATATGAAAATAAATAGCATTGATTATAATAGTGTTGTTGTTCATTTTAATCTCTAATGTACCAAACTAGAGGGCTGTCTGTATAGTTTACAGCATTAGTTGGGAGAGATTTAGTATCGGTGCATCTCTATTTAAGCGTCTTTGGCTCATAAAGTGATCCACATTATGCAGCTAATAAAGTAGAGGTTGTAATATTTTGGTAACGTTTTTGGATATAAGTTTATTTTGTGCTTTGTTTGTATTTGCAGTTTTTTTATAGTAAGATCTGGCAACCCTGATGAGTCAAAACACACCTAATGCACACACCTAAACTCTAACGCACATTTACATATGTCATTAACAACCAGTTGTTCGGTTTGTTTCCATGCACACTGTGTAGAATTTCTACAAATGCGGTTGCCACTACCGGAATGATTTTAACGTTGTCGTTAATTTGGTCGTACAATGCAGTTGTCACTCCGTAAATGACAGAACTGTGTGCATACAGAACAAGATTAAACACTAAAAAGGAGTGAATTAACAACTGAATCTGTTGAACTTGCCATCGAAATAAGCTCCGAGTCCGACTGCAGAAAAATCCACGTGTCGACGATGACGAACCGCTAATTAATGCTGAGCTGACATTTTCACATTTCTTGACCGTCTGCTTCTCATTTTGGATGTTTAATGTGATCTCGATAACTTTTAACGGCTGAAATGTGGCATAATTGCAGCATTGTCAGTCGGTGAGATTGTGTTCGGCCCTTTTATGACGGTTTATTGATGTCAGACTCACAGGGAAAACTGGGACAGGTTCATTTTTTCACTTTTCCACAAAATGCAGTTAATGACTTGACAATTAACGTGATGAAGTGGAGCATTTTCTGTGTATTGTTTCTTCATGGAACGGTTTTAGGGCCATTTGGATCAGCACATTATAATTATGGCTTGCAGATCAACAAAGTCTGTAAATGCAGAAACAAAGCTGCGGTTTAGAGTTAGAAATAAACTCTTTACAGTGTGATAATAGGCCACAAATCAACACTAGAATAGCGTCTTTTGCTCTTAAATCCAGACATCTTTCAGGGAGGGTTTGATAGTTGTGTAAATGATTGTGAAAAGCAATGCTGACGTTCAACAGCTAAAGACTTACCCCAGAGATCAGTGCTGATTCATAACAGAAACTCATTAAGCATGTACAGACGAGTCGATTAAAGAGGTGGATTATTATCTTTAAAGGAGTAGTTCACCCAGAAATTATAATTTACTGAACGTTTACTCCTACTCAGGCCATCCAAGATGATACATGATACGTAGATGAGTTTGTTTCTTCATCAGATTTGGAGAAATATGACATTGCATCACTGTCTCAGCAAAGGCTCCTCTGCAGTGAATGGGTGCCGTCAGAATGAGAGTCCAAACAGCTGATAAAAACATCACAATAATCCGCACCACTCCAGTCCATCAGTTAGCATCTTGAGAAGACAAAATATGTTTTTAACTCAAATATGAGTCCATAAAAACGCTTCCTCCAGTGAAAAAGTGTTCTGAATCAGGAGAGAAATCTGCACAGATCAAGCAGAGAAAGACAAAACAAGATTAAAATGCAGTAAGATCGCTAGCCCGATGTCCCGGGGCTATTGTGTTTTCCACTCGGGCTACCAAAATGTATCACCGCCCTGCCCGACGGGCTACCTTAAAATACAGGACTCCCGCGCAATGTTCCCTCTAAGCTGCGCGCGCGACCGCGCAGAAGAAATAATGTGCCTCGCGCACGCAAAAATGAGTTGGGAAGTCATTTGATTGAATGCCGCCAGTAAAAGTGAAATAATCGCAATGCTCGGGCATAAACCGCTATAGAGTTGATGTCGCTATAGAGTTAGAACCGATGAATGCGGTTTACAGGTTTCATAGAAAGAGAATGATGTGCGCCCAGAGCCGATTCTCCCTATACGCAGAATGTGCAAGCTGCGTAGGGCCCCAGAAAAACACCTTGCTCTCAAATATGTTTTAATATCAGTTTTAGTTTTTGAAGTTGTCCAGCGGTTGTGAAAACATGAATGATCAATTTTAATGCGGTGCACTCTCACCCTCTCTACGTAAAAAGTCAGTCAAATCATGTAACGTGAACGTCGTAGTCTCTTGCATGAGACAAAAAAAAAAACGTGTGTACTGAGGAAGAGATGTTTCTCGAGCGCTTTCCACAAACGCGATTCGAGACGGAGTGAAACACGGACAAATACGTTTCATCCATTGTTTCAAATTGCCTTAAATAGATTTTTTTTTTTTTCATATTCGCCATATTCCTCATTTTTCCGCCATATCCTGTAAATAATAAAATAAAACTGTCTCCTTGATATTCGTTGATATTTGAGCATTGAAAATGTTTTTGGTTGACATTTATGGTCTTTATTTTATTTGGGCTAGTTAAATTAGTACCTGCCTGAAGGGCTACCAGGCATTGTGAAATTTTGCGAGCCCTGAAATGAGTCTCTAAACAAATATGTGTCTGGATTTTGATGTGAGAGACAACAGGAGATGTGCTTTTTCACTGGAGGAAGCGGACTGGAGGATAATGGACTCGTCTTAAAAACGTCTTAATGATGGATTTGTTTCTTACAAACACGCAGCTTTTTTTAAAAACAAAAAAATCTGAATGTTTTCTTTTTTTTTTAAAAATTTTAAGTAAATTTGGTTATTTCTAAGTACTTATTATTGTTAAATTTGTCTAAGTATTAAATTATAAAAATGTATAAATTCAGTTGATTATATAGTGTTTTTTGGTTAATATAATTTAATTAAACCATTAAAATGGAATCCAGAAAAATTCAAATGGAAAACATGGAATTTGGGAGAAATGTAATTTTTGTTAAACTTTTAATAAATTTTTGTAAAATATTTCAAATGTCATGATTTTAATTAGTTAGATATGCTTTTTGATTATTAAAATTGAATCCTAAAAAATGAACACTGAAAAAACTGACTTAATGAAAAAATAAGACTGTAATTTTTGTTAAACCTTGAATAAACTATTGTTTAAATGTACAGGTTTGATTATTTCAGTTACTTCAAAAAAAATGTTTTTGAGTACTAAAATTAAATCCCCCCCAAAAAAATGGGTGGACAAAAACCGAATTCAGAAAAATGAAAGCAAAAAAATATTAATTTTAGATTTTTTTTATTTTGTCTTTTTTTTTTTGTCAAGACATTACCTGATGGAGCTGGAGTGGTGTGGATTAATGTGATGTTTTTATCAGCTGCTTGGACTCTCGTTCTGACGGCACCCATTCACTTCCATTGGTGAGCAATGGCATTTCTCCAAATCTGATGAAGAAACAAACTCGTCTACATCTCGCATGACCTGAGGATGAGGACACTGTCAGCAAACTAACAAATCTCTACCGATCTTACAAGCCTCTTAATTGTAGCTAATAGTGTTTAGAAAACATCCAACAAACCAAATCAACTGAACTCCTCCTAAACGGTCTCACATGTTCTCGTCTCCTGACAGACAGCATGGGGGCTCGAATGATTCAGCATCACGTCCAAACCTTTCTCCCTCGTCTCTGTTTGTTACGCAACATCGAGAGCAGCGACTGCATTGTTTATATTTCAGGAATCATCTGTCAGAACATGTTCCACGCTTCATCTAAATGCCTTTGTGTGTTTTGGAGAAAATCAGAACCGTTGAGTGCTGTCAGCTTCGGCTCGGCTCCGTCTGCGTGTGTTTCAAATGAACGATGTCTTTATTCAAGATAACCATCGGCTTCAGGAACGCGATGGAAATGCGTCACGGCGGGTTGAGACGTCAGACACTGGATAGATGAGAATGGTCAGGAGTTGGACCTTATGATAGAAAAACTCTGAAATCACGCCAATAGTTCAGTCATGAGCATAAAGCTAATTGTAACATCTTGAATGTGGATGAATAAATCAAAAGTAGGGCTGTAACTTAATCAAACTGTGATTTGGAGTAGTGTCTGTAACCATTTAATTTGATAAAACCATCGTCAAATACAGAAATCTAAAGGTCTTCACAACAATCCGCCAAAATAGTTCAATATGATTAAAATAAATTTCAACCGAACTAAATTACTGGTGTACAGTAGAATGTGCTTTACATAATAATACATTAAAACTTTAATTTTAATTAGGGATGCACGATATGAAACATTTTAACCGATAACCGATAATTAAGTCCTTCTCACGACCGATACCGATAACCAATAAATTCATATTTTGCAGTCATATTTCTGGAGAATACAAACTCTAAGGTGCACTGATGAAACTGACATTTAGTAGACTAATTATAATAGCAAACATCAGTCCTGACTCTTCAAATGTTAAATTCTTTTGTGTAAGGCACCACAATACTTCGTAACAGAAATGGTTTAACAGAACTATGCTTTATCTGCAATTAACAACTCATTAACAGCTAATTTATATTCAAGTATTTCATGCATAAAGAAATGCATTTATTCAACCTTTTTAGTGCATTAAGATGAGGAAGTTATATCTAGGGACTTTAAGCAACGACTTTGAATGGAACGGCTACGTTGACCGGAAGTAAGCTGTTACACCGCGAACATAAAAATAATCAAGCAACCGTAAACAACGCAACGCGCATTCGGTCATTAATTTAAATACAAATGATGGATTGTGAGGAGGATGTTTAGGCAATACTTACATTGTTCTCTTCACATATATTTAGTCTCAGTGCTACCTGAGGTGCTGTTGATAACAGCAGACATATCTTTGTACAAACCAAAACAATCGTTAAACTTCAAAACATAATTAACACAGATTAAATTAGAGACTAATGGTAGAATCGTATACTGATGGAATGAAATGGTATGTAACATAAAATGCAACATTTTAACTACATAAGCTGTCACGTTGTAACGCAGCTGTTCTTTTGTAGTAGACGTTACAGAACGCCACGAAGTAGCAGCTGAAGTCGCGAACGCACAATATGACGTTGGACTGCCGTTACGTTCCAACAGTAGAGGCTGTTTAAAGTCCCTTAATACAGCTTTGCTGCGATGACGACCTTTCAAGTGAGATATAAGATGTGTTGTGTTAAAACTTGACACTTTTTTCCATGACATTGTCCTCCTCTGCCACGAGAAACACTTCCAGACCGGCGAAGACATGTTCACAGAGGATGACGTAATGAGAGTGACACCAATTCCAGACCGGCGAAGACATGTTCACAGAGGATGACGTAATGAGAGTGACACCACTTCCAGACCGGCGAAGACATGTTCACAGAGGATGACGTAATGAGAGTGACACCACTTCCAGACCGGCGAAGACATGTTCACAGAGGATGACGTAATGAGAGTGACACCACTTCCAGACCGGCGAAGACATGTTCACAGAGGATGACGTAATGAGAGTGACACCACTTCCAGACCGGCGAAGACATGTTCACAGAGGATGACGTAATGAGCGCGACACCACTTCCAGACCGGCGAAGACATGTTCACAGAGGATGATGTAATGAGAGTGACACCACTTCCAGACCGGCGAAGACATGTTCACAGAGGATGATGTAATGAGAGTGACACCACTTTCAGACCGGCGAAGACATGTTCACAGAGGATGACGTAATGAGCGCGACACCACTTCCAGACCGGCGAAGACATGTTCACAGAGGATGATGTAATGAGAGTGACACCACTTTCAGACCGGCGAAGACATGTTCACAGATGATGACGTAATGAGCGCGACACCACTTCCAGACCGGCGAAGACATGTTCACAGAGGATGATGTAATGAGAGTGACACCACTTCCAGACCGGCGAAGACATGTTCACAGATGATGACGTGTAATGAGAGTGACACCACTTCCAGACCGGCGAAGACATGTTCACAGAGGATGACGTAACGAGCGCGACACCACTTCCAGACCGGCGAAGACATGTTCACAGATGATGACGTGTAATGAGAGTGACACCACTTCCAGACCGGCGAAGACATGTTCACAGAGGATGATGTAATGAGAGTGACACCACTTCCAGACCGGCGAAGACATGTTCACAGAGGATGACGTAATGAGAGTGACACCACTTCCAGACCGGCGAAGACATGTTCACAGAGGATGACGTAATGAGAGTGACACCACTTCCAGACCGGCGAAGACATGTTCACAGAGGATGACGTAATGAGAGTGACACCACTTCCAGACCGGCGAAGACATGTTCACAGACGATGATGTAATGAGAGTGACACCACTTCCAGACCGGCGAAGACATGTTCACAGAGGATGACGTGTAATGAGAGTGACACCACTTCCAGACCGGCGAAGACATGTTCACAGAGGATGACGTAATGAGAGTGACACCACTTCCAGACCGGCGAAGACATGTTCACAGAGGATAACGTAATGAGAGTGACACCACTTCCAGACCGGCGAAGACATGTTCACAGAGGATGATGTAATGAGAGTGACACCACTTCCAGACCGGCGAAGACATGTTCACAGAGGATGACGTAATGAGAGTGACACCACTTCCAGACCGGCGAAGACATGTTCACAGAGGATGACGTAATGAGAGTGACACCACTTCCAGACCGGCGAAGACATGTTCACAGAGGATGACGTAATGAGAGCGACGCCACTTCCAGACCGGCGAAGACATGTTCACAGAGGATGACGTAATGAGAGTGACACCACTTCCAGACCGGCGAAGACATGTTCACAGAGGATGACGTAATGAGAGTGACACCACTTCCAGACCGGCGAAGACATGTTCACAGAGGATGACGTGTAATGAGAGCGACACCACTTCCAGACCGGCGAAGACATGTTCACAGAGGATGACGTAATGAGCATGACACCACTTCCAGACCGGCGAAGACATGTTCACAGAGGATGACGTAATGAGCGCGACACCACTTCCAGACCGGCGAAGACATGTTCACAGAGGATGACGTAATGAGAGTAACACCACTTCCAGACCGGCGAAGACATGTTCACAGAGGATGATGTAATGAGAGTGACACCACTTCCAGACCGGCGAAGACATGTTCACAGAGGATGACGTAATGAGAGTGACACCACTTCCAGACCGGCGAAGACATGTTCACAGAGGATGATTTAATGAGAGTGACACCACTTCCAGACCGGCGAAGACATGTTCACAGAGGATGACGTAATGAGAGTGACACCACTTCCAGACCGGCGAAGACATGTTCACAGAGGATGACGTAATGAGAGTGACACCACTTCCAGACCGGCGAAGACATGTTCACAGAGGATGACGTAATGAGCGCGACACCACTTCCAGACCGGCGAAGACATGTTCACAGAGGATGACGTAATGAGAGTAACACCACTTCCAGACCGGCGAAGACATGTTCACAGAGGATGATGTAATGAGAGTGACACCACTTCCAGACCGGCGAAGACATGTTCACAGAGGATGACGTAATGAGAGTGACACCACTTCCAGACCGGCGAAGACATGTTCACAGAGGATGATTTAATGAGAGTGACACCACTTCCAGACCGGCGAAGACATGTTCACAGAGGATGACGTAATGAGAGTGACACCACTTCCAGACCGGCGAAGACATGTTCACAGAGGATGACGTAATGAGAGTGACACCACTTCCAGACCGGCGAAGACATGTTCACAGAGGATGACGTAATGAGAGTGACACCACTTCCAGACCGGCGAAGACATGTTCACAGAGGATGACGTAATGAGAGTGACACCACTTCCAGACCGGCGAAGACATGTTCACAGAGGATGATTTAATGAGAGTGACACCACTTCCAGACCGGCGAAGACATGTTCACAGAGGATGACGTAATGAGAGTGACACCACTTCCAGACCGGCGAAGACATGTTCACAGAGGATGACGTAATGAGAGTGACACCACTTCCAGACCGGCGAAGACATGTTCACAGAGGATGACGTAATGAGCGCGACACCACTTCCAGACCGGCGAAGACATGTTCACAGAGGATGACGTAATGAGAGTAACACCACTTCCAGACCGGCGAAGACATGTTCACAGAGGATGACGTAATGAGAGTGACACCACTTCCAGACCGGCGAAGACATGTTCACAGAGGATGATTTAATGAGAGTGACACCACTTCCAGACCGGCGAAGACATGTTCACAGAGGATGACGTAATGAGAGTGACACCACTTCCAGACCGGCGAAGACATGTTCACAGAGGATGACGTAATGAGAGTGACACCACTTCCAGACCGGCGAAGACATGTTCACAGAGGATGACGTAATGAGAGTGACACCACTTCCAGACCGGCGAAGACATGTTCACAGAGGATGACGTAATGAGAGTGACACCACTTCCAGACCGGCGAAGACATGTTCACAGAGGATGACGTAATGAGAGTGACACCACTTCCAGACCGGCGAAGACATGTTCACAGAGGATGACGTAATGAGAGTGACACCACTTCCAGACCGGCGAAGACATGTTCACAGAGGATGACGTAATGAGAGTGACACCACTTCCAGACCGGCGAAGACATGTTCACAGAGGATGACGTAATGAGATTGACACCACTTCCAGACCGGCGAAGACATGTTCACAGAGGATGACGTAATGAGAGTGACACCACTTCCAGACCGGCGAAGACATGTTCACAGAGGATGACGTAATGAGAGTGACACCACTTCCAGACCGGCGAAGACATGTTCACAGAGGATGACGTAATGAGAGCGACACCACTTCCAGACCGGCGAAGACATGTTCACAGAGGATGACGTGTAATGAGAGTGACACCACTTCCAGACCGGCGAAGACATGTTCACAGAGGATGACGTAATGAGTGCGACACAAGCTGAGAGTCACTGCAGTTTAAAGCAGGTCACTTTCACTCGGAGAGCAGATGAATCTCAGATAAATCACACTGATTAATCGATTTACCAGCAAACGTACTTTACCGGATCTAGATATCGGATTTCATCGTCATTTTCACCCATATCTCTCAATAATTTATCTGTCCGATAAATATCGTGCATCCCTAATTTTAATACTTTTTTTTGTGTAATATATATATTTCACTTGATTTCTTCATTTTTTATGTATTGATTATTAATGTAATGATTAACTTATTAATAATTTATTTTATTTTGTTTATTAATTTACTTGATATGTATATTATTTATCATGTTCTTTATTTCTATAATAAAACGATAAAAAAAATCAGTTGTTCTTCCCTATTTTTTTTTTTTACAGTAAACATCTGTTGTGCAGGCACTTTGTTTGCCAACAAATAAAAGTTATTACATTTTCTTTTGCAAATTAAATATAATTTTCACAATTTTTAATAATAAATTCATACAAATTTCAGAAAAATCAAATGTAATCTCACTATTATTGTTAAAATTGCAATATACTATTAAATTGTTCACATTTATTTTGATTAGACGTGCTTTTTAGATCTTTCTAATTGAATTAAGGCTTTTTGGAATTTAATTTAAACCATTTAAGCAGAATCCAGAGAAACATAGAATTTTGGGAGGTTTTTTAGAACTCTAAAAATGTTATTTTTATTGAATCTTTAATAAATCGTTGTTAAATTGTATAGGTTTTATGATTTCAATTGGTTGATTTCATGCTGATTTCAAATGCTTGCCTTTTGATTACTAAAATTACATTACATTAAAAATATTAAAACACACACACAAAAACTGGAAATTAAAAAATTTGAGAAAAATCAAATGGGTTTCATAAACACACGGTTTCTGTTTGTCTGCAGAAGTGACCGTGTGCGTGCGTGCTGTGTGTGAGAGTGTATTCACCGTTAAAGTCAACATGAGTTCAAAACTGACACGGTTTATCTTTCTACATGTACACTCCTGCATCCAGTCATATACGTCACGTTATGTAAGTAAAACGTGTAGTGAATGCTGTTTAAAGGTGTTATTCGAGTCCGTCACCATGAGCTTATCGTCACACACCCTCCTGTCGAGTGAGGACAGACAGCGTGAATGTTCAGTGTTTCTTTCTCTGGAGAAGACTGATTTCATGTGTGTTGTGTTTCCAGGTTAAAGATCTACGTCCACAGTCCTCCGGAGGACATCAGAGTCTTTCTGAAGTCAGAGCAAACACAGCCCAACTCTCTCAGGTAATAATATAGACTGTGCCATCTCCTCTCAATTAGGGGTTGAGAGCACATATCATACCGTCTATGACAGCGGTTCTCAATTCCAGTCCTCTGCATATTTGGTATGTTACTCTTATCGCTTCAGATGTTTGTTCTATTGGAACGCAAGTGCCCTGCGAAGTGGACATCACAGGATATTCCTCCATGATTCCAGTTCGAAGCGAACGTATATATTCCATTCAAAGTGCATCGAAGTGTGCAAGACGTGAATTAAAATTGTATATATTTACAGAGGTATATGATGTCACACTCGTCCGTGCGTGAAGACGTTGCGCAGCGCAAATCCATGAATGAATGTTCCGAAATAAAGTAAACTTCAGCGGATTTCCCCTGCTCAGGGAGTAGGGAGCAATGGACACTGTGTAGGGAGCAATGGACCCTGTGTAGGGAGCAATGGACCCTGTGTAGGGAGCAATGGAGACTGTGTAGGGAGCACTGGACACTGTGTAGGGAGCACTGGACCCTGTGTAGGGAGAAATGGACCCTGTGTAGGGAGCAATGGACCCTGTGTAGGGAGCAATGGACCCTGTGTAGGGAGCAATGGACACTGTGTAGGGAGCAATGGACCCTGTGTAGGGAGCAATGGACCCTGTGTAGGGAGCAATGGAGACTGTGTAGGGAGCAATGGAGACTGTGTAGGGAGCAATGGACACTGTGTAGGGAGCAATGGACCCTGTGTAGGGAGCAATGGACCCTGTGTAGGGAGCAATGGACCCTGTGTAGGGAGCAATGGACCCTGTGTAGGGAGCAATGGACCGTGTGTAGGGAGCAATGGACCGTGTGTAGGGAGCAATGGACCCTGTGTAGGGAGCAATGGACCCTGTGTAGGGAGCAATGGACCCTGTGTAGGGAGCAATGGACCCTGTGTAGGGAGCAATGGACCCTGTGTAGGGAGCAATGGACCCTGTGTAGGGAGCAATGGACCCTGTGTAGGGAGCAATGGACCCTGTGTAGGGAGCAATGGACCCTGTGTAGGGAGCAATGGACCCTGTGTAGGGAGCATGTCAATCGGAACACAGTTCATGCATGGAGCGCACTTCTAACAAGCTGATTATCTGAATCAGGTGTGTTAACAAAGAGAGACATGCAAAATATGCAGAGCGGGGGGGCGCGAGGACTGGAATTGAGAACCTCTTGTCTATGATAATACCGGTATTAACTTTTACATGATAAAAAGTGCCATATCGCGATATCCATCAGATGACATATTTAGTGCTACTAGGGATGCACCGATTGTTTGGCAGCCGAAATTATTTGACCGAAAATAAACAAAGCCCTAATAAATTGTACCGAACAATGACGTGATTTATACATTTTAAGAATGATTTGTCATTTTGGTTCCCAAAATATCAAAACAATATTTACAAATACTTGACTCTAACCCAAAATCATGAACATTCATTGATCAAAAGCTGTAATAATATGATTTAAATCATAGAATTGAAGAAAATTGCTGATTTGGAGACAATAATTATTTGAATGTATTCCAGCCATTATATCAAACACAATACTGTCAAAAATATAATGATATGATTGTATCTCTTCATATCTGAAAACGTAACGAGCTTCTCCAGCTCATGTGTTTTCGGCTCCCTGTGCTTGTAAATGCCACCGGAGTGAAATGTGTTTTATTGTGTGTTTGGGAAGAACTGAAACACACCCAGAGATAACGGAGGCTGTCCATTGGCTGACGCTCTGCTGATGTATTCCTGAAATGCTTTATGGGAATGACTTCACTGCTCATAAATTCCCCAGTTAGCAGCTTTGGGGCTCATCAGAGATGCTTTTCTCTGGTTCGGTCTTCTCTCTCTCTCTCTCTGTGTGTGTGTCGTGGTGTCCCTCGCTGGGCTCCGAGGGCCGTGAAGCCCCGCCGCGCACCTGTCGGCCCTCACACACACCTCACTGAAGTCTTTCCTACTGAATTCTGTTTTTGCCCTCATATTACTATTTTGTAACATTTAAAATGATATTTGTTGCGTTTTTTCTTCTCTGTCTTTCTTATAGGATATGCATATACCTTATTTTTATATTCTGTTTTTGTTGCAAAATAAAACTCTGCATAACTACTATATAAATAAATCGAATAATGATATCTATTATATTTATGATTATGATGATTATTATATATTTATTTTTTGTTTTAAAAATGCATATATATATATATATATTACTATGAACAATTGACTAATATAATTTTTATTTGATGTCTTCGTTTCTGTTCACTAATTAACAATAATTATTTATCAGTTTGGTTCCCAAATTCATATATTATTTAGTTTTATTTATTTATTTATTTTATTAATATCTTTATTTATTTTCGATATTAATATGTATTTATTAAAGTATTTTTGGTTATTAATAATTGTAAAATTGTTAAACTATTTTTGCTTGACTCTGCATCTTAAAAACAACACAAATGAATAAATGAAATGCAGCACAACCGCTGATCGATTAATTGCATTATGCACAAAATTCAATAATTAATTCAAAAATAATGTATTGTGCACTTTTTTCATTTAAAAGTACTGCTATATGAACATAAGTGCAATAACATTTGGTTTGCAAACACTTTAAACAAATAAGTGTCTTTCTTACTTTCAGAATATTAATAATATAAACTGCGTTATTGCACGATAAAACAATTCAAGGTGTTAATTAATTAATGCGATAATAACGCGTTAACTTGCCCAGCCCTAGTATTTATGTATAAAACTATATTCAATTATATTCCTCCATACAACAAAACATTTATACATTTGGGAACCATATATATATATATATATATGTCATATAGTCATAAGCAGCATATATTTGTAGCAATAGCATAAAATACATTACATTTTTCTTTTATGCCAAAAATCATTAGGACATTAAGTAAAGATCATGTTCCATGAAGATATTTTGTACATTTCTTACTTCAAATATATCAAAACTTAATTTTTTATTAATAATACGCATTGCTAAAAACTTAATTTGAACAACTTTAAAGATGATTTTCTCAATATCTAGATTTTTTTGCACCCTCAGATTCCAGATATCAGCCTAATATTGTCCGATCATAACAAACCATACATCAATGGAACGATTATGTATTCAGCTTAGCTTTTAGATGATGTATAAATATGAATCTAATACAAATATTACATTTTAAATATTTAACTGGACACTTAAGACTGTTTTTGTGGTTTCTAAGACTGGTGGTAAAGTCTGTGATTACTATATATTATATATATATGCCTCTTTTTCTGAATTCCATCTAAACTACAATTTGTATTTTATCTAATCACAAACTTAACCATCAGAGTCTTAGAAATTGAAATAACTCTTAAATTTAATTCCAATAAATATGTAGTTTTATGTCAATTTTTTTGCATGTAATTGGCACCATTGTCTATTTGGTCAAAATGACTGGAACATATCACCAATTAATCAGCAATTATACAAAACCGCCAAAGATTCGTCTGCATTATGTGGGTCTTTGAAGTCCAAATGTAATTGTCTTGACGTTTCTCACTGACGATGGAGGATTTGTTACAGATACGGTTCTGATGTCTGAACAAACATCTCCGTCGAAGCGTTCAGACGTCTGTATGACGTGGTTCTGTCCTGCGAAACATAACCACTTGAGTGATTTAACCTGAGCCTGAAGCACGTCGATCAGTAAATGAGCAGATGATGGTTTTATGATCGGTCTCTTGTTTTGTTTAGCGTTTCAGTCCTTCACCACAAACATCTCTTTACTGGAAGCTCAGAGAGCTCACTAAAGCGGCTTTCATCGCTCACGGTTAATATTTACTCAGCAAATAGACTGTTTCCATCTTGAACTAACAGTTTAGTACAGCATGAATTAATCTAGGTTACTGTTCATTAGGGATGGGACGATACACCTACCTCCCGATTCGATACGATACGATACTTAGGTGCTGATACGATATATTGGGATTTTTTTTTTTTTTTAAGAATTTCGATTTTACTAATATTGCGATTCGATATTGCTGTGTTGTGATTTTAGTTTTTAACTCTAGACCATGGGAAACAGTTGAATGATACACTTAATATACAGACTGTCACAATAATAATAATAATACAAAAAACACATCTTAGCAGTCATTTATCCTGTTTTATTTCAGTTTTCAGTAAACATAAACAAACGGCCACAAAAAGTCCAAAAGAAAAATACTTTTTGAAATAAAGTACCCATCAAACTAATTCCATTTAAATAAAATAACCGGGGTTATACCCTGCTCTTTACGAGAAGTGCCATGGGATTTTTAATGACCACAGAGAGGGCAGGGATAATGCATGGTTTTCTTCTCTTTTATCAAATATGCATCATGAGCACAACTTGGCATGGACACAAACTAGAAAAACAGATTTACATCCAGATTGGCTTGATGTTAGACGACTGCGTAATGCATGAAGCTGAGCATTTCCTTTTACAAACTTCAAATAATCTAAATAATTCATTACAATATTTAAAAACTGTTTAACCCTTAAATGAAAATAATAAAGGTATAGAACGTCCATCGTGTATTATGAAAGGCTCATGCAATCTTTGATAAAGAAAAAATGCTTAATTGTTTCAATGAACACTTTATAGCTTCTGGCTTTTTGTTTGATTTCATGCAAACTCTTCTTTTTTTTAGGTTTTTAAATAATTTTGAGGAATAATTTACATGACTAAAGCATATTTTAAGCTAAATTTCATGACAATTGACCCTTCGCTAAGCCACGTCTGAAAATCGCTACAGACCAATGGTGGCTTAGCAACCGTAACTAGGCGCGGCAGGTCTGGCAAGCTTTCGAGCGAGGGAAACATGCTGATGCGTTGTGCGTATGGATTGTGCAAATCTGCATCTGCCAAATCCCATAACTATTAACCATAAACATAATTTTCAACTTGTCTGCTTTCTGCATACCGGTGTTCTGACAATTCAGGTGCTACCTGCTCAGATTGTGCTACCTTCCATTAAAAAAAATAGGTAGCACAAATCGATAGCGAAAAATGCTAACGTTACCTATCAGATTGTGCTACCAGCCTCTTATTCATGCGGTTTGAGGATTTTTTTAATGTCCATACCTAAGCCTACCCGTCCACACTTACCCTTATCCTAAACTTACCCTTAAACCAATGCAAATATATTACTAGTAGCACAATCTGAAAGGTAGCACGTTTCGGTAGCATACGGTTTTCATTGGCTTTAGCGACAACTACCGATGATATTGGCACTGCCCTTATTTTGTTACCCCTTAGCTTGTGCCACTGCTGTGGCAGACTCGTGCAGGAGGACTTTGTTTGTGTTGTTGATGATGTATGGCTCAGCTCAGCATCTCCAAGGCGTAGATTAGACCCACGACGTGTGAGCAGTAACGTTAGCCTGGCGCGCTAAAAATATGAGCGGGAGAATGTTATCATTGCAAAGTGGTCAGGCTAATGTCTTGTGTTTATTCCACAAGACCTATGGATAAGCTGTTTGATTTATAATTATTAGATTATTTTCAAATTTCACTTACCCTGCTGTGCATGCACATAGCTGTTCCTCAATTTGTGTTTCCCATTTGAATAGTCAGCGTGTGAAGTGGCTGCTGCTTGTGCTGGGACCTAACGTTATAGGCTTTAGCTTAAATTTTGATTAAATTATTCTCTAATCGGTTGCATATTATGTCGTGGATATATCCCTCGAATGCATACTGCAGTCCCTTTTGTTTTGCTTTCTCAGATATTTCACCTGTTTGCCAAAAATTACTAATTATTTCCTTGGGAATGTCTGACACCGGTGCATACATACTGTAGCAACAGTAACTAAGGAGGGCGGGGCTTAGCGAAGGGTCAATTGCACCCCCGTTCTTATTTTACTTTTAGACTTATATAAATAATAATGAACAGCGTTGGAGCTGAATGCTTTCTAGCCGTTTTCTGAGTAAATGTCAGTGCCAGCGTGGTTGTCTGTGTAATTTAGTCCATAAATCTCGATCTTATGCAACTGAACTATGAGCTCGGTCTGTGGTTTTCAGCACAGAAACAGGCCGTTTGTTTGTTGTTTTGTGCGTCTCAATGAGGTTTGGCTCGGTCCGGCTTGTTTTCGTTCGCGTTGGTTTGGCTCTTTGGCCTGGCCTGGAAAACAGAGCGAGCTTCTGAGCATCTGTTGACGCAGGTGTCTGTATGTTCACCAGCAGACGGATCCCGAACCGCTCTCAGAGCTGTGGTATCCCTGATTTAGGGCGCTCTGCAGGCCTCAGGGATTCACTGATGTCATGTGAGAGAAAGCTAAAGGGCACGGAGCTGTTACTCACCACACACCAGCTACAGGTGAGAGAGGAGCAGAGACATAGAGCGCAATCAAGTGTCGCTCACCACACACCGGCTACAGGTGGAGAGGAGAGAGAGTCATAGAGACAATCAAGTGTATGCTCTCACCACACACCGGCTACAGGTGGAGAGGAGAGAGAGTCATAGAGACAATCAAGTGTATGCTCTCACCACACACCAGCTACAGGTGGAGAGGAGAGAGAGTCATAGAGACAATCAAGTGTATGCTCTCACCACACACCAGCTACAGGTGGAGAGGAGAGAGAGTCATAGAGACAATCAAGTGTATGCGCTCACCACACACCAGCTACAGGTGGAGAGGAGAGAGAGTCATAGAGACAATCAAGTGTATGCTCTCACCACACACCAGCTACAGGTGGAGAGGAGAGAGAGTCATAGAGACAATCAAGTGTATGCGCTCACCACACACCAGCTACAGGTGGAGAGGAGAGAGAGTCATAGAGACAATCAAGTGTATGCGCTCACCACACACCAGCTACAGGTGGAGAGGAGAGAGAGACATAGAGACAATCAAGTGTATGCTCTCACCACACACCAGCTACAGGTGGAGAGGAGAGAGAGACATAGAGACAATCAAGTGTATGCGCTCACCATACACCAGCTACAGGTGGAGAGAGAGATAGAGTCATAGAGACAATCAAATGTATGCTCTCACCACACACCAGCTACAGGTGGAGAGGAGAGAGAGACATAGAGACAATCAAGTGTATGCGCTCACCACACACCAGCTACAGGTGGAGAGGAGAGAGAGCCATAGAGACAATCAAGTGTATGCGCTCACTACACACCAGCTACAGGTGGAGAGGAGAGAGAGTCATAGAGACAATCAAGTGTATGCTCTCACCACACACCAGCTACAGGTGGAGAGGAGAGAGACTCATAGAGCCAATCAAGTGTACGCGCTCACCACACACCAGCTACAGGTGGAGAGGAGAGAGAGTCATAGAGACAATCAAGTGTATGCGCTCACCACACACCAGCTACAGGTGGAGAGGAGAGAGAGTCATAGAGACAATCAAGTGTATGCGCTCACCACACACCAGCTACAGGTGGAGAGGAGAGAGAGTCATAGAGACAATCAAGTGGATGGGGATTATTAGGAGGCCATGATTGATAAGGGCCAATGGGGGTATTTGGCCAGGACACCGGGGTTATACCCTGCTCTTTACGAGAAGTGCCATGGGATTTTAAATGACCACAGAGAGGGCAGGGATAATGCATGGTTTTCTTCTCTTTTATCAAATATGCATCATGAGCACAACTTGGCATGGACACAAACTAGAAAAACAGATTTACATTCAGATTGGCTTGATGTTAGACGACTGCGTAATGCATGCGTGGTTGCAGTCAGAAAAGCTGAAGCTGAGCATTTCCTTATACAAACTTCAAATAATCTAAATAATTCATTACAATATTTAAAAACTGTTTAATCCTTAACTGAAAATAATAAAGGTATAGAACGTCCATCGTGTATTATGAAAGGCTCATGCAATCTTTGATAAAGAAAAAATGCTTAATTGTTTCAATGAACACTTTATAGCTTCTGGCTTTTTGTTTGATTTCATGCAAACTCTTCTTTTTTTTAGGTTTTTAAATAATTTTGAGGAATAATTTACATGACTAAAGCATATTTACCCCTTGCATATTTTAAGCTAAATTTCATGACAATTGCACCCCGTTCTTATTTAACTTTTAGACTTATATAAATAATAATGAACAGCGTTGGAGCTGAATGCTTTCTAGCCGTTTTCTGAGTAAATGTCAGTGCCAGCGTGGTTGTCCAGCAGTGTCTGTGTAATTTAGTCCATAAATCTCGATCTTATGCAACTGAACTATGAGCTCGGTCTGTGGTTTTCAGCACAGAAACAGGCCGTTTGTTTGTTGTTTTGTGCGTCTCAATGAGGTTTGGCTCGGTCCGGCTTGTTTTCGTTCGCGTTGGTTTGGCTCTTTGGCCTGGCCTGGAAAACAGAGCGAGCTTCTGAGCATCTGTTGACGCAGGTGTCTGTATGTTCACCAGCAGACGGATCCCGAACCGCTCTCAGAGCTGTGATATCCCTGATTTAGGGCGCTCTGCAGGCCTCAGGGATTCACTGATGTCATGTGAGAGAAATCTAAAGGGCACGGAGCTGTTACTGATTCGGCTGAACGAGTCTCCAGCTGTGAGCGAGGTTTAGCCTCCAGTTGCTTTTTATGGAGCCAAAACATGAGCGCTTCCTCTCGCACCTCCAACTGTGATGTCATGGGAATGTTCTACCGGAGAACGTCAACACGGATGGACCAGTATTCATTCATAGCATCACTTTAAACGAATCAGTTCTTGATTCAGATTCAGTGGCATCAGTCATGTATTGAAATGTTGTAATGTGTGCACGTGTAATATACTGCTTTCTATTTTAAAATATTTAAAAATGTCATTTATTTCTGTGATGAAACATAAATTGATACTTTTATTCATCAAGGATGCGTTAAATTGACCGTAAGTGACAGTAAAGATGTTTATAATGTTACAAAAAGTTTATATTTCAAATAGATGCTGAACTTTCTATTCATCTGTGAATCCTGAAAAACAAAATGCATCCATTTCCACAAAAAAAACAACTGTTTCCAACATTGATAATAATCAGAAATGTGTCTTGAGCAGTAAATCAGCATATTATTATGATTTCTGAAGATCATGTGACACTGAAGACTGGAGTAATGATGCTGAAAATACAGCTGCGCATCACAGGAATAATTGCAGTTTAACACATATTCACATAGAAAACAGCATATTTTAAATCAGAATAATATTTAATAATTGTTACTATATTTTGTATCAAAAAATGCAGCCTTAGTGATCAGATGAAAACGGAAATATTTTTTAATGTATCCCACACTTTTGGACAGTAGTGTCTGTATATATAAATATAAATGCATTATGTCATGATATCTATTGAATATCATCCATTTTTGTCAGGTATCTGGAGCTGGATCTGAAGAAGAGTCTGCAGGAGAACCTGATGCATAAGACCATCGTGGAATACCCAGAAATCTTTGTGGTTCTGAAGGAGCACAGTCAGGAGTACCTCGCTCGCAGACCGGGTACAGAACACACACACACACACACACTGTCCAGACGTCTCTGAACACACACTAATACTGAACACAACACCGGCGGGAGCTGAGGTTTGACCTGGCTCATATTTCAGACCCAGGAAAATGTTTGTTTGTGTTCAAAATAATATACGTCTATTAGAAATTAGAAATGATGTTACACAGTCACACACACACACACACATAACAGTCTCACAGAGACACACACACATAACAGACACACACAGTCACACACACACACACACACACACACACTCACAGAGACACACACACTCACAGAGACACACACACACATAACACACTCACAGAGACACACACACATAACAGACACACACAGTCACACACACACACACTCACAGAGACACACACACACATAACACACTCAGAGACACACACACATAACAGTCATAACATAACACAGAAATTATGTTATCATTTATAATATTTTGTATAAGGAACAACGTTTTTTTGTTTGTTTGTAAATTATATTGAGGAATAATATTCATGACAATTAAGCATATTTAACCCCCATTTTTACTTTTAAATACGAAATACTTTACTAGAAAATTGTAGTTCTATATTATTATGAATCCTATTTACCCAACATTCTCTTTACTTTTTTCATAAGTGAAATGTTGTAGCAATTGCTACAATTATTTATTTAATTAATTCATTGATCCAATGTTAAATGTATTAAAAATAATATTTGATTAATTATAAATTATGAATTATTTTTATTTTACTTTATTAAACTTTGCTGAAATTTTTGTCATTTATTAATATTCTCAATGATAATGCAAAATAAATAAATATAAGTGGTATAAAAAGCACGGATAATTTTCTGTAAATAGAAAAGTGTTCTTTCTTTCCTGTGATGGGATGAAGCGTGTTCTCGTCAGTTTTCGAGTTTCCTCGTACGTTCTCGTACAGGCTCTCTCTTCACTAAACAGGCCGGACTGAGTTTCTGTTAGCAGCCGTCCAGCACATCTAACGGTCTTCACATGCTAATTGAGTTATGTAAGGCATTGCTGGTCCATCAAAGCCTGCCAACGGCTCTGATAGAGATGATGTGCTAGAGACTCTCACGCAGCGCTAATAACCTCAGATCGGTGTGTTTATAACATTAACCAGTTACCTGCCCGTAAAGATGTTAATGGAGAAACAGAGGCACTTCCTCCACACACACAACACACACACACACACACACACAGACAGACTCGCACACAAATAATACACATAATACACACCCACGCAAAGCACACACACACATAACACACAGACAGACTCGCACACAAATAATACACACCCACGCAAAGCACACACACACATCGCACAGACAGACTCACACACACACACACACAACACACACAGACACTTACACAACGCAGTCACACACAACACAGACACACACAACACACACAAACACACAGACAGACTCGCACACAAATAATACACACCCACGCAAAGCACACACACACATAACACAGACACACTCACACTCACACACACACACATAACACACACACACTCACACACTGAGACACACACACATAATACATACACAACACAGACACACACAATACACACACACATCACACACATACACATAACAGACACACACACGCAAAACAGACACACACACAGACACACACACTGAGACGCACACATAACACACTCACAGAGACACACACACACACATAATACACACACACACACACAGACACACACATAATACACACACACACACACACACACTAACAGAGGCACACTCACAGAGACACACACAGTGTCTCTCACACACACACACACACACACACACATAATACACACACACACACACACACACTAACAGAGGCACACACACACTCACAGAGACACACACAGTGTCTCTCACACACACACACACACTCACATAATACACACACACATAGCACACATATACAGACACACATAATACACGCACACACACACAGAGACACATGCACAGACACACACACATAGCACACACACATAATACACACACAGACAGACTCAAACATAATACACACACACAGACACACTCATGCAAAACAGAGACACACTCACACACAACACAGACACAGACACACACAGACACACTCACAGAGACACAGACACACACAGTCACACACACACTCACAGACACATAACAGACACAGTCTCACACACTCACAGAGACACACACACATAACAGACACACACTCACAGACGCACACACAAACACACACACATGCAAAACAGAGACATACACACACACACACAACACAGACACACACACACTCACAGAGACACACACACTTGTATGCAGAGCATGTGTGCTGCTGCTTCTGTTCGTTGTGTAACCCTGCTCAGCGAGAGAAAGCGGTCGATCGGAGCGAGCAGCGGGGGTCTAGTCTCTTTCACTGGAGACTGTTCTTAGTGTAATTAACCTGTGATCTAATGACGTCTGAATGAAGCGGATTCTGCATCAGCTGTAAATCAGAGCGAATCGTGAGATGATCTGACAAAAGAAATATGATCTTTCTCAAAAATTTAAATTATTTTAATTACATTTGTTTATTTTAATAATAATTTAATTTATATCAATCATATGTTTATGTAGTTATTTGTTTATTTATATCAAAAGCTATTTATATATTTACACTTATTTAAATTTAGTTAGTTCATTTTATTTTTATTTATTTATTTTTACACTGATTTTCCATGAAAGTTTTTCACAGACCCCTAGATGTAGTATTTATTTATTTATTTTAATAAATATTTTTCTTTATATGTTCTTTTGAATTGTTATTTTGTTATATATGTCAGTCTAAATGTATTTATTTAAATGTTTAAAGTCTATTCTTTTTATTTTAACCAAATTTATGTGGTTATTTATTTTTATTAATTTTATTTTACACTTTTTAAAATGTTTTTTTACACAGCTATTCTCTCAAGTTTTCCACAGCCCCCCTCGCACACGGTTAATGAATCACCGTCTTATTTATATTACTTACACCATGCGTCTTTTCTCCTTCTAGAGCGTCCCAGTGCTGTCCGAAGCATTGCATCAGTGAACGTCACCAGAACGTCATGTTCCCCGGCGGAAACGCTTTCAGAAGCTCTTGTGCATGTGGCGAAGAAGCCAAAAACCTCAGAGGACGATGATCTGGAGGAAGGAGAGATCCGAAGTGAGGAAGAGGATGATGACACGGAGAAGAAGACACCTGTAATGCAAGATGATGAGGAAGATGACAGTGATGAAGAAGAGCAGAATCTAGAGGTGGAGATGAAGGACCGTCCTCCTCGTAGCAGTGTTCAGGACGCTCAGGGGGATGATGGGAACCAAAACAAAGACATCACCAGCAAAACTGAAGAAGTGATGGTTTCTCAAGGTCCTGAAGAAGCTTTCACTGATGATGGTGAAGACGTTTCACCTCATGAATGTCAGAAAATCATCAATTCCAGCTCTGGACTTCCAGAAGATGATGGTGTTCGAGAGAAAAATCATGACAAAGAAGGACCGGCTGACTCCTGCATCACCTCTAGTCAGAGTTCACCATGTGAACAATCAGAAACTAGTCAAATTGAAGGCCAGGAAAACATGCATGGAGATAACACTGATGTTTATTCCAGTGCAAGTGAAAATCAGGCTAATATGTGATAGCGAAGGAGACAAAAGTCCCGATGTTTATACTGTGTTCCTGTTATCCAGCGCCCGATAACCAGACAATAGCAGATAAGGCTTCAGATAGAGACCGGAGCAGTAATGATTGCGAGGCGATGCACTGTTTTAGTGACCGATGTGTTGTGAGCGCTGATAAGAGATATCAGATGTCACTGTGTTCATGAGACACATTCCTCATAGAGTCATCACGCTGTTATTTACTGCAGAAAATGGTGGAAAATGTTATATTTCTGTTATGAAATCCAGATCATGTATTCTGTGTATCAGTTATGGCATCGCTCGGTGTATTTATGTGACTGTATTTTTATGCCATGTTTCTTTTTAATAAACTTCTGAATCTCTTTGTGACGGATGCCAGTTCTGAGTCTCTTTTATGTGTGATTTTTGTGCACACTTAAAAAAAAAAAAGTTCTGCCAAAATGTTCAAATGAGTCCAAACAGCTGATAAAGTGACACCACTCCAGTCCATCAGGTAACATCTGGAGAAGACAAAAACTGAAACTAATCCATCAAGGTGTTCTTAACTCAAATCTGAGGCCATAATCCATAATAACGCTGTTCTGGTGTGAATCGGGAGATAACTCTGCACAGATCAAACAGCGTTTACAAGATCAAAAGGTCAAGGTTCAAGGTTCAAGGTTTCTTTATTTGTCACATAATAGTTATACAGGGCATAACTAGAAGTGAAATGCAATCGAATCAGGTCCGCTCAGTGACAGTGCAAAACAATAAGAATACAAATTATATAAGTAACATAACACAAGGGCATACATATGGTAAGAAAAGGAGAAATAAGAATAAAATGTGCAATGAAATAAAAAAGTGCAAAACAATAAGATGTGCAAAAAACAATAAGATGTGCAAAAGACAATGAGATGTGCAAAAAAACAATAAGATGTACAAAAAAAGAAAACAAAAAACAGTGTACTGGGACTTAATAAATAGTAATGTGAATAAGAGGGATGTGCAGACGGGTTGTTCATGGTATTGTACATAGAGCAGTTGACAATGGGTCTTGTGAGTGTTTATGAAACAGAGTTTGTGTTTAGGAGCCTGATGGCCTGAGGGAAGAAGCTCTTCCTCAGTCTTTCAGTCTTTGCCATCATGCTCCTGAAGCGCCTGCCAGATGGCAGTAAACAGAAAAGATGGTTACCGGGGTGATTCGAGTCCTTGATGATTTTAGCAGCTCTGCTTCTGCAGCGTTTGAGGTAGATGTGCTGCAGAGAGGGGAGAGCAGACCCTGAGATGCGCTCAGCTAAGCGCACGACTCTCTGTAGAGCTTTACAGTCCTGGTTTGTGGCATTATTATACCACACTGAGATGCACTGAGTTAGAACACTTTCTATGGCCCCTGAATAGAAAGTTTTCAGGATAGCTGGTGAGACCCTGAATTTCCTCAGCTGTCGCAGATGGTACAGTCTTTGCCTGGCTTTCTTAACCTGTGATTGAATGTGTGTAGTCCAAGTCAGGTCCTCGGAGATGTTTACACCGAGGTACTTGAAGCTACTCACCCTCTCCACAGGGGTCCCACTGATCATAAGAGGAGTGTAGGGCTGCTGCTGTCTCTTCCTGAAGTCCACGATCAGCTCTTTGGTTTTGCTCACGTTCAGAGAGAGACAGTTGTCCTGGCACCATGATGTAAGTCTCTCCACCTCATCCAAGTATGCGGCCTCGTCACCGTTGTTAATGAGGCCCAGGACCACAGTATCATCCGCAAATTTGACAATAGAGGTGGAGCTGTGTGAGGACACGCAGTCGTGTGTGTAGAGAGAGTATAGCAGGGGGCTCAGGACACAGCCCTGTGGGGCTCCTACATTCAGGGTGATGGAGTTGGAGGTGAACTGGCCGACTTTCACCACTTGTGGTCTGGCGGTGAGGAAATCTTGAATCCAGTCACAAAGTGAAGTGTTTAGGCCGAGGTCTGAGAGTTTAACAGTCAGCTTGGTGGGGACTATAGTGTTGAAAGCTGAGCTATAGTCTATGAATAGCAGCCTGACATAGTTGCCATTTTTGCTGTCGATGTGAGTGAGGGAGGAGTGCAGTACCTGAGAGATGGCATCATCAGTAGACCTATTTGGCCGGTAGGCAAACTGAAGAGGGTCCAAAGTAGCAGGGATGGAGGAGCAAATGTGTTTCTTTAAAAGTCTCTCAAAAACCTTCATGACTGTCGATGTGAGGGCAACTGGACGGTAGTCATTCAGGCAAGAGGGTTTACTGTTCTTAGGCACAGGGATTATGACAGATTTTTTAAAGGAGGTGGGAACAACAGAGGTAGCAAGGGACTCATTAAAGATGGAAGTAAACAATCCGGCAAGCTGATCAGCACAGGACCTCAGAACGCGGCCAGTAATCCCATCTGGTCCTGCTGCTTTCCTGACGTTCACTCTCTTTAGTTCCCTCCGAACGTCATCCTCTGAAAAGGTGATTACATGATCATTGCTGCTCTGTCTGCTGCTTCCTGACGGGCAGTTCGGCAGATTTGCGCCGCCATTGCAGTCAAAGCGACCGTAGAAGGTGTTTAGCTCTTCGGCCAGCAGCGGATCTGCTCTCACCTCTGCGGAGGATTTATTTCCAGAGGAACAGATGGTCTTCAGTCCCTGCCACATGCGTCGAGAGTCATTGAGCTGGAAATGTGACTCAATTTTCTCACTGTACCGGCGCTTAGCGGCTCGTATTGCACGCCGGAGAGCGTAGCATGATGTTTTGTACTCGCTCATGTTCCCTGACAACAGACCGGCATTGTATGCGGCAGTGCGATTGTTAACCGCATCACGGATTGATCTGTCCACCCACGGTTTCTGATTAGTAAATGTCCTTATTGTTACCGTTTCAGTGGCTTGCTCGGTTAGCGTGTTTACGAAGCTTACTAAGCTTACTAAAATGAGCTCTATGACTAAAATGAGTCTATAAACAAATATGTGTCTGGATTTTAATGATAGAGACATCAGGAGATGCACTTTTTCATTGGAGGAAGCTTTATTATGGATTATGGTCCATACTTGTGGATTATTGTGATGTTTTTATCAGACTCTCATTCTGACGGCACCCATTCACTGCACACATCCATTGGTGAACAAGTGATGCAATGCTACATTTCTCCAAACCTGATGAAGAAACGAACTCGTCTACATCTTGGATGGACTAAGGGCGAGGACATTGTCAGCAAATGTTCAGTTTTGTCTGAACTACTCCTTCAGATGTGTGTTACATCATTGTTCTCATGTTTTAGTAATTACCCCTGCTGAGAACCTAACTGTGATTAAATACTTGTTTATTGGATACAGTATGTACCCATATAATTATACTAAGCTGTTGTATATTATACACTTATGATAGAAACAGTATGTGAAAGAATAAAGCACTAACTGTTATTTGTCTTTTTTTCTGAAACGGTTCATTCATTCGTGCATGTAGTAGACGATTGCATTTGGGATGCGGTTTTCCATGTAGCACATTACTTATTACATTTTGGTACTGTACTTCCACCAAACTTCGACTTATTTCTGTTTCAGTTATTTGCAAAGGCAACATTTCTCCTTTTCATTCAAGTTTTTAAGTAAAGGTTTTTCATCTAATATTTGTATTTTATGTTAAAGCTTTACTTCAATTAGAGAAATTATTTTTAATAGCTGTTTTAGTTAACAATAACAACACAGACTTGATTTTCTCCCAAAGTAATTGATTGTATTCTCAAGTGTCTCCATTATTGGGATTTAGATGACGTCATCTGAAAAGTAAAGTCATTTCAGAAGTGGAGCATAATGATATTTCCCTTGCTACAGAATAATGTGCACTTATGAATCATTCAAAGTAAGACCAGGAACATTTTGTTCATTAGCCTTCATGTTGACTAACATGTTATTGGTGTATTTGAGGGCACGAGCTGGTTAGAGTTCAAGTGTTGTCTATCTCTAGACTCCAGCACAATGTGTTTTTGTATTTTTAGGGCACTGAGAGCGTGCTCTGCCCATGAGATGAAGAGATGAAGCTGTTTGACACTAACACGATCACCACAAACAGGAAGAACAGCACAGGAGGGCCGCTGTGATAAGTCCGTCTGACCTCGTGTTACTGGTGAGTGTTTTTTCCGAGCCAGCGGGAGAAAAGAAAGCGGAGAAAACCACACTGTGCCAGGGCCGTAACCACCTTAGGTAACGAGGGGGACAATTAAAGGGTTACTCCACCCCAACATTAAAATTCTGTCATTAATTACTCACCCTCATGTTGTTTCAAACCCGTAAGACAAATTAAGATGCATTCTGAGAGCTCCCATAGACAGCAATGTAACTTAATTACCACGATCAACACCCAGAATCGTAGCGAGGAGATTGGTAACATACTCCATGTGACATCATGGGTTCAACCGTAATTTTCTGAAGCTACGAGAATACTTTTTGTACTCAAAGAAAACAAAAATAACGTCACCGTAGCGCCATTTTGGAGAGTATCCACCTAACGTAAACAGTGTATGCTGTTCTGTGTCAGCAGCACCACACGGATACGTTTTCTACGTTTATTTACGCTTTGATTTGAATAAAAAAAGTGTGTGGTGCTGTTGACACAGAACAGCATACACTGTTTACGTTAGGTGGATACTCTCCAAAATGGCGCTACGGTGACACGGAGGGGACAAACTGTTGAATGAAGTCGTTATTTGTTTTCTTTAAAAAGTAGCTTCGTGAAATTATGTATGAACCCCTGATGTCACATGGATTATTTTACCGATCTCGCTACGTTTCTGGATGTTGATTGTGTTAATTACATAGCTGTATATGGAGGTCAGAAAGCTCCCAGAATGCATCAAAAATATCTTCATTTGTGTTCTGAAGATGAGGTCTTAAGCTGCGTTCACACTAGCAGCGACTTTTGTACAAACATTTTGGAGGCAAAAGACTAAATATAATATGAATATAAATCTCTTCCGCGGCTTGGTACGCTTTCAACACCTTTTGTCTTGAGCAAGACACTGTACAGCATTCACGTTACATGATTTGACTGATTTTCACATAGAGAGGCTGACAGCGCACCACATTCAAATGAATTATTATTCATGTTTTCATAACCGCTGGCCAAATACAAAAATGAAAACATCTTTGAGAGCAGGGGGGTGTAGAGAGGATTGCTCTGAGACAGATGAACCACTCCCTCAGTGACAGACGGGCCACGTTTTGTTTTCTAGAACACTGGGTCCTGAAAAGTGTTCTGCTTTAATTCAAACCAGAGATTTCTGTTGTTTTAGCATAAACTTAGCATTTCTCTGTGAGTGTATGTTTTCCACCAGAACACTTCGGTCTTGTCATCGCTTCGTTGCAAAGAATCCCAAACAAATGCGGCTTGTTTGAAAGTCTGGGAAACTCATGAGGCTTTGGGAAGTTTGCATGGTTTTTGTTTACAGTGTTTCAGAATCAATTTGATTTAGTTTCTCAAATATGTGGCTGGGACGTGTCACGTGGCATTGTGTGTAATTGCATTTTAACGAGACATGGTTGGTGACTCCTAACGTCCACATACTCGCTGCACGTGGAGGGACAGGTGCATGCTGGGAAAGTCTTCGTTAGACCAGTTTGGACATCATTATTAGTGGTCTTTTAACTAGGGATGCACCGAAAGGAGAATTCTTGGCCAAAACCAAGCAAAGTGAAACTCTGGGCCAAGGGCCACATACCAAACACATTTTTTTTGTGTGTGTGTGTGGTTTTTTTCCCCATGTAATTGTGCCTTTCTTTTATTTTGTGTTTATTTTTCTATTTATCATAGCCAAAATGTGCTATTTACTGTTTTGTCTCTCTTTTCAAATAAATAAATAAATGACAAAACAACGATTTAAAAACACTGAACATTTTTAAACATTCTAGCAGACATAACAACAACATTTTATAAAGAAAATTACAATTTTTAAGGGATACCGTACTAGACTGTCTGTGATACCGTACTACACTGTCTGTGATACCGTACTACACTGTCTGCGATACCGTACTACACTGTCTGCGATACAGTACTAGACTGTCTATGATACCGTACTACACTGTATGCGATACCGTACTACACTGTCTGTGATACCGTACTACACTGTCTGCGATACCGTACTACACTGTCTGCGATACAGTACTAGACTGTCTATGATACCGTACTACACTGTCTGCGATACCGTACTAGACTGTCTGCGATACAGTACTAGACTGTCTGCGATACCGTACTAGACTGTCTGTGATACCGTACTACACTGTCTGCGATACCGTACTACACTGTCTGTGATACCGTACTAGACTGTCTGCGATACAGTACTAGACTGTCTATGATACCGTACTACACTGTCTGCGACACCGTACTAGACTGTCTGCGATACAGTACTAGACTGTCTGCGATACCGTACTAGACTGTCTGCGATACCGTATTAGACTGTCTGCGATACCGTACTAGACTGTCTGGGATACCGTACTACACTGTCTGTGATACCGTACTAGACTGTCTGCGATACAGTACTAGACTGTCTGCGATACCGTACTAGACTGTCTGTGATACCGTACTACACTGTCTGCGATACCGTACTAGACTGTCTGTGATACCGTTCTACACTGTCTACGATACCGTACCAGACTGTCTGCGATACCGTACTAGACTGTCTGCGATACCGTACTACACTGTCTGCGATACAGTACTAGACTGTCTATGATACCGTACTACACTGTCTGCGATACCGTACTAGACTGTCTGCGATACAGTACTAGACTGTCTGCGATACCGTACTAGACTGTCTGCGATACCGTACTACACTGTCTGCGATACCGTACTACACTGTCTGTGATACCGTACTAGACTGTCTGTGATACCGTACTACACTGTCTGCGATACCGTACTACACTGTCTGCGATACCGTACTAGACTGTCTGCGATACCGTACTACACTGTCTGCGATACCGTACTAGACTGTCTGCGATACCGTACTAGACTGTCTGTGATACCGTACTCGACTGTCTGGGATACCGTACTCGACTGTCTGAGATACCGTACTAGACTGTCTGGGATACCGTACTCGACTGTCTGAGATACCGTACTAGACTGTCTGCGATACCGTACTACACTGTCTGCGATACCGTACTAGACTGTCTGCGATACCGTACTAGACTGTCTGTGATACCGTACTCGACTGTCTGGGATACCGTACTCGACTGTCTGAGATACCGTACTAGACTGTCTGGGATACCGTACTCGACTGTCTGAGATACCGTACTAGACTGTCTGCGATACCGTACTAGACTGTCTGAGATACCGTACTAGACTGTCTGTGATACCGTACTAGACTGTCTGCGATACCGTACTAGACTGTCTCTTGCTGTCGGTGCTTGTAAAGATTTTTGCGTCTTTCTCGGACAGTTTTAAATACACTGCTGACATTTTTGCTGCTTTATAAAGAATGCATGCCTCTCACTCTACACTGGCTGATATTTTATCACGTCACCAAAATGTCATTGTTCGGTACAATTTATTCGGTCTTTTCGCTTATCGGGGGGGTGGTTGTGCTATTTCTGGCCAAATAATTTAGGTTCCAAACATTCGGTGCAGCCCTACTTTGAACATTACTAGATTTGATTTCAACAAATCCTGAATATTGCATATTAGATTAAAGTAAATAAGTTTTGAACGTTTGTTAGTGGGTTGCTAAGATGTAACGAAGGAGTTCTGAGCAGTTTTATGTTGCAAAGGAGTTCTGAATGGTTCATGGTGTGTTTCTAGGAAGTTGCCTTAAAAAAAATCATCCTTAAAAAACTGCATAGCAACACATTAACAGCCAATCAGAACTCCTTAGCAGCTACACAACCAAACACCTTCAGCAACTACCAAGCAACAAACTAACAACCAATCTGAACTCCTTAGCAACTGCATAGCAACACACTAACAGCCATTCAAAACTCCTGGGCAACTGAATAGCAACACATTAACTGTTCAGCATTATTAAGCAGCTGCATTGTAACGCTCTGGCAAACACTCACAGTTACTTCAGTCTAGTTTTATTTGTTTATTTTTTTTGTCTGTTATCTTTACAGTGCATGGCTGTCATTCTACCAACATCCCATAATGATCTTCAATCTGAAAGAAGCGTTCTTGCTCTTTGATTACATTGGAGAATATCGGTCCTGGACTCGTCGTCTGTTGTTTGGCAATCAGTTCGTGTTGTTGCCCAATATAAGTACAGTCTGTCCAGCTAGTCCTCGTCATAAAGCACCTATTGTCTTTTTTTTTTAGTCATGATGTTCAGAACTAACCTATGATCATCATAATAACCGCTGACTAACTGATCCACCTTAAAGCTTAATCTGACTCAGTTACTTGCTTTTGGCTTATTTGTGCAATGTATCTAGTTTAGTTGCTGAATATCCCTCACAAGTTTAATGCCATAGATTATAACATTTCAACCTTTGAAATGTTTTTGCTTTAATATTTAAATAAATGAAAGTTTAAAAAAAGTATGTTTACAGTTAAAAAGCACTTTCTTTTACATTTTATGTCAAATTAATATTTTACAAAATATTTTGGAATTGCTGTAAAAATCAAAACGAACTAATTTATGTTCCAAATTTGAAGTTGATATAAAAAAAATGAGGTTCAATTTGAGAAAATCTGATTTTTTTTAAATGTATTTTCCTCTCACATATTTATAAATGTATTTCACAATATTACATCTATCACAAAATAACCACCAAATATGGATCCTTAAGACTTCAGAGCCTTCCGGCGATTCGTGTTTTGTCAAAATGACAAAAAGTGTGGATTATTTTGTCATGTGACACTTGGCACTGCCCACTAGGGGGAGGAGCCTGCTAAAAGGATTCAAAGCACCATTTCTATGGTAATGCAATGCTCGAAAATTGTTTTCACGGTAGCTTTGTAAAATTACGGTTTAACCACTGATGTCACATGGACTATTTTAGTGATGTCCTTACTATGTTTCTGGGCCTGGGAACATTTCAGTTGCTTTTCAGATTCCATCAAAAATATCTTAATTTGTGTTCCAAGAACGAAGGTCTTGTGGGCTTGGAACGACACGAGGATGAGTAATTACTGACAGTATTTTTGGGTGAACTAATCCTTTAATGTGTTTATTTGTTCACTCTGAACACACATGTGTTACCAAAAAGCCAGCCAGTTGGATCAGAGCTGTTTATTTCAGTCATTTCAAACTAGCAAGGTTTGCCCAAATTGGCAGGCCTGTAGTTGTTACAATCATTTGTAAGTAATCTCATGTCACTGTAGAGTTGAATCCATCTCAACCTGGCTCTCGGATGCTTTTCCACAGACCCTAACGGTACTAGCGCTTTATTTCCCCATCAAAGCGTGCTTTGTTTGAGCAAATAAACAGACGTTTATGCCTCCTCGGGCTCGCTGCTGACGCCTTCTCTGGAGTACGGGATGATTTTCGTTAAGTTCATCATTAGCGCTTATGTAACGCTGTCTGAGGCATGTCGTCATTGCTTATATCCAGTGCCTGTGTGAGATGAAGTGTCTGTCATGGCTAGTTAAGTGCTCTAATAGTTACTATTCCCCATTCTATGCTTTTGGCAGCACACCTCACACACCCGTTTACATCACTGCATGAGTGCATGTGTCTTACTCAAGCTATTCATCATTTTACATGTATTCTCTCCAGCATGTTCCTGAAGCAGCAGACACATGGATATTCAATTTCCCCAAACGTGTGTTTTGTGAAAAGAAGTGTGCTCTTACTTCAAGTGATCAGATGCACCATTTTGGCCTGCTGGGTCATAAAACAGATGAAAAAATCTCACAGATGCACATTAAAGAAGGGACCCGAGCCAAATCTAGATATCAGGGACTTGGACAAGTGAGCAACACCCTAAAAACAACTCAAAACACCATAGCAACCACAAAACAATCATTGGATAATATTGCCTCACGGCAGTAAGTTTTGCACTCGTATTAGTAGTTGACATTTTGCCTTTTTAGCAAACCGATGCTTTACAAGATATAAATTAGCTATTGGCTCACACTGTTTTGGAAATGTTTCAAGAGTTAAAGAGAGGGTCCACTCTCCCAAACTAAAACACTGTTTTATTCAACCTTATTTTGATCAAACCCGCATGTCTTCTGCATAACATTGATATTTTGACAAATGTTTTGTCTATACATTGAAAGTCAGTGGAGTCCAATGTTGTTTGGAACTTGGCGTCTTCAAAATGTATTTTCTGTTAGCAGGAGACCACGTAATTAGTAAATGATTACATAATTTTCATTTTTGGGTGGACTGTCACTTTAAAACATGGCAGCAGCTCTTTATTTGGCCACTAGGGGTCATCCGCTATATGACGGACTGGTTAAACTTAAATGAGGAACACCACTGAAGAGGACGAGAGACCTCTGGACTGAAAAATGATGTATACTAACTTAAAACCCAATCTGTCGACACTTTATTCCTGCTATAAGACTTAAATGCACCACAAAGTGCATGTAGGTTTGTTGAAGCTGTTTGTGTCATTCCTATCAGATGTTTAAATAAGTAAAAAAGCATAAGAAATGGCTCTGCATTCATGATGCTTAGTGGAAAACCACTAACATGACAGTTTTCATTTCATTTGACTATCCCAGTGTTATCTGTGTTGTTTATTTGTGTCTTTTTTAGAAGCTAAACTGCTGCTGGTTTTGTCTTCATAGTCATATCGCCAGGAAACGTATGGATCGCTGTCCTACTCCGATAGAAACGGCTTTTTCAACTTTTTTTCACACTCCGTGGTGTGATATAACCGTCTGTTTGTGTTCCCATCATCCTTTGGGATGTCATAACGCTGAACTTGCTCTAGGGCAGGATCTCTGTTCTTTCAGAAATGGCATATTTTTAGCAGGATGGCCCAAACCGAACAAGCTGCTTCCAAATATTTCCCAACATCTGCCGACCAGTCTGCATTCCTCAGCTGGATTTCCTTCACCTGGATCAAACCTCACTGGAGATCATTCCAGCTGAATGAGAGGTCAGAGACAGGGAAGATGGACAGATGCCTTGCAGATCTGGTCTTAATAATGCGTGATTGCGGAGCTAAAGGTCTCCGATCGAAGATAAGATCGATATTCATTAAACCCATGTGCAGCGTCTTGCATGTGCTACAAGTAAACGAATCGTTCGGTGCAACAAATTAAACCATTAAAGACCTCCTCGTCTCCCCGGTGACTCCCGGTGTTTTAGTTCTGTGCTTTATGCCCTGAAAACTCCTGTAAACACCGACTGGAGCTCAGTTTGGGAAAGCACTCAAGATTCCGGGCACAGCTCCATGCTCTCTGTTATTGCTGGGTCTCGTAATTGTTTTCTTGAAGGAACTAAATTAACGAGCAGCTCAGGTTTTTATTGTAGGAGACAAGTCAAGTCTTACTGTTCCTCAGCAGCATTCCATTCAACAGAGAGAAGCGAGAACTGCTGTTATATAACCAGCCCTTTTCAACAGTGAGATGTGTCTCATGACCTGTGCTTTTGGCACGGTTGTCAACACTCAAGAACGCAACACAAGCTGATTAGTTCATAAATAAATCTTTTATTTGTAACATATAAAATTAGATCATTTTTACAATTTATTCCAGTATGACATTGTTCAAATAAAAGAGCTACATTTACGATAAATAATATTAATAACAATAATAAAACATTCATTCAACCTTTAAAGTCTGTTGTTAATCATAATGTTGGATTTCTCTAGCTGCCAAACAATGAGGATGCATTCACCCGCATTAGGAGGGAGTGTTACGTGGACAAACTCAACCTTGACCGGGTTCATAGTCTACCAGTTGTACGTTTTGCATGTGCATATCTACAATTGGGAATATACACACAAACAAGTCTACAGTTTGGGTCATGTTTTGTATTTAGACATCAAGATATACATCAGGAATTGTAATATTAACAACTGCATCTTTACATCTTTACAGGTTGCTCCATAACGAAGCTATAAAACGTAGCGCTCCATTGTGGAGCGAGACTTTTCGAAACGCTGACGCGGCCTCAGCAAACAGTGCACTTCAAAGTCCCCGTAATGTAAGTCTTTAATTCCGTGGGAATCTAGTTACAACAGGAGATGGTAGTTGATTGGCCAGCGGACGGGCCCCCAATTGCGTAGCTGGGCTGCCATTGGTCATCGCTCGTGACGCGCTCCTGGTCACGCAAGGGTCAAGGCGGGATTCCCTGGCTGGCGCTCAGTCTCTGAACTTGTGAATGTCATTGAAGAGTCTGTAGAAGGGGTAGGTGGCGTCGTTGCTTTGGGCGCAGTTGTAGGTGCACTTGCAGGACTCGATCATCATGACGTTCTTGTTGAAGGTCTCTCCATCCTCGCAGCGGAACTTGATGCGGATGGTGCGGGTCTGCTGTGGGCTGCAGCAGCGGCCATCCACACAGGAGCCGCAGTACCTGGGCCGGTACTTCTTCAGGCTGGAGCATCCGGCGTAGGTGAACTTCACCGGCTGCATGGGCTTCTTGGTCCGGCTGCATTTCTTTCCCTTCTGTTGAGAGTACACAAGATAAGTCAGATGCATGGAAGATAAGTCAAATGCATGCACATAACATGATGCAAAGCGTTTGTTTTGGCAGGGATGTTGCATACCTTGAGGCTGGTGTGTGATGATTGGCTGCATGGACGAACTTCGCAGATCCTGGTCTCTTTAACCAACTTGCATTCGCCGTTGTCGTTGGTTATCCTGGTGGAGATTCCAGTGCCACAGGTCTTGGAGCATTGGGACCAGGGCGTGGTCTGCACGATGCACTTCTCAAACTGGCGGGATTCCGGCTGCGATCGGAATGCTGTGAACAAACAAAGCACTATTTAAAACTCTGCTTTGTATACAAATCACACGTGCATGCTAAGCCAAAGCATTTTGATCTTACCAG
Source organism: Schizopygopsis pylzovi (assembly GCA_027422435.1). Taxonomy (NCBI): domain Eukaryota; kingdom Metazoa; phylum Chordata; class Actinopteri; order Cypriniformes; family Cyprinidae; genus Schizopygopsis; species Schizopygopsis pylzovi. Next base: position 61,825,389 of record CM049816.1, read on the forward strand.
GCAAGGATTTGAGTCCGTGCTTCACGATGGAGATGAGTTCGTTCATTTTGGTGAGGTCGCTCTCGGTGTCGTCGACCGTCAGATCGTTGCCAAACTGCTTGACGTTGGATTCCTTAGTCTTTCCATCATTGCAGACCCATTCCTCGCAGCACTGGCCTGGCACTTTAACCAGCCTGGGGTTGGCGCAGCCCAACGAGGGCAGGGAGAGCTCTTGCGGGCAAAGGGGAATGCAGCCTACTGCCCCGTCGATGCAAGTGCACTGGTGCTTGCAGTTGGGCTGGAAGCTCTCTCCATTCTGGTAGATCCTGCTGTTGTACTCGCATGGTCTGCCCTCGGATTTGGCTGTAAGAGAAAATGAAAGGTATATTTTAATCAGACTGTCCTCAAGAGGTTTGAGCATTCCAAACATCCCCCTTCCAATCCACACATGCTTTCCATTCGGTGTCTTTTACAAAGTAATGAGAAACATACCTCGGCAGATGCCTCTGATGGCCCCATGGATGGCCCCGAAGTTGCACTCCAGCCCTTTGGTGTGGTCACACGGCTCGGTCTTGCTGCAGTCTTCGTTCAGCTGTCTGGCACACACTTTACAGCAGCCGCAGCCGTCTGAGACCAGACTGACTCCAGGCGCGCATTTGGGAAGCTCTAGCGGGCATGAGCATGCTGGGCAGCTGGAGAATACCTGAGCAGAAACAACAGGAGTATTTAGTGACATGTATAATGAAGATAAAAGTAAATGAAGACAGTGAAAATAAAACTCTGATCTAGCACCTAGTGTCTATTGTATAACACAGCGTTCAAACTGTGCGTTCAAAAACTAACCCTCTCGTGTAAACGCCCCCTAAATGATCAATAATCCATAAGTTATGAATTCTAAGTCATCAAACACAACGTATAGAATAAGCACATGAGTAATAAAACTAACTTACCACATTAAAGTGTGCAATAAGGATGACGATAACAGCCCAAGCAAACATCTTCGCTTCTCTGTGTATTGTAGATTGTTGAATCAAACGGTGTAAGTCCTCGCAGATGCGTCGCGTTCTCGGTTTGTTTTGTGCGTCTGAAGGCGCAGCGCTCTGAGAGTGGAGACGCGCTCCGCTCCTCTTTTATACGGGAGAGGAGGCATGACGTCACCGTCGCTGAACTGTTTCGAAGCTATGCGAGGAATGTCTCTTGGCGCGGTTTCCATCCGAGCTAAGCACCACCCTGTCTAACTTTATTTTTTTCTGTCTTAAATGAATTTTCCCCTCTCACTGAACACATTTTTTACTGTTTCCACCTCTCTGTTTCTGCTCTCCGCGTTTCCTTTTTGCGTTTGTAAAAAGTTTATACTTTAATTCTTGAAACCATAACTATTATTATCTAGGCTATATAACACGTTCTAATAACATATTCCAACGTGTACAGAAGCTTCTACTTTGTTTAGTATAGATACAGTTGTAGGCTATAGGTTTATTTATATTTGTAAGTAATTTCTGTTATGTTTTGTGGTTGAGGTTCACGCTTTTCTAAACCACTATACAGGCTAAAGATGCTTTAAATAAAACACTAAAGGTTTATTTGATAGGCAACGTGTGCCTTGTAGCCTAAGTCTATAATAAAGTGATGAATAATGACAAATTATATTAGCGTTCATAAAATAAAGTAACTTTAAATGTTGAAAACGCAGTTTTTTTATCCTATACTTGTTTCATCAAGGATAATTTTAAGTATTATTTCACCGACATAATGCTTAACTCCTTTGTTTTGGGTAACGTCATGTCAAAGATTAGCGTTATTACTCGCCATTGAAATATGTCGTGGCCCCCAGGGGTCTATTAATGGCGTTATGCGAGTTCATTCCGAGCGCGTCAACAATAAATTATTCCACAGGATGCGCGCGCTCGCTTATGCAGATCAGATAAGCGCTATGCGGAATTGTATCCATTTTCAAACACTCAAACTTAGAACGTTTGAAACGCTTTATGACATCATGCACCTTAATGCAGTATTCTGCGCGCGTTCAGAGACGTTCTAGACTCAAACTTTACGGCTTCTATTTTTGGCTCTTGACTCAACGGCTCTAAGCGATTCCAGATGTGGAGCCTGATTCCAGACGTAACAATATTACCATATTTGGTCTGGGCAGTAGCCTGCGTATTACTAACATTTCTTGCTGGAGTTATCCAACCACAAAGCATTCCTGACAGCTTTAAAGGATCCCTAAATGCGCTCTCCGTGCAGGAAATTCCTCCAGCTAATTTAATATTCACGCTGTCTGTCCATCACATAGTGAATGAAAAAAATGCAACAGGCATCCAGTTTTCCATACGAGACGTTTAAAAAAACTGAGATTCCAAATAAGTGGCATTCCACTGAAATTCAGAGATTAGAAGTCCTTGGATGCACACAAACCAAACTGACTGTGAGAGTAAGGGAATGCACAATATTGCCCTGACAGCACTGAATAGTTCTTTCCACAGACTAGCAGAGAGCAGAAGCGTCTGGACACTGAGATGAAGAACGTTCACCGCTTGGATTGAGGACTTTTGGAGATGTACCTCAGGTTTGTTTTACTTTGACATCTTTATGCACGTTTGTTTGTAGCTACAGTATTCTTTAGCCTGGTGTGCATGAGGATGGCACTGGTTGCTATCTTCCGATCAGTCAGGTCACTGGTGTGTGGAGATGTTTCTGATCTGTTCATCTGAGCTGATGAGTTCTGAAACACTGTGGTTAATCTGGTTTATTTTTCCCATAGTGCGACACTAGATGGTGATGTGCTGTACTGTGTCATTGATCTGTAGTCTATATCATGACTTGATGATGTGATTCTACCATTGTAAACATCAATAGCCAATAAATAATAGCATTTATTCATACTAATATTTGAATTAAGTCATTTTGAATGAGGAAATCCTGTTTTAGAACTTGTGTTTTGGAACATGTTAGCTTGGTCTTTGGCTTGTAGACCATCCCGGATCATCTAAGCTGGTTTGTATTGAAATAGTGCTGTGTTTTCCTCATGAATGACCGGGTTAGAAACCAGTTAGCATGTTCCAAAGATGTATTGCCTAACAGCTGATGATGTGTAAACCTGCTATATTTGTTCATTTACATGTATGTGTCTGAGCCAATCACCTGGGGTGTTGATGGTGAAAAATGACATCATGATAATGCTAAGCGTTCCCAAACCCTTCGCCTGTGATATAGCAAACCATTCTGCTCTGCCAGAATACATCACTGTCATTAGTCACATATACTTTTATAGCTAAATGGTTTTAAACCCCCAACTGCTTGGTTTACCAGCATCTATTCAGAGCTTAGCGTTTAAGCTAACAGTTTTATTGCTATCATTTAAATACCTTAAAAATATATGTTGATTGTATTTTATATTTTATTATAGCCAACCCAATTATCATTTCATTATCATATAACAAGTCTATGACCAAAAAACTGATTGACAGACAGACGATGTTTCTGATTGGCTACTGAAAGGTGAGCTGCTTCCCTGATTGGTTTTCGTTTTGTAGTGAATTTGTTTCAGTGATATCCATTAAGTAGTCGTGAGTTTTTATGCGTATTCTTTGTGTTAAAATACTGTTTTTGCCAGTGCTAGGAGGTTCTGGGGGGTTACTAGGGTGTTGCTAGGGTGTTCTGGTGGTTGTTAGGCAATTGCTTGGGTTTTCTGGGTGGTGGCTAGACTGTTGCTAGGGTGGAGTGGGTTGTTACCTTGCCAGTGCTATGCTAGGGAGTTCTGGGTGGTTACTAGGGCATTGCTCGGGTGTTTCGGGTGGTTACTAGGGCATTGCTAGGGAGTTGTGGGTGGTTACTAGAGCATTGCTAGGGTGTTTCGGGTGGTTGTTAGACTGTTACTAGAGTGGACTGGGTTGTTTCTAGGCTAGTGCTAGGCTAGGGTGTTCTGGTGGTTACTAGGCAGTTACTATGGTATTCTAGGGGGTTACTAGGTTATTGCTGGGGTGGTTGGTAGGCCATTACTAGGTGGTTGCTAAGGGGTTCTGAAAGCCTACAAAACTAACTGCTATGATGCTAAGGTGTTCTGTTGGTTACTATGCTGTTGCTGGGGTTCTCTGGGTGGTTACTAGGCAGTTGGTATAGTGATTTGGGTGGTTGCTAGGTGGTTACTAAATGCTATGATGCTAGGGTGTTCTGGGTTGTTACTAGGCTGTTGCTAGGGTGTTCTGGGTGGTTACTAGGCCATTGCTATGGGGTGTTCTGGTGGTTACTAGGCTGTTTTTAGGGTGTAATGGGTGGTTACTAGCTTGTTGCTATGTTGTTCTGGGTTCTTATTAGGCTGTTGCTAGGGTGTTCTAGGTGGTTACTAGGGTGGTCAGGGTGGTTACTAGGCCATTGCTAGGATGTTCTAACAGGTTACTAGGCCATTGCTAGGGTGTTCTAGGTGGTTACTAGGGTGGTCAGGGTGGTAATGAGAAACATACCTCGGCAGATGCCTCTGATGGCCCCATGGATGGCCCCGAAGTTGCACTCCAGCCCTTTGGTGTGGTCACACGGCTCGGTCTTGCTGCAGTCTTCGTTCAGCTGTCTGGCACACACTTTACAGCAGCCGCAGCCGTCTGAGACCAGACTGACTCCAGGCGCGCATTTGGGAAGCTCTAGCGGGCATGAGCATGCTGGGCAGCTGGAGAATACCTGAGCAGAAACAACAGGAGTCTTTAGTGACATGTATAATGAAGATAAAAGTAAATGAAGACAGTGAAAATAAAACTCTGATCTAGCACCTAGTGTCTATTGTATAACACAGCGTTCAAACTGTGCGTTCAAAAACTAACCCTCTCGTGTAAACGCCCCCTAAATGATCAATAATCCATAAGTTATGAATTCTAAGTCATCAAACACAACTTATAGAATAAGCACATGAGTAATAAAACTAACTTACCACATTAAAGTGTGCAATAAGGATGACGATAACAGCCCAAGCAAACATCTTCGCTTCTCTGTGTATTGTAGATTGTTGAATCAAACGGTGTAAGTCCTCGCAGATGCGTCGCGTTCTCGGTTTGTTTTGTGCGTCTGAAGGCGCAGCGCTCTGAGAGTGGAGACGCGCTCCGCTCCTCTTTTATACGGGAGAGGAGGCATGACGTCACCGTCGCTGAACCGTTTCGAAGCTATGCGAGGAATGTCTCTTGGCGCGGTTTCCATCCGAGCTAAGCACCACCCTGTCTAACTTTATTTTTTTCTGTCTTAAATGAATTTTCCCCTCTCACTGAACACATTTTTTACTGTTTCCACCTCTCTGTCTCTGCTCTCCGCGTTTCCTTTTTGCGTTTGTAAAAAGTTTATACTTTAATTCTTGAAACCATAACTATTATTATCTAGGCTATATAACACGTTCTAATAACATATTCCAACGTGTACAGAAGCTTCTACTTTGTTTAGTATAGATACAGTTGTAGGCTATAGGTTTATTTATATTTGTAAGTAATTTCTGTTATGTTTTGTGGTTGAGGTTCACGCTTTTCTAAACCATTATACAGGCTAAAGATGCTTTAAATAAAACACTAAAGGTTTATTTGATAGGCAACGTGTGCCTTGTAGCCTAAGTCTATAATAAAGTGATGAATAATGACAAATTATATTCGCGTTCATAAAATAAAAAGTAACTTTAAATGTTGAAAACGCAGTTTTTTTATCCTATACTTGTTTCATCAAGGATAATTTTAAGTATTATTTCACCGACATCATGCTTAACTCCTTTGTTTTGGGTAACGTCATGTCAAAGATTAGCGTTATTACTCGCCAGTGAAATATGTCGTGGCCCCCAGGGGTCTATTAATGGCGTTATGCGAGTTCATTCCGAGCGCGTCAACAATAAATTATTCCACAGGATGCGCGCGCTCGCTTATGCAGATCAGATAAGCGCTTTGCGGAATTGTATCCATTTTCAAACACTCAAACTTAGAACGTTTGAAACGCTTTATGACATCATGCACCTTAATGCAGTATTCTGCGCGCGTTCAGAGACGTTCTAGACTCAAACTTTACGGCTTCTATTTTTGGCTCTTGACTCAACGGCTCTAAGCGATTCCAGATGTGGAGCCTGATTCCAGACGTAACAATATTACCATATTTGGTCTGGGCAGTAGCCTGCGTATTATTAACATTTCTTGCTGGAGTTATCCAACCACAAAGCATTCCTGACAGCTTTAAAGGATCCCTAAATGCGCTCTCCGTGCAGGAAATTCCTCCAGCTAATTTAATATTCACGCTGTCTGTCCATCACATAGTGAAAGAAAAAATGCAACAGGCATCCAGTTTTCCATACGAGACGTTTAAAAAAACTGAGATTCCAAATAAGTGGCATTCCACTGAAATTCAGAGATTAGAAGTCCTTGGATGCACACAAACCAAACTGACTGTGAGAGTAAGGGAATGCACAATATTGCCCTGACAGCACTGAATAGTTCTTTCCACAGACTAGCAGAGAGCAGAAGCGTCTGGACACTGAGATGAAGAACGTTCACCGCTTGGATTGAGGACTTTTGGAGATGTACCTCAGGTTTGTTTTACTTTGACATCTTTATGCACGTTTGTTTGTAGCTACAGTATTCTTTAGCCTGGTGTGCATGAGGATGGCACTGGTTGCTATCTTCCGATCAGTCAGGTCACTGGTGTGTGGAGATGTTTCTGATCTGTTCATCTGAGCTGATGAGTTCTGAAACACTGTGGTTAATCTGGTTTATTTTTCCCATAGTGCGACACTAGATGGTGATGTGCTGTACTGTGTCATTGATCTGTAGTCTATATCATGACTTGATGATGTGATTCTACCATTGTAAACATCAATAGCCAATAAATAATAGCATTTATTCATACTAATATTTGAATTAAGTCATTTTGAATGAGGAAATCCTGTTTTGGAACATGTTAGCTTGGTCTTTAGCTTGTAGACCATCCCGGATCATCTAAGCTGGTTTGTATTGAAATAGTGTTGTGTTTTCCTCATGAATGACCGGGTTAGAACCCAGTTAGCATGTTCCAAACGCTGCTAGCAGCTTAAGATGTATTGCCTAACAGCTGATGATGTGTAAACCTGCTATATTTGTTCATTTACATGTATGTGTCTGAGCCAATCACCTGGGGTGTTGATGATGAAAAATGACATCATGATGATGCTAAGCGTTCCCAAACCCTTCGCCTGTGATATAGCAAACCATTCTGCTCTGCCAGAATACATGACTGTCATTAGTCACATATACTTTCCTATAGCTAAATGGTTTTTCAAACCCCCAACTGACTTGGTTTACCAGCATCTAATTCACGATGACTTAGGCGTTTGAAGCTAACAGGTTTTTTATTTGCTATCATTTAAATACCTTAATTAAATATATGTTGATGTGTATTTTATGATGTTTATTTCATAGCCAAGCCAACTATCATTTGAATTTTCATATTCAAACCTATGACTCAAAAAACTGGGTTGACAGACAGACGTTATGTTTCTGATTGGCTACTGAAAGGTGAGCTGCTTCCCTTGATTGGTTTTCGTTTTGTAGTGAATTTGCTTTAACAGTGAATATCCAATAATAAGTAGTCGTGAGTTTTATATGCGTATTACTTTGTGTTAGAAATCTTTAACTTGTTTTTGGCCAGTGCTAGGAGGTTCTGGTGGCCCGGTTACTAAGGGTTGTTTGCATAGGTGTGTTTCCTGAATGCGTTGTTAGGCACATTGCTTGGGGTTTCTGGGTGGTGGCGGCTTAAGACTGTTTGCCTAGGGTGGAGTGGGTAACTGTTACCTTGCCAGTGCTATGCTAGGGAGTATCCTGGGTGGTTACTAGAAAAGCATTGCTAAGAAGTGTTCCAACCTTCGGGTGGTTACTAGGGACATTACTAGGGCAGTTCTGGGTGGTTACTAGGGCATTTGCTAGGGTGTTTAACGGCAGTTGGTTTACTAGGGCATTGCTAGGGAGTTCTGGGTGGTTAACTAGGGCTTATTGCTAGGGTGTTAATCGGGAAAATGTGTTGTTTTAGACTGTTACTAGAGTGGACCATGGGTTGTTTCTTAGGCTAGTGCTAGGCTAGGGTGTTCTGGAATGGTTACTAGGCAGTTACTAGGGTATTCTAAGGGGGTTACCTATGGTTATTGCTTGGGTGGATTGGTTTAGGCCATTACTAGGTGGTTGCTAAGGGGTTCTTGAAAGCCTACAAAACTAACTGCTATTGCATGCTAAGGTGTTCTGTTGGGTTACTATGCTGTTGCTGGGGTTCTCTGGGTGGTTACTAGGCAATGTTGGGTATAGTGATTGGTGGGGTGGTTGCTAGGGTGGTGGTACTAAATGCTATGATGCTAGGGTGTTCTGGGTTGTTACTAGGGCTGTTGCTAGGGTGTTCTGGGTGGTTACTAGGCCATTGCTATGGGGTTTCTGGGTGGTTACTAGGGCTGTTTTTAGGGTGTTATGGGTGGTTACTAGCTTGTTGCTATGGTGTTACTGGGTTCTTATTAGGGCTGTTGCTAGGGTGTTTCGGTAGTGTTGGTTACTAGGGTGGTCAGGGTGGTTACTAGGCCATTGCTAGGAGGTGTTCTAACAGGTTACTAGGCCATTGCTAGGGTGTTCTAGGTGGTTACTAGGGTATGCCAGGGTGGTTGAGCCTTAGGCTGGTTGCTAAGGGTGTTCTAGGCTGAAAAGTTACTAGGGTGGTCAGGGTGGTTACTAGGCCATTACTAGGGTGTTCTAACAGGGTGTTACTAGGCCATTGCTAGGGTTGGGTGTTTAGGTGGTTACTAGGGTGGTCAGGGTGGTTACTAGGCAATTGCTAGGATGTTCTAGGTGGTTACTAGGGTGGTTACTAGGCCATTGCTAGGATGTTCTAACAGGTTACTAGGCCATTGCTAGGGTGTTCTAGGTGGTTACTAGGGTGGTCAGGGTGGTTACTAGTCTGTTGCTAGGGTGTTCTAGGTGGTTACTAGGGTGGTCAGGGTGGTTACTAGGCCATTACTAGGGTGTTCTAACAGGTTACTAGGCCATTGCTAGGGTGTTTTAGGTGGTTACTAGGGTGGTTACTAGGCCATTGCTAGGATGTTCTAGGTGGTTACTAGGGTGGTCAGGGTGGTTACTAGGCCATTGCTAGGGTGTTCCAACAGGTTACTAGGCCATTGCTAGGGTGTTCTAGGTGGTTACTAGGGCGGTCAGGGTGGTTACTAGGCCATTGCTAGGGTGTTCCAACAGGTTACTAGGGTGGTTCAGGCTGGTGTAGGTTACTAGGCCATTGCTAGGGTGTTTTAGGTACAGGTGTAGGGGGGTCTAGGCCATTGCTAGGGTGTTCTAGGTGGTTACTAGGGTGGTCAGGGTGGTTACTAGGCCATTGCTAGGGTGTTCTAGGTGGTTACTAGGGTGGTCAGGGTGGTTACTAGGCCATTGCTAGGGTGTTCTAACAGGTTACTAGGCTTACAGGTTACAAGGCCATTGCTAGGGTGTTCTAACAGGTTACTAGGCTTACAGGTATCAAGGCCATTGCTTAGGTGTTCTAGGTGGTTATCAGGTTGTTGCTAGGGTGGTCCCCAGGCTTTTACTAGGTGGTTGCTATGGGGTTCTGAAAGGCTGGAAAATGAACTGCTACTGAATGATGCTAGGGTGTTCCTCTACTAGGATGTTGCTAGGTGGATACGAAGGGCTTACACACTGGGGCCACTGCATGTTAAGAGGTATAAGTCTTTATTTTCTAAATAGCAGTCTACATTCTGCTTTTCCCCCGTGCGAGCGATCGAGGTCAGCTGAAGCGTCTCCCCTGGAGAGAGTGAGAGTAGAAAATGAGCTCACGAAGCCTTGACATCTGTTCCTCCACATGCCGTTGGGAAAGCGTTCTCCTGACGAGAGGGGCGCGGGGCTTTCAGCAAACAGTGCTGTCATTGTGCTCCAGTGGAGTCACCCCTCATTTTTCTATTCTGGAATTACACATCCAGGAACCATTACAAGAGTGTTTTTCATTTGTGTCCGCCATGTTGTAATGGCAAACGTAATATTTTCCACTGGGCTTCACTTTCTTCCAGGGCTTTGGCAGCAGCTATTGATTACGAGCGTATGACTCCTCCGGTCACACCCCCCCTTAAAGGAGAGTTGGGCCGTGTCCATATTTCTTCATTATGTAAAGCTCTACAGATGAGCGCCAGCTCTGCTTGTGTCTATGATACCATAGGATGTGTGATGGAAGTTCTTGCGCGATTCATCCCGTCCTGCCAGAGTAATATCAAAGAGATGTTATCCAGGTATTCGGCCCGTGTTCGCTCAGTGGCTTTTCCTGTCATAGTTCACTGATGTCATTTCCTGTGAATGAACTGCTACTCAATCACACACATGCCTCTCCCGGGACTGGAACTGTCATTTTGGGACTGCAGTTTGTCAGTGATTTGATTGCTAGGGGTTGCTAAGGTGTTCTGAAAGCCTTGAACGCTATCTCGTATGATGTTATGATGCACTGGGTGGGTACTAGGTCATTGCTAGGGGTCGCTAAGGTGTTCTGAAAGCCTTGAACGCTATCTCATATGATGGTATGATGCACTGGGTGGGTACTAGGTCATTGCTAGGGGTCGCTAAGGGGTTCTGAAAGCCTTGAACGCTATCTCGTATGATGTTATGATGCACTGGGTGGGTACAGGTCATTGCTAGGGGTCGCTAAGGTATTCTGAAAGCCTTGAACGCTATCTCATATGATGGTATGATGCACTGGGTGGGTACAGGTCATTGCTAGGGGTCGCTAAGGGGTTCTGAAACCTTGACGTATCTCTATGATGTATGATGCACTGGGTGGGTACTAGGTCATTGCTAGGGTCGCTAAGGGTTCTGAAAGCCTTGAACCTATCTCTATGATGGTATGATGCACTGGGTGGTACTAGGTCATTGCTAGAGTGCTAAGGTGTTCTGAAAGCCTTGACCTATCTCGTATGATGTATGATGCACTGGGTGGGTACAGGTCATTGCTAGGGGTCGCTAAGGGTTCTGAAAGCCTTGAACGCTATCTCTATGATGTATGATGCACTGGGTGGGGTATCTAGGGTAGTAACTAGTGGGGTGGGAGGGTAAACTAGACGGGGTAAAGCCTTGACGGTCGATAGGTTAAACCTGGGGGTACTGGTCATTGTAGGGGTGCAGGGTGGTAGCTTGCAGCGGTCGCTAAGGTGTTTTGAAAGCCTTGAACGCTATCGTCATTGATGGTATGATGCACTGGGTGGTACTAGGTCATTGCTAGCGGTCGCTAAGGTGTTCTGAAAGCCTTGAACGCTATCTCGTATGATGGTATGATGCACTGGGTGGGTACTAGCTAGTCATTGCTAGGGGTCGCTAAGGGTTCTGAAAGCCGTTGAACGCTATCTCGTATGATGGTATGATGCACTGGGTGGGTACTAGCTAGGTCATTGCTAGGGGTCGCTAAGGGGTTCTGAAAGCCTTGAACGCTATCTCGTATGATGGTATGATGCACTGGGTGGGTACTAGCTAGGTCATTGCTAGGGGTCGCTAAGGTGTTCTGAAAGCCTTGAACGCTATCTCATATGATGGTATGGTGCACTGGGTGGGTACTAGCTAGGTCATTGCTAGGGGTCGCTAAGGGGTTCTGAAAGCCTTGAACGCTATCTTGTATGATGGTATGATGCACTGGGTGGGTACTAGCTAGGTCATTGCTAGGGGTCGCTAAGGTGTTCTGAAAGCCTTGAACGCTATCTCGTATGATGGTATGATGCACTGGGTGGCTACTAGCTTGGTCATTGCTAGGGGTTGCTAAGGTGTTCTGAAAGCCTTGAACGCTATCTCTTATGATGGCATGATGCACTGGGTGGGTACTAGCTAGGTCATTGCTAGGGGTCGCTAAGGGGTTCTGAAATCCTAAAACATCTACTCTGATTCTAGGGTGCTCTGGTTAGTTACTAGATCATTGTTAATGGGTTCAGAAATGCTAAAACTATCTGCTGTGGTGTTCTGATACACTGGGTGGTTACTAGGATGTTGCTAGGTGGTTGCTAAAGGGTTAAACATGCTACAAGTATTTAATCCTATGCTAGGATGCACTGATGGTTACTAGACTGTTGCTATGTGGTTGAAAGCCAAAAATTGTAAGTCTGGTTTTCAGCAAAGCCTCTCCTGTCTTCAAGTAGATGTCATTTATTTATCCTAGTTAATAATAATGCTTAAGAATAAACCAGTGATCCTGATGAGTGGAATTTTCCCTTCATGCTGAAGTTTTACAGTCTACACAGCTGCTCCCGGATAAATATTTTATCCATGACATGTGCTTCCTCCGACTGTACGGAGAAAGTGTTTATCCTGTGGGATCTGATCTGTTTACAGTCTGGGATTCTGGAGCGCTTGATTTGTGTGATAAATTCAAGAGGGAAGATGCTGAGATTCATTTCAGGATGAAGTCATGAAGTCACATAATCTCATGATCTCACTCCGTATAAACTAATAAAGCCACATAGAGCTGATAGTGAGATCATGTTGAAGAGCTGGATATTGCGCTTGCTTCCACATTAATTAGTACCTGTCTGTCAACTGACGAGCTGCTGCTGAGTGGAACGAGAGTCGTTGAGAACGGTCCAATCACACGAGTCCAAACATATAAAAATAATTTATCTGTATAACAACAAAAGGGGAGGAGCCTGCGCCCCAAGGACAATTTGAAACAAGCCAATTAGAGCTTAGCCTCAAATCACATGCTTTTGAAAAGTTTGTGTACCTACATACACACTCATTAGTCCGGCGCCCCGCACACAAATATGAAAGAAATATAGTTTAGATTTTTAGATTTTCGAATTAATTTTGTGATAACTTAAAGGGAAATGCTAATTTATTTAGTTAATATTTAGCATATATTCATGATTACTCGTTAAATAATAAGCCCATTAATAATGTTTCATATACGAGGCTAGAACTTAGCAAGCAAAAAAATGTGGAAAAGGGGCGGCCCAGATTAAACATTCCAACGTTTGAAAATTGCTCTCGCCCAATAAAATTTTTTATTTCAAATAAAAATCTAATATTTATTGTATATTTATAATGTGTACTATTTACTGTTAAGGGCAACTGAGGGGGGGGCGCCCGAGTAAATCGTAAATGACTATACAATTTATACATTAAAAAAAATAGTGCATCTTTACTGGAAGTGACGTAATTCATTTTTTAAACATGGCAAATAGTATTCAATGTTAATTAAACAATTCAATCATTAAATGTATGCATTTTCTGAGCGTGAACATATTTTGAAGATTTTGTTGAAAAGTAGCTTTATTATATTGTATAACTCTGTTGATTTGACTAAATACATATCTTTTTCTTTCATTTTGCGCCAAATTTATAAATGAGACCCCTGGTCTCCCTGGAAGAAGAGATTGTGCTCAATGGGATTCTCCTGCTATAAAGTATAAAACTAAATTAATAACAAACTATATTAAAAACATGCTGTATTAATGAAATCTAATATAACTGGGATTTCTTTCAGATAGCATGTGTTTTTGATAAACTTTTGGTTTTTAATAAACGTGTGTGTATTTGAATTTTAATAAGATAGTAATTAGGTTGAATCCACTTCTCTGTCTTCCAGTTTGTCCTCGAACGAGGAGACTAGGGGTGAAACATTCCTCTACCCTGGACCCTGCTGTACTGGTTGTTAAATGTCCCTGCTGACGTCAAAACAATGTTGATCACAACTCTCCGTCTAAAAGTGTGTGTTTGATCACAAACTCTCCGTCTTAAGTGTGTGTTTGATCACAAACTCTCCGTCTAAAAGTGTGTGTTTGATCACAAACTCTCCGTCGTAAGTGTGTGTTTGATCACAAACTCTCCGTCTAAAAGTGTGTGTTTGATCACAAACTCTCCGTCTAAAAGTGTGTGTTTGATCACAACTCTCCGTCTTAAGTGTGTGTTTGATCACAAACTCTCCGTCTAAAAGTGTGTTTTGATCCAAACTCTCCTCTAAAAGTGTGTGTTTGATCCAAACTCTCCGTCTAAAAGTGTGTGTTTGATCAAAACTCTCCGTCTAAAAGTGTGTGTTTGATCACAAACTCTCCGTCTAAAAGTGTGTGTTTGATCACAAACTCTCCGTCTAAAAGTGTGTGTTTGATCACAAACTCTCCGTCTAAAAGTGTGTGTTTGATCACAAACTCTCCGTCTAAAAGTGTGTGTTTGATCACAAACTCTCCGTCTAAAAGTGTGCGTTTGATCACAAACTCTCCGTCTAAAAGTGTGTGTTTGATCACAAACTCTCCGTCTAAAAGTGTGTGTTTGATCACAAACTCTCCGTCTAAAAGTGTGTGTTTGATCACAAACTCTCCGTCTAAAAGTGTGTGTTTGATCACAAACTCTCCGTCTAAAAGTGTGGTTTGATCACAAACTCTCCGTCTAAAAGTGTGTGTTTGATCACAAACTCTCCGTCTAAAAGTGTGTGTTTGATCACAAACTCTCCGTCTAAAAGTGTGTGTTTGATCACAAACTCTCCGTCTAAAAGTGTGTGTTTGATCACAAACTCTCCGTCTAAAAGTGTGTGTTTGATCACAAACTCTCCGTCTAAAAGTGTGGTTTGATCACAAACTCTCCGTCTAAAAGTGTGTGTTTGATCCAAACTCTCCGTCTAAAAGTGTGTGTTTGATCACAAACTCTCCGTCTAAAAGTGTGTGTTTGATCACAAACTCTCCGTCTAAAAGTGTGTGTTTGATCACAAACTCTCCGTCTAAAAGTGTGTGTTTGATCACAAACTCTCCGTCTAAGTGGTATAAGTCTTTATTTTCTAAATAGTAGTCTACATTCTGCTTTTCCCCGTGCGAGCGATCGAGGTCAGCTGAAGCGTCTCCCCTGGAGAGCGTGAGAGTAGAAAATGAGCTCACGAAGCCTTGACATCTGTTCCTCCACATGCCGTTGGGAAAGCGTTCTCCTGACGAGAGGGGCACGGTGCTTTCAGCAAACAGTGCTGTCATTGTGCTCCAGTGGAGTCACCCCTCATTTTTCTATTCTGGAATTACACATCCAGGAACCATTACAAGAGTGTTTTTCATTTGTGTCCGCCATGTTGTAATGGCAAACGTAATATTTTCCACTGGGCTTCACTTTCTTCCAGGGCTTTGGCAACAGTTATTGATTACGAGCGTATGACTCCTCCGGTCACACCCCCCCTTAAAGGAGAGTTGGGCCGTGTCCATATTTCTTCATTATGTAAACCTCTACAGATGAGCGCCAGCTCTGCTTGTGTCTATGATACCATAGGATGTGTGATGGAAGTTCTTGCGCAATTCATCCCGTCCTGCCAGAGTAATATCAAAGAGATGTTATCCAGGTATTCGGCCCGTGTTCGCTCAGTGGCTTTTCCTGTCATAGTTCACTGATGTAATTTCCTGTGAATGAACTGCTACTCAATCACACACATGCCTCTCCCGGGACTGGGACTGTCATTTTGGGACTGCAGTTTTTCAGTGATTTGATTGCTAGGGGTTGCTAAAGTGTTCTGAAAGCCTTGAATGCTATCTCGTATGATGGTATGATGCACTGGGTGGGTGCTAGGTCATTGCTAGGGGTCGCTAAGGTGTTCTGAAAGCCTTGAACGCTATCTCATATGATGGTATGATGCACTGGGTGGGTACAGGTCATTGCTAGGGGTCACTAAGGTGTTCTGAAAGCCTTGAACGCTATCTCATATGATGGTATGATGCACTGGGTGGGTACAGGTCATTGCTAGGTGTCGCTAAGGGGTTCTGAAAGCCTTGTACGCTGTCTTGTATGATGGTATGATGCACTGGGTGGGTACAGGTCATTGCTAGGGGTCGCTAAGGTGTTCTGAAAGCCTTGAACGCTATCTCATATGATGGTATGATGCACTGGGTGGGTACAGGTCATTGCTTGGTGTCGCTAAGGGGTTCTGAAAGCCTTGTACGCTGTCTTGTATGATGGTATGATGCACTGGGTGGGTACAGGTCATTGCTAGGGGTCGCTAAGGGGTTCTGAAAGCCTTGGACGCTATCTCATATGATGTATGATGCACTGGGTGGGTACAGGTCATTGCTAGGGGTCACTAAGGTGTTCTGAAAGCCTTGAACGCTGTCTCGTATGATGTATGATGCACTGGGTGGGTACAGGTCATTGCTAGGGGTTGCTAAGGTGCTCTGAAAGCCTTGAACGCTATCTCATATGATGGTATGATGCACTGGGTGGGTACAGGTCATTGCTAGGTGTCGCTAAGGGGTTCTGAAAGCCTTGTACGCTGTCTTGTATGATGGTATGATGCACTGGGTGGGTACAGGTCATTGCTAGGTGTCGCTAAGATGTTCTGAAAGCCTTGAACGCTATCTCGTATGATGGTATGATGCACTGGGTGGGTACAGGTCATTGCTAGGGGTCGCTAAGATGTTCTGAAAGCCTTGAACGCTATCTCGTATGATGGTATGATGCACTGGGTGAGTACTAGGTCATTGCTAGGGGTCGCTAAGGTGTTCTGAAAGCCTTGAACGCTATCTCATATGATGGTATGATGCACTGGGTGGGTACAGGTCATTGCTAGGGGTCGCTAAGATGTTCTGAAAGCCTTGAACGCTATCTCGTATGATGGTATGATGCACTGGGTGGGTACAGGTCATTGCTAGGTGTCGCTAAGATGTTCTGAAAGCCTTGAACGCTATCTCATATGATGGTATGATGCACTGGGTGGGTACAGGTCATTGCTAGGGGTCGCTAAGATGTTCTGAAAGCCTTGAACGCTATCTCGTATGATGGTATGATGCACTGGGTGAGTACTAGGTCATTGCTAGGGGTCGCTAAGGGGTTCTGAAAGCCTTGAACGCTATCTCATATGATGGTATGATGCACTGGGTGGGTACAGGTCATTGCTAGGGGTCGCTAAGGTGCTCTGAAAGCCTTGAACGCTATCTCATATGATGGTATGATGCACTGGGTGGATACAGGTCATTGCTAGGGGTTGCTAAGGGGTTCTGAAAGCCATGAACGCTATCTCGTATGATGGTATGATGCACTGGGTGGGTACAGGTCATTGCTAGGGGTCACTAAGGTGTTCTGAAAGCCTTGACGCTATCTCATATGATGGTATGATGCACTGGGTGGGTACTAGCTAGGTCATTGCTAGGGGTCGCTAAGGTGCTCTGAAAGCCTTGAACACTATCTCGTATGATGGTATGATGCACTGGGTGGGTACAGGTCATTGCTAGGGGTCGCTAAGGGGTTCTGAAAGCCTTGTACGCTGTCTTGTATGATGGTATGATGCACTGGGTGGGTACAGGTCATTGCTAGGGGTCGCTAAGGGGTTCTGAAAGCCTTGAACGCTATCTCATATGATGTATGATGCACTGGGTGGGTACTAGGTCATTGCTAGATATCGCTAAGGGGTTCTGAAAGCCTTGGACGCTATCTCATATGATGTATGATGCACTGGGTGGGTACTCGGTCATTGCTAGGGGTCGCTAAGGTGTTCTGAAAGCCTTGAACGCTATCTCATATGATGGTATGATGCACTGGGTGGGTACAGGTCATTGCTAGGGGTCACTAAGGTGTTCTGAAAGCCTTGAACGCTATCTCGAATGATGGTATGATGCACTGGGTGGGTACAGGTCATTGCTAGGGGTCACTAAGGTGTTCTGAAAGCCTTGAACGCTATCTCATATGATGTATGATGCACTGGGTGGGTACTAGGTCATTGCTAGATATCGCTAAGGGGTTCTGAAAGCCTTGGACGCTATCTCATATGATGTATGATGCACTGGGTGGGTACTAGGTCATTGCTAGGGGTCGCTAAGGTGTTCTGAAAGCCTTGAACGCTATCTCGTATGATGGTATGATGCACTGGGTGGGTACTAGGTCATTGCTAGGGGTCGCTAAGGGGTTCTGAAAGCCTTGAACGCTATCTCGTATGATGGTATGATGCACTGGGTGGGTACAGGTCATTGCTAGGGGTCGCTAAGGGGTTCTGAAAGCCTTGAACGCTATCTCGTATGATGGTATGATGCACTGGGTGGGTACAGGTCATTGCTAGGGGTTGCTAAGGGGTTCTGAAATCCTAAAACATCTACTCTGATTCTAGGGTGCTCTGGTTAGTTACTAGATCATTGTTAATGGGTTCAGAAATGCTAAAACTATCTGCTGTGGTGCTCTGATACACTGGGTGGTTACTAGGATGTTGCTAGGTGGTTGCTAAAGGGTTAAACATGCTACAAGTATTTAATCCTATGCTAGGATGCACTGATGGTTACTAGACTGTTGCTATGTGGTTGAAAGCCAAAAATTGTAAGTCTGGTTTTTAGCAAAGCCTCTCCTGTCTTCAAGTAGATGTCATTTATTTATCCTAGTTAATAATAATGCTTAAGAATAAACCAGTGATCCTGATGAGTGGAATTTTCCCTTCATGCTGAAGTTTTACAGTCTACACAGCTGCTCCCGGATAAATATTTTATCCATGACATGTGCTTCCTCCGACTGTACGGAGAAAGTGTTTATCCTGTGGGATCTGATCTGTTTACAGTCTGGGATTCTGGAGCGCTTGATTTGTGTGATAAATACAAGAGGGAAGATGCTGAGATTCATTTCAGGATGAAGTCATGAAATCTCATGATCTCACTCCGTATAAACTAATAAAGCCACATAGAGCTGATAGTGAGATCATGTTGAAGAGCTGGATATTGCGCTTGCTTCCACATTAATTAGTACCTGTCTGTCAACTGACGAGCTGCTGCTGAGTGGAACGAGAGTCGTTGAGAACGGTCCAATCACACGAGGCCAAACATATAAAAACAATATTGATTCGCTCTAACAACAAAAGTGGGAGGAGCCTGCGCCCCAAGGACAATTTGAAACAAGCCAATTAGAGCTTAGCCTCAAATCACATGCTTTTGAAAAGTTTGTGTACCTACATACACACTCATTAGTCCGGCGCCCCGCACACAAATATGAAAGAAATATAGTTTAGATATTTAGATTTTCAATAAATTATAATATAACTAACAGTAGAATACTATGACTAAATGATTTTATTTAGTTAATATTTGCGATATATTTTTTACTTATTCTTAACATGTTAAAGGGGGCTAACTTGAAGGGGGGGCGGCGCCCCAGCGCCCCCTATTGACCAGCCACCACTGTGGTTTAATACACTTTTTTATTGTGATTTACAATAACAACAATAAATGTAGCTAACAATGTTGTTTTTGTAAACTATAGATACCATAGTAAATTCTTAGCACTGTTCCAAAACCCTACCTAGGCAGCATAAGACCATTAAGACCCATAAATCATTATCAGTGTCTCAGAGCAAGCCGATCACAGAATCCGTTAAATGTGACGTGACGCACAAATTTATACATTTATAAAAAATAATATAGTTTACCTAATTCTTTTACACTGGGCAAATAGTATTTCAATTGTTTTAAACAATTCAAATCAAATTAAATGTATGCAGTTTTGCTGATAATGTGAACATATTTGAGCTATTTTTAGTGGAAAAGATAAGCTTATATTTATTGCATTGTAAATACACTTGTCTGACTTGGCGTGTCTCTGATGAAGTATTTTAAAAATAATGCGCATGCAACGTTTATAAATGAGACCCCTGGTCTCCCTTTAAGAAGAGATTGTTGAGTCTCAATGGGATTCTCCTGCTAATTAAAGGATAAATAACTAAATTAATTAACAGACAGCACTATAGTTACAATATTACACTGCTGTCACTTAATACACAGATCTAATATAAACATGGGATTGCTTTCACGGACATAGCGACTGTGTTTTTGTAGCTTTTGTGTTTTTAATAAACGTGTGTGTATTTGACAGTTTAAGCACAATAAGACATGAAAGAGAACTTAGGGTGAATCCCATTTCTCTGTCTTACCCCTTGTCCCTCGAACCGAGTGGTAAGCGCTAGGGGTGAAAACATACCCCTATGAAACGAGACGCCGCTTGGTTACTGTTACGTCATCATACATCGTCGCTAGCTGCTGCTACGTCACCAGAGACAAGTGTTGATCACAAACTCTCCGTCTAAAAGTGTGTGTTTGATCACAAACTCTCCGTCTAAAAGTGTGTGTTTGATCACAAACTCTCCGTCTAAAAGTGTGTGTTTGATCACAAACTCTCCGTCTAAAGGTGTGTGTTTGATCACAAACTCTCCGTCTAAAAGTGTGTGTTTGATCACAAACTCTCCGTCTAAAAGTGTGTGTTTGATCACAATCTCTCCGTCTAAAAGTGTGTGTTTGATCACAAACTCTCCGTCTAAAAGTGTGTGTTTGATCACAAACTCTCCGTCTAAAAGTGTGTGTTTGATCTCAAACTCTCCGTCTAAAGGTGTGTGTTTGATCACAAACTCTCCGTCTAAAAGTGTGTGTTTGATCACAAACTCTCCGTCTAAAAGTGTGTGTTTGATCACAAACTCTCCGTCTAAAAGTGTGTGTTTGATCACAAACTCTCCGTCTAAAAGTGTGTGTTTGATCACAAACTCTCCGTCTAAAAGTGTGTGTTTGTCAATTGCGTGGGTTTTAGTGATGTTTTCTCTAGTCAGAGGAACGCGGGACTGTTGTGCAAATCAGCAATGTAACGTTAGCGTGGAAAATGCCCCTTCTACCCCTTACCCCTACCCCTCGATCAAAACCAGAATTGGGACAGCCCTTAATCTCACGTGAACGCACTAAACTAAGGGGAAGGGGTAAGACAGAGAATTGGGATTCACCCTTAGTTTAGTTCTTACATGCCTGTGACAGCTGCTTTCTGTGCGCGTGCTTCCGATGTGTGCACTCAGAAAATCGTATATCAGAAGTTTAAACTAATATGGCTTTAAAACGTACAATTTTAGTGCGATAGACATGATAATCAAAACCAAACAGGTGTTTTTAGCGGAGTATCTGAGGTATGAGCTGTAAAGACTCAGCCTTATTCTGCCAAAGCAGCTCATTTGCATTTAAAGACACGTGCATGAAAACAGCGTGTTTCTGCTTCCACTCAAAATGATATTATAAATGATCTGTGGGGTATTTTACCCACATCTTGTGATGTAATATAATTCTGTGTAATTGTGTATGTGACGAATACAGATTTTGAATCTTGAAAAGGGGCATAATAGGTCTGCTAAATGAATAATTGCAAAAAAACTAATGTAAACTACATTTCAGAGGTGTTCTGGAGCAGTAAGGCTTAGATTATGGAGGTTCATCTCAGCGGATGTTGTATAATGTTCACGCAGAGAGCGCCGCTATAGAATGCGTTTAGCCCCAAAAAAACAGTTCCAAGAGGTCTTTGAAGCTCAAAGTGAATTCATCTTTTACGGCCCTCCAAGCTGCGCGCCAGGTGCGCTAGGACCCGCTCGCCTTTCCTCAGCCCAAATATTTCCTCTCCGAGGGGAAAGCTGGAGGAATGGAAAACGGCGCTCAGGGAGGGAAGGGGGGCACGGAATGTGGGGCTCCGGGAATGTTTAGACCGGTCTGGATAATTGAGTGGATTTGGAACAAGAAAAGACAAACTATGTTCCTGGGGTGTTCAGGAATGTACTCAAGGATGTCTGGAGAATGATTCCAGCCGCGCTCGACGGAAAGATGGAAAGACTGAGGAATGTCCATAGAAAAGAGGAATTCCAGCCGTGCGCACAAACAGCCTGAAACCTCGGAAAAAAATGGAGAGTTCCTCATGCCTACTAAACAATTCACATCCCATCATATCAATAAAGGTTCAAATGGGACTTTTCACAGCGATGCAATAGAAGAATCATTTTGTTTCAGTGTGCATTTCTTAGAAATAAACTTTTTCAGTATGAAGAATATTTTGATAATCTGAAGAATCATTTCCCACTAGTGCAGGTTTCATGGATGTTAAAGGATCATATTTAATACTTATAGATTTGAGCGAACTGACACAGAACAAAACTTGAAAACTCTCCGCTAAAAGTGTGAAAAAATAATATAGTTTACCTAATTCTTTTACACTGGGCAAATAGTATTTCAATTGTTTTAAACAATTCAAATCAAATTAAATGTATGCAGTTTTGCTGATAAGGTGAACATATTTGAGCTATTTTTAGTGGAAAAGATAAGCTTATATTTATTGCATTGTAAATACACTTGTCTGACTTGGCGTGTCTCTGACGAAAATACTTTTTCTATGCTCATTTTGTGCGCACGCAACATTTATAAATGAGACCCCTGGTCTCCCTGGAAGAAGAGATTGTGTCTCAATGGGATTCTCCTGCTAATTAAAGGATAAATAACTAAATTAATTAACAGACAGCACTATAGTTACAATATTACACTGCTGTCACTTAATACACAGATCTAATATAAACATGGGATTTCTTTCACGGACATAGCGACTGTGTTTTTGTAGCTTTTGTGTTTTTAATAAACGTGTGTGTATTTGACAGTTTAAGCACAATAAGACATGAAAGAGAACTTAGGGTGAATCCCATTTCTCTGTCTTACCCCTTCCCCTTCGTCTTACCCCGTGTCCCTCGAAACCGAGTGGTAAGCGCTAGGGGTGAAAACATACCCCCATGAAATGAGACGCCGCTTGGTTACTGTTACGTCATCATACATCGTCGCTAGCTGCTGCTACGTCACCAGAGGAGACAAGTGTTGATCACAAACTCTCCGTCTAAAAGTGTGTGTTTGATCACAAACTCTCCGTCTAAAAGTGTGTGTTTGATCACAAACTCTCCGTCTAAAAGTGTGTGTTTGATCACAAACTCTCCGTCTAAAAGTGTGTGTTTGATCACAAACTCTCCGTCTAAAAGTGTGTGTTTGATCACAAACTCTCCGTCTAAAAGTGTGTGTTTGATCACAGACTCTCCGTCTAAAAGTGTGTGTTTGATCACAGACTCTCCGTCTAAAAGTGTGTGTTTGATCACAAACTCTCCGTCTAAAAGTGTGTGTTTGATCACAAACTCTCCGTCTAAAAGTGTGTGTTTGAACACAAACTCTCTGTCTAAAAGTGTGTGTTTGATCACAAACTCTCCGTCTAAAAGTGTGTGTTTGATCACAAACTCTCCGTCTAAAAGTGTGTGTTTGATCTCAAACTCTCCGTCTAAAGGTGTGTGTTTGATCTCAAACTCTCCGTCTAAAGGTGTGTGTTTGTCGAGGGTTTTAGTGATGTTTTCTCTAGTCAGAGAAACGCGGGACTGTTGTGCAAATCAGCAATGTAACGTTAGCGTGGAAAACGCCCCTTCTACCCCTTACCCCACCCCTCGATCAAAACCAGAATTAGCCCTTACTCTCACGTGAACGCGCTAAACTAAGGGGAAGGGGTAAGACAGAGAATTGGGATTCACCCTTAGTTCAGTTCTCACATGCCTGTGACAGCTGCTTTCTGTGCGCGTGCTTCCGATGTGTGCACTCAGAAAATCGTATATCAGAAGTTTAAACTAATATGGCTTTAAAACGTACAATTTTATTGCGATAGACATGATAATCAAAACCAAACAGGTGTTTTTAGCGGAGTATCTGAGGTATGAGCTGTAAAGACTCAGCCTTATTCTGCCAAAGCAGCTCATTTGCATTTAAAGACACGTGCATGAAAACAGCGTGTTTCTGCTTCCACTCAAAATGATATTATAAATGATCTGTGGGGTATTTTGAGCTGAAACGTCACAGACTCATTCTGGGGACACTTGAGACGTATATCACATCTTGTGATGTAATATAATTGTGTATGTGACGAATACAAATCTTGAATCTTGAAAAGAGGCATAATAGGTCTGCTAAAAGAATAATTGCAAAAAAACTAATGTAAACTACATTTCAGAGGTGTTCTGGAGCAGTAAGGCTTAGATTATGGAGGTTCATCTCAGCGGATGTTGTATAATGTTCACGCAGAGAGCGCCGCTATAGAATGCGTTTAGCCCCAAAAAAACAGTTCCAAGAGGTCTTTGAAGCTCAAAGTGAATTCATCTTTTACGGCCCTCCAAGCTGCGCGCCAGGTGCGCTAGGACCCGCTCGCTTTTCCTCAGCCCAAATATTTCCTCTCCGAGGGGAAAGCTGGAGGAATGGAAAACGGCGCTCAGGGAGGGAAGGGGGGCACGGAATGTGGGGCTCCGGGAATGTTTAGACCGGTCTGGATAATTGAGTGGATTTGGAACAAGAAAAGACAAACTATGTTCCTGGGGTGTTCAGGAATGTACTCAAGGATGTCTGGAGAATGATTCCAGCCGCGCTCGACGGAAAGATGGAAAGACTGAGGAATGTCCATAGAAAAGAGGAATTCCAGCCGTGCGCACAACCCTCTAAAATTCTTTCTAAAAATGGAGAGTTTCTCATGCCTACTAAACGATTCACATCCCATCATATCAATAACGGTTCAAATGGGACTTTTCACAGCGATGCAATAGAAGAATCATTTTGTTTCAGTGTGCATTTCTTAGAAATAAACTTTTTTCAGTATGAAGAATATTTTGATAATCTGAAGAATCATTTCCCACTAGTGCAGGTTTCATGGATGTTAAAGGATCATATTTAATATTAAATACTTATAGATTTGAGCGAACTGACACAGAACAAAACTTGAACTGTACTCAGCTGACACAACTGTCTTCTGTTAGCTGTTCTCAGACCTGATCTCAACGCTCTTCCAGTAACCGTAATAGAACGTTCCTTCAAAGTTATCTGGTCTTTAATAATGTTCAAAAAACTTAAAGAGATAGTTCACCCAAAAATCATCATTAACTCACCCTCAATTAGTTCTAAACCTGTATGAATGTCTTTGTTCTGAACACAAAGGAAGATATTTTGAAGATAGTTTGTAACCGGGCTGTTTTGGGGCACCATTGACTTCTATAGGAGGAAAAACAAATACTGCTCTGTTTTCCACATTCTTCAGAATATCCTCGTTCTGTGTTCAGCAGAACAAACACATTCATACAGGTTTAGAACTATTGTGTGAGTAAATGATGACACAGTTTTTGGGTGAACTATCCATTTAAGCAGACAAAAGTTATTCATGGAACATTTTAGTTTGACGTCCATCTAATGTTTTTTAAATGTTACGACTTGTTTCAGAACGTTCAGAGAAAAGTAACATTCCCAAAGTGAAAAAATGGAATGTTCCAAGAACAAATGTTTAAAACATTCAAACCTGAACAACATTCAGAAATACTGTTTCCATTACATTACCAAAATATTCTTTAAAAAAATCAATATTTTGGTTAGCTGGGTTATAGCAGTGGTTTCACAGTTGAATATGTTTGTGTATTTCTCATGAGTATCTTGTGTATATTTCAAAGGTCTGATGGTTTCGTTGGTCTTTTGGAGGCAGTGTGTCAGTTGCTATAGACGTGACACTAATGATTGAAACGACTGGAGCTGTTCAGTCATGACGTCAGTCTGTGAGGTCTCCATGGGTTCCCTCAGGAATTCCCCGTGGGTTTAAGTGGCTATATAAGGACTACAGTGTTTGACGCACATCCTTGAGGTCCTTATTTAGCAACTTATGTTTAAAAAACACACAGCGGCTTCAAAATTCATATTTGAGCTATGACTGTACCGTATGACTCTTCAAGTCATTTAAACCAGACCATATACTGTAAACACA
Source organism: Schizopygopsis pylzovi (assembly GCA_027422435.1). Lineage (NCBI taxonomy): Eukaryota > Metazoa > Chordata > Actinopteri > Cypriniformes > Cyprinidae > Schizopygopsis > Schizopygopsis pylzovi. The sequence goes on from CM049816.1 coordinate 61,850,885, forward strand.
CACACAGTGAAAATGCTCATTCATTTGGGTTTTAAAACTAAACACCTCGACACAACATGGGTGAAGAATCAAAGTCATTTCCATGGCATAATAGATTTAAAAAGTGCTGCTAGATTAAATCTTCATTAGTTATAAACATCAGTCGGACACATTTTTATTGATATTTATAGTTTTAAACAGAATCAGGGATTTATAGCTAGTGACTAATAAATGGCACCGTTTTAAAAACGTATTTTTTATTTATTGTTTGGATATTTACAAATTAAAAGTGAGGAATGTGAAGGTTAATAATTTGAAAAAACAAATATAAAAATAGATTTAAAACTCATTCACAAAACACCTAAATATAATTGCATAACCAACTTATTTTCTTCAAAATTCGATGTTATTTTAAGTCAGAAGTCAGAAAGAGCTTTATTGCTTGCACATACAAGGAATATGTTTTAGTGTCACATGCTTCCAGGACACAGAGACAAGAACAACAATACATATATGTAATAAAAATACACATATGAAAATAAAAATAAACCAAAATGGAAAAATTAAATTGTATGTACAGTTGTGCTAAAGACAGAATAGAATAAGATGTAGGGATGTACTACTCTTAAATACAGAGTGTAAGAAATTTATTTATTTAATTTTGTATAATTTTGAATGGAAAGGTTGTGGGAGGGTTAAAATTGAGACAATATGCAATAAAAAAACTTTTTTATTTATTGTAGGCTACTATTATCCACTGTCTTGTTAGATTAGAACAAAAATATTAAATGCAAAATGTTATATAATAACAAAAATAATAATGACCGTTAGATGTGTAACGTTACATACGATACATTTTTTTCTAGATAATTAATATCGTGTGTGATATTTCATGACTTCATTTTTACAAACATCGCAAAAAAAAGAAGATAGCTAGTCTATATAAATATGATATAAAATTATTTCATTTAAATAGTTAAAAAATAAACACATTTCAGATTTGTCACATTTTTCTTTGTTTGTTTTCCGTTCTCTTATCACATTGGTGCGCGTCTGTGACGTCATCAGCACGCTGTTCTTTTCGCTCTTTCAGATTTCAAGACGGTGTGCGCGTGCAGAACCACGACAGAGAACAACAACACAAACAAACAAACAGTCCAGCGGTAAACACGACGCGTAGAGTGCTGCGAGGGAGTGAAGCGATGTCTGGGCTGATGTCTGGGTTCGGCTGTTTTACGCACGCCGTGGTGCGCGCGATGCCGCAGTCTCTGGCCAGAGACGCGCTGAGGACCGGCGGTCTGGAGGTGGACCTGCTCAAAGCGCAGGAGGAGCATCGAGGGTACGTGTCGGTTCTGAAGCACCGGCTCGGGCTGGAGGTGCTGGAGCTGCCCGCGGACGAGGCGCTGCCGGACTGCGTGTTCGTGGAGGACGCGGCGGTGGTGTGCGGCGACACGGCGCTCATCTGCAGACCCGGAGCCCAGAGCAGGAGGAGGGAGGTAAAGAACCGAGCAGAACAAACGCTGAAACACTGTCAGTGCGGATGCGTGACAGAATATCATTTCATTCTGCAGTAAGAGTCATTGTTGGTTTGTTTTTAAATGCTTTTTGTGAAGAAACTTTACCACATTGTCGTGATTCGTGAATGTTCAACAAACCATCCAACTAAAAAGTGCAAAGTTCGCCCTTGAGGTCAAGAGTCATGTTCGAGATTTCTCCTTATCACAAAAAAAAAATATATATATACGAGATTATATATAGAAGATTGTTCTATGCAAAAAAATTATTGCACGCACAATATATATATATGTGTGTTGTGTGTGCAATAATAGATATTTTAAAGATTTTTCTATATACAAAATATAGCAAAACACTATATATATATATATATAGTATATATATATATGTGCAATAATATATATTTTAAAGATTTTTCTTTGTAAAAAAGTTATTGCACACAATATTGATTAACTGTACACATTATGCGTTTTCACTTTTTCAGAGCAATAATGGCTTTAATAGTAATAATAATAATATTACTATTAAGACCATTATATCATTCTGCGAAAAAAAATACATTTATTTAATAACATTACATTCTTAAAAGAAAAAAGCTGTTGCTGATGCCGTTATATTTATGCAATGTGTTTTGTGATCTAAATAGACTAAATGTAATTTTAGTTCATGTTGGTTCGTTCAGTAACTTGTTTCAGGTTTGTGAAATAGTTTTTGGTTTGATGCATGTTGTGCATTGACTGGATCAACTACTGATCGGGGGTGCATTTCACAAAACCACCGTTAGCTAGCTATAGTCGTTAGTGCCATTGAACTCTATTGGTAATGATGGAACTTTTTGGGAAGTGCATCCCTTCAAGCAAGCATTTTATTAGCGTTAGACGAGACTGTAAATGCAATAAAATCACTAAACAAGAAACAGTTATTTGTGCATGTGATTTTCATAGGGATTACTTTGTTTTACCCTATAACATTGTATATGCATGTGCTAGCTATATCATTAATTTCATCAAATGCATCATGTTTCCCTCTGGTAAAGTTACAGGAATTTGTGCAAACATTAATCCAGCTAAGCTGGTAAATGATTTGTCCAGTGCGCCGTCAGCAGCTGTGTGCACTCGACTGCATGCAGTAAACAAACAGGTGTTTTCATATAATGACCGCTGTACATGAAAGAGTTAAATCACAGCAGCACGTGCATGTCATTCATAATGCATCACACTTCTCTGAGATGTGTGTTACTTTAGACAGGCGTCCTGTATAGAGATTTGAAAGTCATATTTGCCTTTTGTGATGTAAAAACATCTCTACGTGGCTGCAAAGCTGTTGTTAGGGGTTGCTATGCAGTTGAAACGGTTGCTTGTTGTAATAGATCATTTAATTGGGTAATGTTTTGGTCGTTTTAGCCATATTTGGTCATATTTTTGAGTGAAAATATAATGTGTTTGGTCGTTTCATGGAGACGCCTGCATCAATATTTACTCAAACCACTTTGCTGCACGCTGCTTTGTTTTCGTGATGTCATTGAGGTCTTATCTCTAAATGTCACTGAATGACTTCACATTAGAGCTGCACGATAATGGTTTAACTGATGATCACGATTATTTTGATTCAAATCATAATCAATAATCAAAAGGGTAAATGCAGAATGTCATGTGTCCTTTAACCTCCACTGACTTCATTTAAACAACTGTGATAATACAAAACTCGTGTTTTTGGTTAGTGTTTTTTATAATAGTATTGCATTAGATTTTCTAAATGATAATTTGTTTGCAAAAGAGACAAACCACTCAGATCGCACAGTAAATTTGCCTTAACCCTCTGGTTGTGTTCGGACTCCTGTCACACCTGTCAACTGCTTATAAATCTGTCATTATGCTATATTATCACCAAATATTGGATTCAATCTTTTTGTCAACTTGTTTTCTTTCATGTAGGACTGGTTTTGTGTTTCTATTTGCATCTGATTGATCTTTAGCGTCATTTATCTGAGAGTAGGCACCTCATTTTTTTGAGTGAAAAAAGCATTTTTTATGAATAATTTTCACAATATGAGATAAAAAAAATTATACAAATTTCTCACACTAGTGTACTTTAATGTTTATTCAGGAGGTTAAACAGTGCAAATTTTCATATATTTTTTATTTTATTAATAATTATTATTTTATTTTATTTTTTGTTATTTTTAATTGCAGTAATATTTCACAAAATTACAGTTTATTTCTGTATTTTTGATCAAATATATACAGCCTTGATGAGCATAAGAAACAAAAAAAAAAAAAAAAATGTAGTTGCTATTATGAATAGTTGCGGATTTGGTTCTTCTTGCAAATATTTGTTATGTTATTTTAGTGCAGATATTTTTCTCTGTTCATTTTCTTTCATTAGATCTTGTTGGCGCTTTCAATCGTTCTTTAGGAGCGTCTGTAGTTGTGTTTTTCTGTGCACGCGCGTCTCCCTGTGGGATGAATGCGGTCCGGAGGGATCTGCTGTGTGTATATTGTTAGAAATTGCTAGGTAGTTGTCAGGGTGTCATTAGGGGTTGCTAGGTAGTTGCTAAAGTGCTGCTAAAGGGGTTGCTAGGTAGTTACCAAGGTGTTGTTGGGGGTGGCTAGGCAGTTGTTGCTAAGGTGTTGCTAGGCAGTTGTCACAGTATTTTCAGGGGTTGCTAAGTAGTTGCCAAGGTGTCATTAGGGGTTGCTAGGTAGTTGCTAAAGTGCTGCTAAGGGGGTTGCTAGGTAGTTACCAAGGTGTTGTTGGGGGTGGCTAGGCAGTTGTTGCTAAGGTGTTGCTAGGCAGTTGTCACAGTGTTTTCAGGGGTTGCTAAGTAGTTGCCAAGGTGTCATTAGGCAGGGGTCTAGAGTGCGACCAATTTGGTCGCACGTGCGCCCTAATTTCTCTCGGGTGCGACTAACAAAAATCCCAGGGCGCACTGGTGCGTCCAGCCATTCGAGAAAAGAAAAAAAAGTATCCGCGACTCAGAAACTCAACAAAAGACACTCCCGTTAGGCTTATATCGTGGTCTAAACCAATCAGAGATAGTGAAGGGCGGACCCCCCCTCTGATTGGCCGTGGTCCAGATATTCCTGTATGTGTGTGTGCGCGTTGACAAATGCGTCACGTGTGCTGCTGCAGTCAGACAGAGAGAAAGAGGTGAGTGTAAATAACCCTTAGTTATTTGAATTTGTTTCCAGGATTAATATATAATTGTTATATTATTTAATTCCGCCCTTTCTCAGTATACGTTATGCGTTTATTATGTTTTGGAATGTTACTTTGCACTCTTTAAGTTATTTAACCGATAGAGACTTTTATTTTGAAAAGCGTCTTGACGGAAGTGCTCAGAGTCCGCTCATGCACGGAGATCGCGAATATAGAGAGAGAGCACGAAGAAGACGGAGACGGATCACGGAGATAAAACGGATTAAGGACACTTTCAAGTGAATTTAGTCACTGTTTGTGGTTTCATTTTGCAGTATTTTGTTTTATTTTGACTGTTGTTTGGCACCTGGTTGGAAAGGAGAACAAGTAGTAGTAGTAGTAGTTTGTTTTATGCACAAGTAATATTAGGATGAATGTTAGTATTCATTTCGTAATTGTGTTACTATTAGATCGTTTGTTTATTTTTCTATGAATGTGAATTCATTACCATTTCCAATATTGTTTATTCATCTGTTCTAGCTCTTACGGTGTTGTAAAGTCTATAAGGACAATAAACACAGTAAGGAAGACATTATAACATCAGTGCACGAGTTAAATCCTTTATTCTTCAACCGGGCTGTCACAGTGAGTAGTAGAAATGCGTGCAGTGTTGCCAACTTAGCGACATTTAGCACCTTTGTAGACCCCCATAGCAACTTTTTGTTTTCCAAAAAAAGCAACTAGTGACAAATCGAGTCTCTCAGAGTGTCTCTGTGATCGAGATCAGCGCGCTTTCTCTGCATCTGCTCTGTTCAGCGAGCGTCTGAGAGGAGCCCGTTCAGTTAAAACAGATATTATTGCTTCTCTAAATGTACATGCAAATATAGAAGAAATCTCAGCACAGGAATTGTCTTGTCTTATATTGTGTCTTATTTGATTTCATCAGACAACGGCTCAATACAATTATAAATTAGTATTTTTGTGCAGACTAGCTTCTTGGAAAGGAGAGCTGGTTATGAATTCTTAAAGGGACGTGTTTCAGTCATTATTTCATATTTATCCTGTTGACTGACAACATAAACAGTCAAATATATAAAGTAAAACAGTTTTATTGAGAATTTGGCTGCATTAAAATACAGTATGAGCACAGAGAGACGATTAGACAGAACAGAACAGTTATTTTTTTCTTTACTTTACTTTGTCATTTAGCAGACGCTTTTATCCAAAGCGGCTTACAAATAAGAAGTAACTAAAATTAAAAGTTAAAACTATACATAATATATACACACATTTAAGAAGATAAAGACATGAAATAAACATGACAAATGCATACAACATTTCAAAACTAAACATTTAAATGGAAATAAAGCTAAAAAAAAATCAAAATATTAAATCAAGAAAAGGTATGAGTATAAAAATGCTTCTAACATAACACTAAAGGCCTAAGTATACTTCCTTTTTGCATAGTAAGAATTGGTTATAAAAACTGTAAATACTTATTTTTTTCATTATGTTTAGTGCAATTATTTAGTAGTCTGTGGTGGGATGGGGCGCAGGATTGTTTTATGGGTTTAAGGGGGGGGGGGTTTGAGAAGCACTGCACTAGAGCATCCCTTCGTTCAGACACAGTGGAAGATCTGATAAGAGTCAGTGTGTGTGGGGGGGGGGGGGTGAGAAGCACTGCACTAGATCATCCCTTCGTTCAGACACAGTGGAAGATCTGATCAGACTCAGTGTAGAGGGTCAAGTCTGGAAGATGTTGATGCTAGAGAGAGTGTGGTCAGCTGGTTTAGCCGAGGCCAAAGATCAAGAAAGCCAAACTACAGGAGTTGGCCATTCGAGGGGCATGTGACTGCAATGGAGGATAGTCCATAATACATTGAGCCATGAGATGTTCAGTTTGACGCCCTTAAAACACTTAATTTAGATTTTATTTATCTTGAGATGTTTTAAGTTTAAATCTCTGCTCAGTGAAGCACTTTAAGCACCAACACTTTTTCAGTAAGTTACCTTTCTTGTAGAATTGTGCTTCAAATAAAGAACGTTATGTTGACCACATTGTTAGTTAATCGTTTACTAGTCAATATTGCCTATATAAAAATTTGGGTGCACCTAACTTTTGTGCCAGTGCACCTAAGAAAAAAAGTTAGGCGCACCAGTGCACCCAGTGCAAAAAGTTAGTCTAGAGCCCTGTTAGGGGTTGCTAGGTAGTTGCTAAAGTGCTGCTAAGGGGGTTGCTAGGTAGTTACCAAGGTGTTGTTGGGGGTGGCTAGGCAGTTGTTGCTAAGGTGTTGCTAGGCAGTTGTCACAGTGTTTTCAGGGGTTGTTAGTAGTTGCCAATGTATCATTAGTGGTTGCTAGGTAGTTGCTAAAGTGCCTCTAAAGGGGTTGTTAGGTAGTTACCAAGGTGTTGTTGGGGGTGGCTAGGCAGTTGTTGCTAAGGTGTTGCTAGGCAGTTGTCACAGTGTTTTCAGGGGTTGCTAAGTAGTTGCCAATGTATCATTAGTGGTTGCTAGGTAGTTGCTAAAGTGCCTCTAAAGGGGTTGTTAGGTAGTTACCAAGGTGTTGTTAGGAGTTGCTAGGCAGTTGTTGGGGTGGCTAGGCAGTTGTTGCTAGGCAGTTGTCAAGGTGTTATTAGGGGTTGCTAGGCAGTTGTTGAGGTGGCTAGGCAGTTGTTGCTAGGCAGTTGTCAAGGTGTTATTAGGGGTTGCTAGGCAGTTGTTGGGGTGGCTAGGCAGTTGTTGCTAGGCAGTTGTCAAGGTGTTGTTAGGGGTTGCTAGGCAGTTGTTGGGGTGGCTAGGCAGTTGTTGCTAGGCAATTGTCAAGGTGTTATTAGGGGTTGCTAGGCAGTTGCTTATGCATTTGGAACAGTTGCTTGTTCTGCTGGATGAAGACATGTTTCAGTGTTTTACTGGATGAACGTTGGTCTCGTTTTCATGAACATCAGAATGAATTTGGTTTTATCTGAAAGTGTGGATCTAATATGTGTTTTCATACGTTAAAGTACAGGTTTTGATCAGTTCATGCTCATGTGACTGTGTTGTTGTCAGCACCAGTAGTGTTCGAGTCGTTACTCTAATGGTTTTGATTAGCTCTGTTTTCTCTCTCAGAGGTGAATTTGAGCTTTAAGATCAGCTGCACTTGATGGATTGTCTAAATGTTTCTTAATGATGTTTGCAAAGTCAAGAAGCCCTATTAGCTCTAACAGCAAGTATTAATTGCATTGTGTGCGTCATGCTGCAGCAATCCAGACTAGTTGCATTGGCAAATCATTGCATTTGGGCTTTTATATGTGGTTGTTTTGCTCAGATGAGCCCTGATTTGTTTAACAGCAATGTTTGGGAAACACAGGCCTTGTTGTATCACTGTGGTATTCAGGTCAAACACGAGTCATTGTCATTTTAAACGCTCAATTCACAGAAAACGTCAGATTACATAATAGAGTCGTATGGCGTGAAAGCGGTTATACCTACTTTCACTGTAATGATTGCATCGCTCGCGGCCTTCGCTGAAATGTATATCTGAATAAACATAGCGGCTTCATCTCTGTGCTTCAACACGCAAGATAGCATTTCTTTATTAAGCAAACAAGACTCTTGGATGGAGTTATTTAGGTCATGGCAATCTCTGAATGCACTTTGACCGAAATCAGGAGCACATCTTGGTGGGCACAACAAGGGTTCGCAGAACATTATTTGGCCTTCACATGCCGTAGCTAAGCGAAGTGCACAGTTTATAAGCTGTTGAAAAGCTGTTTGGGTGACAAAAGAAGTGCTTTTGATTGTGTGTGAGATATAAAACTGTTGCCTTGCCATCAGCGGCTGACAGTCTGATATCAGCTATTGATCTTTGGCCTCTGTGGAGTTGGTGGTTAGATATTAACAATGTTTTGATGATTTATACAGTGCTATCTTGTGTGAAAAATGCGGTTGTTTTGCAGTTATTTTAACTTGGTTAAGAGGTGATCCTCTACTTCAGAAAGATGCGTTCTCTCATCACACAGAGATCGGTAGGTCTGTTAGTTAAATCGGTTGACTTTAGCAATCATTGCTGCATTATTTTAGTGTCTATATTCCTATGGCCCTATATTGTTCATGTCCAGACATACAGGGATCTCAATGTGGCTCCAACAGTATATTTGCATACAAAACAGCTGCATAGAGCATGCCTGTCTGAGTGCCATAAATATTATTTTATAAGTTTGCATGACTGTAACGCAATAATTATTTTGATCACATTGTTGACAGAGTACATGCACATCCTCGCTGTCTGTTTGCACGGTGCTCCATGTTTCTTGCTGCTTTCACTTGTCAATAGTCGCTCATATTGCGACTGCAGCCATGCATAACAGCTGAGACACTGAATATCTTTCACCATCTGCCTCACAGCCTCACAGTGTGTGTGTGTGCGTGTGTGTGTGTGTGCATGTGTGTGTGTGCGTGTCTGTGTGTGTGTGTGTGTGTGTGCGTGTGTGTGTGTGTGCGCGTCTGTGTGCGTGTGTGTGACTGTGTGTGTGTGTGTGTGTGCGCGTGTGTGCGTGTGTGTGTGTGTGACTGTGACTGTGTGTGTGTGACTGTGTTTGTGTGTGTGTTTGTGTGTGTGTGTGTGTGTGCGTGTGTGCATGCGTGTGCGTGTGTGCGTGACTGTGACTGTGTGTGTGTGTGTGCGCGTGTGTGTGTGTGTGTGTGTGTATTGATTGGTCTGAACACACACAGTCTCTGCTCACTGAAGCATGATGGATGTGTGGTGACAGATGTGTCGATTGAAAGCACTTTGACCCCCACCGCTGACCTTGCACTACTGAAATATTAATCAGTGTATCTTATCTTTTTTTTAACCTTTTTTTTTTATTTTTGCATGCATGCATGCATTTACAATGTTTAAAGATTGACATTGCACTTTCATATGAGGAAGTACATTTATGAGTTATTATTAACTGCAGTGTTGAATATATTCTGAATTTGACTTGTTGCTCTTAATGCATGCAAAACAACTATAATGCATCATGCAACTGTAATATTTGCAATCAATTTCCCAATATTTGTATTTGGATCAACAACAAAAAAAACTGTAGCGTTCTGAAATTTCTAAGTGAAACAGAAAATGCATTTTTTAGAATAATATTTACTGTAAATCAGCTTGAAACATCAATAACACATAACCTTCTTTATGCTGCGAGTGTATGTATTTTTAGAAAAATGTGCAGCTCTGCTTAGTTTGATTAGAGCAGCAGAAATAACACTTTGCATTGAAATTATATTCAGAATTGCTCTTAATGCATGCAAAACATGCTTTAAGCAACTATTTTCAATCTTTTTTCTTCCAGAATGTCTTTTCTAAGTGTTGTTGAAAACTCTGTTCTTCTAAAGTAGAAAACTCAGAAGAGAAGACCAGGAGACTTCGGATTGGATTGTCAGCAGAATTTCTTTATTCTATGACATGTCTTGTTATCTGTAGTCATCGAAAATCTCATTCTTAAGTAATTTACAGGTTGTCTTATAGGTATTTTTGGAGGAGGGACTTTTTTGAGGTGGAGACAAACATCAAACAAAGCAAGCCTCTGAGGGCAATAAACCTAACGAATCCACATCTGGCAAGGGCTCTTTGAATCAACATCTGTTACCAGACTTCCCGTGGTTCTAATCTCATCAACATAATCAAATGCATAGACACTAATTCAATCAACCTAAAACGAATCCACGTCTGGCAGGGGTTCACACAAATCAACGTCTGGCAGTCAACATGACTTGATTGAGACAAAGCACAGTTATACATTGAGTCAGGACGTGGATAATAAGAATCTAAATTAAACCATTTAAATAGAATTTGTAATCTTTCAATTCCCCCTTTGAGAGTTTTAATAACTCTCACAAAAATACAAATTTAGACACTTAAAAGTTAATTCTTGTAACTTGTAATCTGTTACAGGCACATAGTACATGTTCTGTGTTGCTTATATGTAATTGCATGCTGACACAGAAACAAAACATGCAATTAGGGTCCGTGAAGTTCTTACGGGTAATAATTTCTTCTGGTTGGAACTGTCATTTCCTCGTGAGAGGCGGGCATCATTTGCTGAAAAAAAACACTTGATACTAACAAGTTTCCGAACCATGAAGAATTATCTTCAGTAATCTGGTGTAATTTTGCTGAAAGATCGTATGTGAGTCTCTGCGTTGTGTATTTTTATTTTTCTTCTTTCTTTTCTCTTTCTTGTGTGATAGTTGGCTCGGCAATGGGTCTAGTTGTTTTCTAGAGGTTGTGGCTTTATCCGCAGGTGAGAAGGTTGGTGCATATGGATCTCAGGACAGCCATCAGGTGGTATCTGCACAGAGGAAGAAAGAAACACAAACAAGAGAGACCAACGGCACAGAGCAGTATTTGTAGAGTCTGCAAACATTAGGGTTGTATCCTCTGTTCAAAATATAGTCTGCTATGGTTGTTCCTTCTTTCCCTATTTCTTAATTCCTGCGACACCTAAAGAACAGTGAGGAAAGGATGGACTAATGGAGGGGAAAGGCCTATGAGGAAATCTTCACCTCAGGGTTGGCCCCCGAAGCCTGTTGCTTTCGGTTCTTCCCTGGGCTCCTCACTGGTTCTTGTGTCTGCCCTATCCTATCCCTGCAGGGGGAGGAACAACCTTACAATGTGACACATGAGTCCAAGTTTTTCTTCCCTGACACAATACTGCAGCTGCTGTAATCAACATCACTTGATGTGGTCCGTACCACTTAGGCTCTAATGGCTTGTTTTTGAATGCCTTTATCATGACCCATTGACCTGGGATGATTGTGTGTCCACCTTCTGGTGGAGTCTGCCAACACGACTCAACTCTCTCTTTGGCACTCTGCACTGCCTTTGTGAGGTTTTCACAGTAAGCGATCAGGGCATCTGAAACAATGTGCACATCAGCATTTCTAAGATCAACCTGTCCTGATGCTTGTGGCCTATAGGGGCAGTGAAGGTTCCACTTAATCTTCAACATTCTAGACACTTCCTTGACTACCTGTCCTGTGAAGTGGGTACCTTGATCTGAGTCAATGCAATCTGGAAATCCCCATCTGGGAATGAAATCAGTGACAAGACATTTAGCAGTATGTGCAGCTGTAGCACGCCCTGTTGGATAAGCTTCTACCCCTCTTGAGATCAATGTTCTTCTAAATTCAGTTAAATGTGTGTGTGCTGCCGGTAAACCCTGAGATAGTCTCTCTATATCTTTAGGACATAAAGCGTTGGCAACAGTTTGTATTTGCACAACAGAAGAATTGGGAGGAACACTATCAGTTTCCTCAACATTGACTGAATTTACAGGCACATCAGTTACTGATTGGAGAGCTACATCTGTTTCAGAGAACGCTTGTAAATCAGGGTAAATGTTATCAGGCTGACTTACTTCCACATCAGTTTTTGCTCCAGCTTTCTTGAGGTTCAATTTCTTAGTCAAAGTATGGATGAATCTCATATTTCTGCGTTAGTTTTTGTCTAACTTTTTCAGTGACTATTAGGTCCATTTGTTCCCCTAACAGTGTTTTGAATTCACTATCTGACCACAACGGAGTCGCAAGACCCATCTTTTCTGTGGTTGGAATCAGCCTAGCATTCATTCTAACCATTTTGTAAGTTTCTTCGGTACCACACAAACAAAACAAACACTTCTCTGATCAACAGAGGGTACACTTGTTTTTTAGCACGTAAATGCCAAAAAAAACCTTCCCTGCCTGAAACAACAGAGGATAACCAAAAATTAGCACGTAATGCTAACCTTCCCTGCCTGAAACAGAGGATAACTCATTTTTAGCACGTAATGCCCAAAATCTTCCCTGCCTGAAAGAACAGAGGATATATTTTCATCTCTAAAATAAAAACTTTAGAGGATAAACTCTTCCCTGCCTGAAACAGAGGATAAACGTCCCTGCCTACAAGAACAGAGGATACTCTCATCTCTAAACTAAAAAAACTTTAGAGGATAAACTCATCTCTACAATAAAAAACTTTAGAGGATAAACTCTTCCCTGCCTGAAACAGAGGATAAACGTCCCTGTCTACAAGAACAGAGGATAAAATTTAGTTAAACAAACCCTACAGATGTGTGTTAACTCTTCTCTGACGGCACAGAGGATACACTGGTCTTAGGTTCTTTTGGATTAGAGACAGCCACTCACCCCAACCCTTGGTTCAGAGAAAAATTCAGTCTGGGAATCCTTGTTCAGCTTGAAGTTTCGCTGGATTCCAAAAGATGCAGATCTTTGTTTGAGCTTGAAGTTTTTCAGGTGAGGAAGCTGGAACTCTATCCGGGTCACGGCACCATCTGTTGAAAACTCTGTTCTTCTAAAGTAGAAAACTCAGAAGAGAAGACCAGGAGACTTCGGATTGGATTGTCAGCAGAATTTCTTTATTCTATGACATGTCTCGTTGTCTGTAGTCATCGAAAATCTCACTCTTAGGTAATTTACAGGTTGTCTTATAGGTATTTTTGGAGGAGGGACTTTTTTGAGGTGGAGACAAAACATCAAAGAACGCAAACATCTGAGGGAGGCGTTAGTTAGTTACAGGAAACTTCCCGTGGTCCAATAAACCTAACAAAGGTTGAATCTCTCAGTAGTCTGACTCCTTGATCTTACCATTAACATAGAGACAAAAGGCACAGCTGTCTCGAGCTCAAATGGTCAGGAAACGCTCTCAAACATCTGTATTTCCTGACACTTTCTTTAGTCAGGAAGTGTATCTAAATTAAACATTTAAAATAAAATTTGTAATCCTTCAGTGTCCAAAATGCACAAGTCTGTAATGAAAATGCTGTGGTTTTCTCTCTTTAGAATGACATTTACTGTAAATGAGGATGAAACTTGAAACTTGGCTCTTAATGCAAAAACAAACAACACATTAGTGCAACAATGTTTGCAATCAGCTTTATTCAGTTTCCTATTGCTCATGCAAACTCCTCAACAGAACTCGTTCTGACGGCTGAACTGATTTTGGCATCAAACGCAGAGTTAATATAAATATTCCCGGAGTGTTTCCAGATCTGCTGTCCTGCGTCAGGTGTGTGTTCATTCTCCGTCTGATCTGATCTGATCTGAGTTCACTCTCGACCTCACCGTCCAGCGATCTCTGGCGACTCTCTCTCTTGGTAACACTAATGCTAATGAGACCAGATTGATATTGCAAACATTTCCAAACATACAGAAGGCCATGCATTATTAATATTCATCTGTCTTTGAGTAAACAATCCGATCTACGAGCATTTGTTAGATTGCTTTCAGTTCTGTATTCCCTTCAGATCCGAATCTCCATCTATGTGACGTTTACGATCGTGCGTTGAGAAAAACACTGAATACTGATCAATCAAATGGAGAAAGATTTGGCCTTTTGAAGCTTGGTTTAATGGAAACCATGTCTTTTCTGGTCCTAATAGTGCAGTGAAGCTCACGGATGAGATGATTGCTCTTTCTGGACAGAGTGCTTTTCATTGTACGTTTTTAAGATGTCGGTTTCTTCAAGGTTTGATGACGTTTTGATGTGGAAAAGAAGTCTGATAATATGTACTTCTGACATTAAAAACTCATGTTAAGTGATGATTGATGGGCTGGACTGGATTTTGAGCTGTTCTCTTGTATTTTTTTAGATGGAGCATATTTGGAAAAATGGCAAACAGGGTTATCATCATCAACTAAAACTATTATTTTTTTTATATTTATTGAAATAAACATTAGTAAAAAATAAAATATAACAAACTTATTTTTTCAGTTAGTTGTCAAAGCGAGATTCTTAATTTTCATTTACAAAAAAAATTATTACAAACATTTCTAATAAAATCACGAACTAAATTAAAATAAAATGAATGAAAAGCTTTATAGACTTAGATTTATTTATTTTTATCCAAAAACTAATAAAATATAATAAACTTTTTAATAAAATGACTAAAAGTACTACAATCAGTACTAAAATGACTTAAACTAAAAGTGAAATAAAAATGAATAAAAAAAACTTATTACCTGTGATTTCTGCCACCTGCTGGCGATTTGAATTTCACATTTAAAGTATTTTCGTTTTTAAAATAATTTTAAATATCAGTATTCAATGTTTTATGTTTAAAATGTAAAACAAATATGCATTTGTGGTTAAAGCACTCTGAGCTGCATTAAACAGTGTGTGAACACATCTAAACACCTTCAGATGCAGCTTCTGCAGAGATTCATGTTGATAATACTGGTTTCATTTGTTTGGTAACTGCCTAAATGTGTGTTATCTTAATTGACTGATTAAATGTAACAATTTGACTCAAAAGATGTACACTTTTAGAAACAAAAATGCTTTATTAAAGGTAAAAATCTATTTAAACTTAAACTAAAAGATGAATTAATCACCGATGTTAACTGACCAGACAGAATATGACGAATATCATAAACTGCAGCTGTCCACGTTTGTCAGATATCAACACAATAACACACTCTGCAAAATATCGTCTAATTATCATTATTGAAAAAAATAATAATCAAGATTTCAGTTTTTTTCAACATCGCACACCCCTACTATATACATTCTCTGCCCTCATGTCTTTAATTTTGTGTTCATTTATTGTGTTCGTTCATTAAATGTAGTGAAAGAACACACTCTACGCTCGCGCGCTAGTCTCGACTTCACGTAATGAATGCGCTTGTTTTGAATGTTTTTTGCTAAATACTCTAATGTCAAATCGCATATCGTTAAAATAACAACTACGATATTATGGCAGACGATATATATATATAGCACACCCCTACTCCATCATCATTCATGCATTTTATGGTCATTGCACACTGACTACGAAATTTACGTATGCGTTTTAGAGTCCGATGCATATTAATTAATCCATTGCAAAACAATTCACGAAACAGTAGCTTACTAAATGGAGTCTTCAAGCATTGAGGATGATTTTGTTGTCCTCTCGCTTCTTAAAAAAAAAAGAAGGAAATATTGGGTCCATCCTATCCTGAGATAGAGAGGACGGAGAGTTCCCCCTCCTTATTAAGGAGCAGCGGGATTATCACGGGCGATTCAAAGTTTACTTCAGGATGTCAGTGGCTCAGTTTGATGCTTTGCTAGCGATATTAGAGCCACATATTAAAAAGAAGACCACCAATTTCTGTGAACTCTGTGCAAGGATCTATATACAGTGCTTTGTGCGGCGAGATGAAGTGAATGTCGCCATTCTAGATTTTGGTGTACGGTGGCTCTGAACTATCAAAACACCTCTCAAAATGCTTGCTACGGATGCGAAAAACTGAAAAAATTGAACCAGAGGCTTTTTTAAATTAATATTTTCTGTACAATTTTCTTTGTTCCTGTGGCTCAGTGGTAGAGCATTGCGTTAGCAGCGTAAAAGGTTGTGGGTTCAATTCCCAGGGAACACACATACTGACAAAATGTATAACCTGAATGTACTGTAAGTCACTTTGGATAAAAGCATCTGCTAAATGTACAATATAATGATTTTTATTGTATTTTCTTAAATACCTTATGAATAGTAATATTGCTGTTTGTTTAATGTTTTTAGTAATTATAGCATGATTAAACAATAATTATTCATAGTAAAAATACAGACATGTTTAAATTTTTTTATTCATTTGCTGTACAATATAATTTGCGTGTGTGAGTGTGTGAGTAAGAGTGAGTGTGTGAGAGAGTGTGAGTGTGAGTAAGAGTGAGTGTGAGTGTGTGAGAGAGTGAGAGTGAGTGTGAGTAAGCGTGAGTGTGTGAGAGAGTGTGAGTGTGAAATAAGAGTGAGTGTGAGTGTGAGAGTGTGAGTAAAAGTGTGTGTGAGAGAGTGAGTGCGAGCGAGTGTGAGGAAAAGTGTGAGTGTGTGAGAGAGTGTGAGGAAAAGTGTGAGTAAGAGTGAGTGTGTGAGTAAGAGTGAGTGTGAGAGAGTGTGAGTGCGAGTGAGTGTGAGTAAGAGTGAGTGTGTAAAAGTGTGAGTAAGAGTGAGTGTGTGAGAGAGTGCGAGTGTGAGGAAAAGTGTGAGTAAGAGTGAGTGTGTGAGAGAGTGAGTGTGAGTAAGAGTGAGTGTGAGAGAGTGTGAGTGCGAGTGTGAGTGTGAGTAAAAGTGTGAGTAAGAGTAAGAGTGTGAGTGAGTGTGAGGAAAAGTGTGAGTGCGAGTGAGTGTGTGAGTGAGTGTGTGAGAGAGTGTGAGTAAAAGTGTGAGTGAGAGAGTGTGAGTGCGAGTGAGTAAGAGTGCGTGTGCGTGTGTGTGTGTGTGAGTAAGTGTGAGTGCGTGCGTGCGTGCGTGCGTGTGTGTGTGTGATTTACAGCACAAGCGTCTGGGAAGGTTAGCCTGGCGTTGTGTTGGAAGCACACACTGCTCTTTGTTTTGACTAGACTGTGTTCAGACGGCCGCTGGAGCGCATCCTGTCAGGAAGTGAGCCGCTTCCACGCCGGTGTGAAAAACTGATCCAGGGTCAGTCTGACATTCCCAGCGTTCCCATGATCCTGCCACATTCCTGATCCGCAGACTAAAGCCGGCCCGTGTTTGCTCCGGATTCGAGAGCGTCTAGCACTAATGGAAAGTGGTTTGAGGAAGTGGTTTGTGAATTGTCATTCATTTTCCCTGAATCGTCATGGAGAGATGCGTTTCATCTTAATTCATCACTTATTCCGCGATATTTTAATATTTTTGCTATAAACCGAGAAACCTTTGTGAATCCTAAATACACACAAATAAATAAAATTTTCAGACTTTTGCATAATTCGATTGAATCACACTCTTGAATTCAATACAAATATTGAATTAATATTTAATCTAATGATTCAACTAATTTAATTATAACTATTATTGAATAATTATATTTAATAAGTTTGTATTGTAATAATTGAACACATTTCATAAGAATTGATGGAAAATCAAGCACAAATGAGTAAATCATTTAATATTTAATCTAATAGTTTAACAAATGTAATAATAATCGATTATTATTAACGCAGCTCAATACAAATATTTTAGATATTTAATGTAAATTGAACTAATTTAATAGGAATGATTGGAAATCAAACACAATTTAATCAAATTTTTATGTAATAATAATTTAACCAAATTGATTGTAAATCAAACAATTAAATAAATACAAATGATTTTGTTAAGAGTAATGCTAGGAGAATCTACCAATTTTGTTTCATAATAGTAGCTACCAATGAGTAAATGGAAATCAAACACAATTTAATATAAATATTTAATTTAATAATTCAACAAATGTAATGGATTGTAAGTCACGCTTAATTAAAAAATATATTTTGTAATATTTAATGTGTAATTTAAAAATGTAACAATTTAGTTTGTACCTAAATGTATTTACCGTGATTGTCTCAAATAAATCATCTTCATGCAGTAAATATGGAAATTGTATTTATTTATAGATGTATATGTTTGTAAACTCTCGATCGGGGATTTAAAAGCCGTTATAGTAGGGCTGGGCGATATGGCCCAAAACATTATCACGATAATTATTTTCGTATCAGTCGATATCGATAATTATCACGATAAATGTCAAATCTTTATTTCTTTCAAGTTTAAAGCCAGATGTTTGCTCCAAAGTGAAAGTTTTAGAAACCAGACCATTAATTTTCCTTAACACAATAATTATCTAAATAGATATGTATTTCTTAGTTTCTGCATGTTCTAATGAGTTGATATTGTTTCAAAATCAAGAAACCGGTTTGGGTTGCCTCATAATATGAATGATAATAATATAACTTTTTTTGTCTCTTAGAAATACACATTTGATCGTAGCTTGAGTTAGGATGCAGTAACATTTTTGTTCATTATCAAAATCAGTAACATCTTTACATCAGTAACATCTGTAGCAACCTCAGTTTTATATGGTATAATGTATTCAGACCAAGTTTTTATTTTTATTAAGCATTGGTCTCCTATAGTAGCATACATTTAAATAATGATAAACAGTTAAAACCACACATATAGCACCTCAATAACATGGTCAAAATATAACTAAATGGTTTTTAGGTAGTCTATTTGTATGAAAGACAGTAGTCTAAAACCATTCAGTATAAATGTACACATGCTATAGCTGTCTTAACCACACATACTTACTATAATTATATACCATAACTCCTGTAATAATATTAAATGTGAATATCCCACATTTCTGCCACAATACCATAGTGCAGTGAGTGTTACTACAGTAAATCCATGGTAAATAATGGCGATGTGCATATTGAAAAGCCTTCTGACTGTCTCGTTGCACAGTGTTTCTCATGTTCGGCTTGTGTTCTCACATTAGGCGTGCTCGACTTAAAGCGGCGCTGCTCAGTGTATGACATCAAAGTACCGCGAGAGCGATAAGAGCAGATCAAACCTATGCTTTCGAATGGCTCTCGCGGTACTCTGATGTCTTACACTGACCATTCTGTGCAGCGCCGCTTTAAGTCGAACACGTCTACTGACTGGATCTCACAGCACTGCTTAGTGATCACGTGACCGAGTAAACGCATCTGCTCTAGTGAGCTCGTGCCGCGCGGCAGTTTGAACTGTGATCCGAGCGGATAAACGGTCCGTGTGGCGCGATTCAAATGAGTCACGTGGTTTCGTTCCGCTTTTGGCGCATAAACATTATATCGAACATTTTTCGAACTTTTCATATCGTTTTAGAGGAAAATTATATCGCGATAATTATCGTTATCGAATTATCGCCCAGCCCTACGTTATAGTAACAGTGTGTGTGTTGTATGAGACGTGTGATGTGGACAGTACGGTCTCTCACACACACACACTCACTCACTCACTCACTCACACACACACACACACACTCACACACACACACACCTAAAAGCACACTTGCCTTTTGACCTCTGACCTCTAGTCTAGTGGTCAGCTGGTCAGACTTTTATTGGTTGACCTATGGGCACGTGAGCTGATCAGGCTGTGTTTGATCAAACACAGCTGGTCTTATGTGTTAAAGCACACAGGAAGTTGACGTGTTTCCTCAGCTGTGCTCTGGGGTCACGAGGGGTCACCGTGTTATAAGAAATCACACTCGTCACATGATCACATGACTGAGAGACATCATTATTTGATTTGAATGTGTTGTCAGTGTGTTTAGTTACTTGTGTAATGTTGTGTTTTATCTTGAATGAGCTTATTTTTATATTTAGGTTTAATTTATTATATAAACGTATAAATTGTTATATTATTTAATCTCTATGTAGGGATTTAGATGGTTGCTGGTTTTTGCTAGGTTTCTATGATGTTGTGGGGTTGCTAGGGTAGGGCTGCAACAAACGATTATTTTGATAATCGATTAATCTAACGATTATTAGACAGATTAATCGTCGATTATTCCAATGCTTAATCAGTAGACTTTGATTGATTATTCCACTTTTGCGTTTAGTTAAAATATTAAGTTACACATGAAGTAATTTTTGAATGAATGCCTAGATGTAAATGTTCTTTTGCTAATGTTTATGTCTGTATTATTGATAAAATTACTTTAAATCTCTCCAGTAATTTCACATATATATATAACATTTATTTTAGACTGAGCTGAAAAACTTGAAAAGCACTGTTTATTGAACTTGTGTCTTTGTTCTATTGTATTTATTTTCTGCTATTGCTTGTAATTTGGTTATCTGTAGAAAAGATGTTTAGCACTGAGTCCTTAGTAGCATTTTTAGATTTATGTTCGTATTATATAATTTTGGTTGCATTTGTGAGTTAATAAAAATGTAGATGGTTGTTTAAAATAGGTATATAATATCGATATATCGATCGATATACTCCTGAATCGTAATCGTATCGTAATTTTTTTTGAGGAATCTGCAAATATCGTATCGCTGGGTATGAGAATCGATATCGAATCATGACGAATCATCTGATTTACACCCCTACTGGTCAAACCGCAGTATTGCGGGCTGTTACATGAGGTCATATGAGATCAAATGACTATTTAACAACAAATTGTTGACCTTGTCGATAATGTCCACTAATCGTTGCAGCCTAGTGTTCTGGGTCGTTTCTTAGATGTTCTGTGTAGTTTCTAGGTGGTTTCTAAGATGTTGCTAGGTGGTGACTAGGGTGTTCTGTGTAGTTGCTAGGGTGTTTCTAGGTGGTTTCTAAGATGTTGCTAGGTGGTGACTAGGGTGTTCTGTGTAGTTGCTAGGGTGTTTCTAGGTGGTTTCTAAGATGTTGCTAGATGGGTGTTCTGTGTAGTTGCTAGGGTGTTTCTAGGTGGTTTCTAAGATGTTGCTAGTTGGTTACTAGGGTGTTCTGTGTAGTTGCCAGGGTGTTTCTAAGTGGTTTCTAAGATGTTGCTAGGTGGGTGTTCTGTGTAGTTGCTAGGGTGTTTCTAGGTGGTTTCTAAGATGTTGCTAGGTGGGTGTTCTGTGTAGTTGCTATGGTGTTTCTAGGTGGTTTCTAAGATGTTGCTAGGTGGGTGTTCTGTGTAGTTGCTAGGGTGTTTCTAAGACTATTTTATGGTGCTTCTGGGATGTTCTGGGTGGTTTACAGAGTGTTGCTAAATGGTTGCCAGGATGTTTCTAGGGTGGTTCAGGATGATTGCACTAGGGGTCGACCGATTATCGGCGCCGATATTAAGCATTTTACCGATTATCGATATCGGCCATTTTCAAAACAGATTTGCCGATAATTTTTTTTTTTTTTTTTTTTTTTTTTTTTTTAATGCAAACAAACATACTATTTACAGGTGACATTATTTATTGGTGAATAAATAATACAGGTGAAACTATTTAATGTTTAAATGCACTATTTGGCTCGATGCAGCCTGTCTGAGCTCAACACTCTGTGAGAGTGAGGCGATCTCTCAATCTCTGAGAGCAATCTCCGCCCACCGCTCATCTGATATGTAGAGTCACGAGTCCGACCAATCAACGCGGAAAACTGAAGGCAGTCTCACACCGAGAGCACTTGCTAACTGGAGCTGCCTCAGTGATCACGCATCAGTTGTCTCTCAAAGGTAAAGCAGCAGCAGACGTTGCTGAAGTTGCAATAAATCACAATCCACTATGATGTCCGCGATACGGAAAATGCGGGCGGAATCGCGGAATGCAGTCATATAATGGAATTTACCGTATAACGCGGAATGTGTCGAAGTTTGGATGAATTAATCAAAAGTAGGTCAGTACACTTAAATCGACTCGCGCTATAGACTAGTATATATAAATATTAAGCCGTAAAAACACGTTAAATATGAATCCTGCATGTTCTGCATCTCTGTTAATGAATGACACAGACGTGCGGTTTCATTTACTGCACACATACATACTGAAGCGCGTGCTGCTCGCGGTGTTTTCAGCGTCTGCCGTCTCACTAAATGAGGACATAAATACATGAACAACATCCCCAGAACTGCTCAGAGAGTCACTTCAAGAGCATTTGACCGTTTCATTTGAGTAAAACGATCGTCATATCATATATACATAGGCTACAGAAACTTAAAAGGTCCTCATGGCAACCTGTCAAAATATAAGTTCGGTTTAGCCGAATATATTACTGTATACGTAATACAACTACAACAATTATTACAACTTTTGTTGAGAATAATAACACAATACGCTATTTCTTCCATGTTTTAATTTTAATAGTAAACTCATTTGTTTGCCAAAAATAAAGTCTAACTCTCATTTGATTAAAAGATAAATTAAATTAATGTTTTATGCCTTCATTTGCACTGTACTGTAAATTAAAACCAACGGAAATGTGTTGTTATTAACAGTTTTCAGAATTAAAAGACATGTTTAAAAGCATTTAAAGAACGTTTTTTTTGTCAGAGCTCTTGTTATTATTAATTTTGGCATTAATTTTCATTTTTACACCAGACACGTATATCGGTTCAAAATATCGGTTATCGGTCTACTTGATCTGTAATAATCGGTATCGGTATCGGCCCTGAAAAACACATATCGGTCGACCCCTAGATTGCACGCTTGTTCTGTGATCTTCTCATTTGATAAATAGATGGATGGATGGATAGAAAGCAAATTCATAACTCTGATGAAATAATATTGAAAACTTAAAATTGCACTGTAACCCGTGAACACACTCAGTATATGTTGACACACATCACTGCATTACATTGTCTCGCAGCTGAATGAATAGTGAAATGAGAATAATTAAAAAGCTAATGAGCCCTTCAGAGGTCTCACACAAGAATCGCTTGTTTGCTTCGAAGCTTCATTGTGTGGAAATGAACCCAGAACCCATAGATGTGTTGCTCTAGATTTTAGGTGCAGGCTAGTGGTTGTGTGTGTGTGTGTCTGTGTCTGTGTGTGTCTGTGTGTGTCTCTGTGTGTGTCTCTGTGTGTGTGCCTGTGTGTGTGTGTGTGCCTGTGTCTGTGTGTGTGCCTGTGTCTGTGTCGGTGTGTGTGTGTCGGTTTGTCAGTCGGTGTGTGTGTGTGTGTGTGTGTCGGTTTGTTGATGTGTGTGTCAGTTTGCGTGTGGTGTGTGTGTGTGTATCTGTGTGTGTGTCGGTGTGTGTGTGTGTCGGTGTCGGAGTCGGTGTGTGTGGGTGTCGGTGTGTGTGTATCTGTGTGTGTGTGTGTGTGTGTGTGTCTGTGTGTGTGTCGGTGTGTGTGTGTGTGTGTCGGTGTGTGTGTGTGTCGGTGTCGGTGTCGGAGTCGGTGTGTGTATGTGTGTGTATCGGTGTGCGTGTGGTTTGTGTGTGTGTGTGTGTGTGTCGGTGTCGGAGTCGGTGTGTGTGTCCATGTGTGTGTGTGTGTGTGTGTGTGTGTCTGTCTGTCTGTCTGTCTGTCTGTGTGTGTCTGTCTGTGTCTGTGTCTGTCCGTGTGTGTGTGTGTGTCGGTGTGTGTGTGTGTGTGTGTGTGTGTGTGTGTGTGTGTGTGTGTGTGTGTGTGTGTGTGTGTGTGTGTGTGTGTGTCTGTGTGTGTCTGTGTCTGTGTGTCCGTGTGTGTGTCCGTGTGTGTGTCCGTGTGTGTGTTGGTGTGTGTGTCGGTGTGTGTGTGGGTGTGTGCGCTCTCTGCAAGGCCAAGTCCTTCCCGTCTCACACGAACACGTGAAGGTTTTGTATGAGAGTGTGGGAAACTGCTTCAGTGGAAAAAGCAACTTCATTTGATCCAGTTTGTGCATCAATAGTCTGATTATTGGCAGCAATACAATGAATGATTCAGATTACGATGTTTATGAGATGTTTTAATTATTTGCTGAGAAATGTGGTTGTTTTACGGCAATTTTATCACAATTTACTTCAATTTGTTTGGAATTCTTATACTTGTGTGTCAGCATTGTTGCTGATGTGTTAAGGCTCTGTGAGCTCCCAGCATGCACTGCAGTTTGAATAAATAAAGTGCTTACTGCTTTAGGATGGTCGATTTGCTGTTTGCTGACATTGTTGGTGCTTTTGTTTTTGCAGAAGACTTTAATTACAGATGCTATTGTGAAAATGTTTATGCCACAATTCATATAATTTGCAAGTAAATATACATAATACAGGTTTGTTTGTTTAAATATTAAAGTCAGTTGTTACTATTTATTTTTTATTGTAAATCTAGTTCTATAGAATTTATTTATATTTTAAAGATAAAATATTTATTTAGTTATTTGTATATGTATAAATAGAAAACAAATATTTAAAGTAATACAATTTAGATTTGATTTACTTTATTATTTTATGCATATGAATTTATATGTGGTAGTATTTATTCATAAAGCCAGTAGTATAGAATTCATTCAAATAATGTGTTTGTGTATAATTTTTACATAATTACACAAGTAGTATATACTTTATTTACTTATGCTTTAATATATGTCTTTTCTAAAGCCAGTAGTGTATTGATTGATTGTTATATGTACATTGTAACACAGTAATATTTGTCTGGTCATGTGATCTGCACATGTTTTCAGCCTTTATTTAGTTACTGGATTGATTTCAAACAAATTCCATTCTCTCTTTTTTTAATGCAAAATATTTTAAAGAGGTAAAATGACTGCATGCACTTTTAATGAGATGTGTGTTAAATTAATGATCTGTGCATCTTCTAGTAAAACCTTTTTTTTCAATTGCTAGCAGCACACACACTATTGCATGTGATAATATAAGAGCGACACAAACCTGAAGCTTGCACACAGGCCGCTTACATAAGGATCCTCTCAGTTGTGTAACCTTGTTTTGAGCTTCTCAGACTCAAACTATAAATGTGTGTGACGTGTGGAAAATGAGCCCTCAGGGAAGCACTTTTACGGCTTCACACACTCTTTCTGTCTGTTTTGGTTCCACAATCCTGCAGATTCACAGATGTGAATTCATCTGAAATAGACCGCTGTATATAGTTAGCTATAGTTGACGTAGTGTAGTTATCAGTGCGGGCCGTTGTATGATTCACACACTGGTCTCATCTCTGTGGTTAAGGGTCAGTTTTAGGGTGTAAATGAGTTCAATCTCAGCTCCTACACTCACGTGTCGTCACACACACACACACTCGGATCCGTGTTTTCCAGGCCGGATTACGCTGTAGTCTGTCTGATTGACACGACACGTGTGTGTTTCTCCCTCATGCTGTGAATACAGGTTATTTTTCTCCTGCGTGATGGACACACACTCGATCGGATCCAAACCCACCGGCACGTGTTTTCCCTGATTTACATCCCAACTTCACTGCTTCCCAAGAGAGAGAGAGTGTGTGTGTGTGTGTGTGTGTCTCTCTCTGTGTGTGTGTGTGTGTGTGTGTGTGTGTGTGTGTGTGTCTCTGTCTGTGTGTGTGTGTGTGTGTGTGTGTCTCTCTGTGTGTGTCTCTGTGTGTGTCTCTGTGTGTGTCTCTGTGTGTGTCTCTGTGTGTGTGTGTGTGTGTGTGTGTGTGTCTCTGTCTGTGTGTGTGTGTGTGTGTGTGTGTGTGTGTGTGTCTCTGTGTGTGTGTGTGTGTGTGTGTGTGTGTGTGTGTGTGTGTGTGTGTGTGTGTGTGTGGGGGTCTCTCTGTGTGTGTGTGTGTCTCTCTGTGTGTGTGTGTGTGTGTCTGTCTCTCTGTGTGTGTGTGTGTGTGTGTGTGTGTGTGTGTGTCTCTGTGTGTGTGTCTCTGTGTGTGTGTGTGTGTGTGTCTCTGTGTGTGTCTGTGTGTGTGTGTGTCTGTGTGTGTGTGTGTGTGTGTTCTCACATGTTTAGTTCACTACAGTAGTCTCCCTAAGCAGTTTAATTAAATATACTGTAATACTGCTCAAAATGCCCCCCCAAATTATCATTGTCATAATGTTCTCACCCTCAGATGGTTAGGATTATTTGTTTGTTTGATTTGTTTATATATAAAAATGACAAATATATACATATTATTAAAATGCATAATTAAATTAATAATAATTCATTTATTATTATTGTTGTTATTATTATATTTTAAATAATAATAATTACATTTTAATATAACTTTATTTTTTTATTATTATAATAATGATAATTATATGCATATCCATATACATGTTGTTATTATTCATACTACTATTATTATTATTAATACCATACATACAATAATTCTTAGAAATAAATCATACAAAATATGAATAACAAATGTGATTCATATTTTACTATATATATATATATATTTTGGTGTATTTGCATTTTTCACACAAACACACGCTGAGTAGTATAAGTCCTTTTGGTGTTTTTCATTCCAAACCCGTTTGTTGTTTGAATCTCAATGATCTTCAAAATATATTTTGTGTCCCAGTGAAGAAATACACGTGATTAAATGTGAGTAAGGTGACAAGAATGTTAATTTTTGGTGAATTTTCCCTTTAAAAAACATAAACCAACTGCAGCCAAAGAAAACTGATGCAGTTATTCGGACAGAAACATGCATTTTCCAGGTTTGTCTGTTTCTCATATTGCTGAGCCTGCGGTTCTGACCACACTCACACACACACACACACACACACACACACACACACGTGTGTCCTGCGGCATGTTTCTCATGTGCATGATGGATTTCAGCCACAATCTGACACTTTTATACTGTTTCTGTGTGTGTGCGTGTGTGTGTTGTTATACTTTGAGAGATGCTAACTGAATAGACATTCATACAATTTGCTTTAATACAACAGTAATTCAACAAGTCTTATTTATTTGTAGGGTGTAGATGGGCCATGATATACACTGAGCAAAATTATAAACGCAACACTTTTGTTTTAGAGTGGCCTTTTATTGTGTCCAGCCTAAGACACACCTGTGCAATAATCATGCTGTCTAATCAGCATCTTGATATGCCACACCTGTGAGGTGGATGATTATCTCGTTCACTAACACAGATTTAGACAGATTTGTGAACAATATTTGAGAGAAATAGGCCTTTTGTGTACATAGAAAAAGTCTTAGATCTTTGAGTTCAGCTCATGAAAAATGGGGGCTAAAACAAAAGTGTTGCGTTCATAATTTTGTTCAGTGTACGTTAGTTACATCACAAATTCGGTTCCTAAATTGGTGGAAATGTGGGCAGGATCTGAAATCCTGAGGCTGACCGTGTTCTTTTTTGGTTGTTTGGAGTTCAGATGGACGTCTAGTCTTAGACATTTATTTTGAGTGAGTCACATTTCCAACACAATATTGTTCATTGTTTTCCGTTTCGCTAGCAAAATAAGCTCCAAACAAAGCTGTAACAGAACATTAAGTGCGTCTCACAGAAACACTGCGGTATTTCCTCCCTGAATGAATCTATTTTGAATCATTTGAGTCAATGTTATTGATGTCAATGATCCATTCTTGAAATTGTTTGAGTGAATGATTCAATGAATCACTCATTCAGGGACTTGCTGCCATGCTGGCGGTTTTAGTGTTGTATTTATTTATCCATGACAGGCCTAAAGCAGCCAAGGTAACAGCTACTGGTTCAGCGGATCACAAAACCGACGGTTCGGATCATATTTCAAATCAGCAATAAAAAAAGATATCAGTGTAACTTTGCTTTCCATTTATTATCTAAAGCACTACTTAAATACCACATCAGAAACCAACTACAATACTAAGAAAGTTTAAACATGATTCAAGGCAAGTGAACAGTCTTGTAAAACAAAAAGAACAAATACATAAATTACAAGCATAGATAAATGGGCTACAGTAAAACAAAGGTATAAATAAAATAAGCTCTAACAGTAGTATTTAGGTGCAATGTAATTAAGTGTAATAGCAGACAGCAGCAGGTATTTATAGGCTGCTGTCCCTTTAAGATGATCGAATATAATGATAAACATACGATTTCTCTCTCAACTGTTCTCAATCAAGGCAAGGCAAGGCAAGGCAAGGCAAGTTTATTTATATAGCACATTTCATACACAGTGGTAATTCAAAGTGCTTTACATAAAAAGTGAAATAATCATTCACAGCAATAAAAACAAGGAGTTAAAAATAATAAAATAAGGAAATTTAAAATGATATAGAAATTGATTTAAAATGAAATTTAAAACAGTTAAATAGAAAAGGATTATACATAAAATAATGCAGTCAGTTGGGACGTAGCACAGTGCTCATTCAACAAATGCACAGCTAAATAGATGAGTTTTGAGACTGGATTTAAATGTGGCTAATGTTTTAGCACATCTGATCTCTTCTGGAAGCTGGTTCCAGCTGCGGGCGGCATAATAGCTAAAAGCGGACTCCCCTTGTTTTGTGTGAACCCTTGGTATTTCTAACTGACTCGATCCTAATGATCTGAGTGGTCTGTTAGGTTTATATTCAGTGAGCATATCTGCCATATATTTAGGTCCTATACCATTGAGTGACTTATAAACGAGTAAAAGTACTTTAAAATCAATCCTAAATGTAACTGAAGCCAGTGTAAGGACCTGAGGACTGGTGTGATGTGCTCATATTTTCTGGTTCTAGTCAGAATCCTGGCAGCAGTGTTCTGGATGAGCTGCAGTTGTCTAATGCTCTTCTTTGGAAGGCCGGTGAGGAGACCATTACAATAATCCACCCTGCTGGTGATAAAGGCATGAACAAGTTTCTCCAAGTCTTGACTGGAAACAAAACATCTAATTCTTGCAATGTTTTTGAGATGATAGTATGCTGATTTAGTTACTGCTTTGACATGACTACTAAAGCTAAGGAGAATCACTTAAAGAACTGCCTTTGTTTTTTTTATTTTGTGCCGTTCTCTGAGGTTATCAAGATTTTTGCAAAACATTAAAAACATCATCATACAGATCTGTGTGAGTGAGGAACAGATGAGTTCACTTTAAACACCCTCTCTCTCTCTCACTCTCTCTCCCTCTCACTCTCTCTTCGTCTCTCACTCTCTCTCACTCTATCACTCTCTCACTCTCACTCTCTCTTCGTCTCTCACTCTCTCTCTCTCACTCTCTCCGTCTCTCTCATCTCACTTCAGTCTCTTTCAAACTACTCATCACTCTCTCTCACTCTGATGATCTCACTCTTACTCTCTCTCCGTCTCTCACTCTCTCTCACTCTCACTCTCTCTTCGTCTCTCACTCTCTCTCACTCTATCACTCTCTCTCTCTCTCCTCTCTCTCACTCTCTCCGTCTCTCACTCTCTCACTCTCTCTCCGTCTCTCACTCTCTCTCTCTCTTCGTCTCTCACTCTCTCTCACTCTCTCTCTCTCACTCTCTCTCACTCTGTCTCACGCTCTCGCACTCTCTCTCTCACTCTCTCGTCTCTCACTCTGTCTCTCACTCTGTCTCTCACTCTTACACTCTCTCTCTCTCTCTCTGTCTCTCTCACTTCTCTCTCTCACTCTGTCTCTCTCTCTCACTCTCACACACTCTCTCTCTATCACTCTCTCTCTCACTCTGTCTCTCACTCTGTCTCACACTCTCTCTCTCACTCTCTGTCTCTCACTCTCTCTCACTCTCACTCTCTCTCACTCTCACACTCTCTCTCACTCTGTCTCACGCTTTTCACACTCTCTCTCTCTCACTCTCTCTCTCACTCTCTCACTCTCACTCTCTCTCTCTCTCACACACACACACACTCTCTCTCTCTCTCTCTCTCTCTCTCTGTTGAGCATCTCTGAGTTATGACTGCAGCACATGGCCTGTGCATGACATCGCAGCTTCATCATCGTCTTTAAACAGAACACACATGTCCTGTGTGTCTGTGTGTGTGTGTGTCTGTGTGTGTGTGTGTGTGTGTGTGTGTGCGTGCGTGCGTGCGTGCGTGCGTGCGATGATCAGTTGTTGTCATTGACCTCTGCACACCGGACTCCGGGATCCGGATCGGGTCGATGACATCACCTGCTGCACACACGCATCGCTCTGAAAGGTGAAGTCTTTCATATTTTGGATGCTAAAGCACTTTCTCACATTCAGAAGTCGATCATTGCTAGAGTGACTTCCTCATGAGTACATATCCACTAATATAGTTTGCTTTATTAAGAAAAGCACTATATAAATGTAAGGAATTATTATTATTATTATTATTATTAATTATTACTAAGTGATCAAACTGGTTATTTTTATGTTTCAGGTGTCTGATAGCTTATTTACAGAACTGATTGGATTGTTTTATTTAATAGCTAAAGCCATAAAAACATATGCATAATAAATATATTACTTTGATTACATTTTATAATAAAATGTATTATTTCATGTACAATAATGTTATAATATAATATGTGTAATATATTATTTTATTAAATTATTTTTTTCAATTCATTATATATATTATTATAAAAATATTTTTCAATTATTATTTTAAACTATAAATGTAAATAATTTGTATAATTTAATTGTATTATATTAATTTAATATATAAATTATTATATATTAAATTAAATTATTATTATTTTACAGTGTTAAACTATTTTTTTATATATAATTCATATAAATTATTATATATTAAATTAAATTATTATTATTTTACAGTGTTAAACTATTAAATTTTTTTAATTATTATAACTGTTTATAATAGTGTTGTTGTTAAAGGTAAAGTTATTTACATTTTAATAATACATTATTAAATCAAATGATATATACATAAGTATATAATAAACATTAAATAAATTATTACTATGTCTTTGTTATTTGATAATTGTTTTATAATGTAAAATAATGAATAATATATTTAAATAAAAATGTTTTTTATGTGTGAAAATGATTTAATTTAATTTTATAATAAATTATTATGAATAATGTTTTATATTAGTGTTCAGGATGGTCGCTCTCCAGGAGCAGGCTTGGAGACAATACATTCTTTATTTATGTTTATAAATCATGAAAATATGAATTATTAAAAAAAGTTATTTTTGTAATTTAATTTTAATATCAAATGAAATGATTTCTATAATTGAATTATATTATTATATTTCTGTTGTTGTTGTTGTTGTGTCTTTTTTCTGAAGTAGAAAAGCGTGTATTATTTTTCAGACGTGACATGCTTCACCTTCATCAGGTCAGAGTTCAATCCGCCGCTGCTGTTTGTACGTCTGCTCTCGTGTGTCTGAGAGAAACTGGTGAAGACGTCTGTTTTCTTCATCACGCTCGAACCTTACCTCAAACACGAGCCACTTCAAGAATGATAATGACAGAAACATTCGTCTCCGTGCGCATGTCTGCTGCGTTTCTTCCCAGCATGCACCTGTGTCCCACGCTGCACCGCTGCATGCCGTTCCTGTGAGGACACGTCTGTCCGGGATCTGCAGAAATCTTTCACAGATCCCGTTTCATAAGAAACTTCCCGTCGACGTCTGTAAACTCCTCAGAGTCTCTGCACTTTAGAGAAAATTATTGATTTCTGTGTATTTTCAGCATCACTACTCCAGTCTTCAGTGTCACATGATCTTCAGAAATCATAATAATATACTCAAGAAACATTTCTGATTATTAAACAATGTTGAAAACAGTCGTGCTGCACAATATTTTTGTGGAAACCGTGATACACTTTATTTTTCAGGATTCACAGATGAATAGAAAGCTCAGAAGAACAGCATTTATTTGAAATAGAAATCTTTCATAACATTAGAAATTTCTTTACTGTCACTTTTGATCAATTTAATGCATCTTTGATGAATAAACTGTTAATATGTGACCCTGGAGCACAAAAGCAGTCATAAGTAACACATGTATATTTGTATCAATAGCCAACAATACATTGTATGAGTCAAAATGATACATTTTTCTTTTATGCCAAAAATCATTAAGTAAAGATCATGTTCCATGAAGATATTTTGTAAATTTTCTACCATAAATATATCAAAACGTAATTTTTGATTAGTAATATGCATTGCTAAGAACTTAATTTGAACAACTTTAAAGATGATTTTCTCAATATTTAGATTTTTTTGCTCCCTCAGATTTTCAAATATTGTCCGATCATAACAAACCATACATCAATGTAAAGATGATTAATTCAGCTTTCAGATTTGATGATTGCTCGATATCCTGATTGATGTATCCACCTCCAGGTCCAGGGTCACATCATGTATTACTGACCCCGAGCTTTAGAAGGGTGTTTGTAGATCAGTGTGTCGTGAGTCTGTGATCTTCAGCTGTTCTCTGCGTCTGAGGTCATCCGTCACTCATGTAGGGCTCGTGTCGTAACGGGACACTAATACTGTACCGCTGAGATCTGTTTGAGGCGGCTCCGATTCCTTTCGGGTCATTCTCACGTCACGCATTAACCTGGAAACATATGTTAGGGCCTATAAATCGATTTCGTTTTCTACAAATAATCCATTTACATGTTTCTGCATTCCGTTTTTTTCCACTTTAACATTTCTGGATTTCATTATAATGCTTAAATTAAATTGTAGTCATCAAAATACATGTCTAAAATAACAATTTATTAAAAGTTTAACAAAAATGAAATTTTAAGACCCTGTGAAATAAATTTTATCCCCCCTCCCCCCAAATTCCATATATACAAACTTTTTTTTTTTTACAATAATAGGACCCTATGAAATCAATTTTATTGTTTCCCAAATTATTATTATATATAATTTTTTACAATAATAGGACCCTATGAAATCAATTTTATTGTTTCCCAAATTATTATTATATATAATTTTTTACAATAATAGGACCCTATGAAATCAATTTTATTGTTTCCCAAATTATTATTATATATATTTTTTTACAATAATAGGACCCTATGAAATCAATTTTATTGTTTCCCAAATTTTTATTATATATATATTTTTTTACAATAATAGGACCCTATGAAATAAATTTTATTGTTTCCCAAATTTGTATTATATATATATATTTTTTACAATAATAGGACCCTATGAAATCAATTTTGTTGTTTCCCAAATTTTTATTATATATATTTTTTTACAATAATAGGACCCTATGAAATCAATTTTGTTGTTTCCCAAATTATTATTATATATATTTTTTTTTACAATAATAGGACCCTATGAAATCAATTTTATTGTTTCCCAAATTATTATTATATTTTTTTTTTTACAATAATAGGACCCTATGAAATCAATTTTATTGTTTCCCAAATTATTATTATATATAATTTTTTACAATAATAGGACCCTATGAAATCAATTTTATTGTTTCCCAAATTATTATTATATATAATTTTTTACAATAATAGGACCCTATGAAATCAATTTTATTGTTTCCCAAATTATTATTATATATATTTTTTTACAATAATAGGACCCTATGAAATCAATTTTATTGTTTCCCAAATTATTATTATATATATATTTTTTACAATAATAGGACCCTATGAAATAAATT
>CM049816.1:61889159-61894159 GCA_027422435.1 Schizopygopsis pylzovi
ACTCTATTGTTTACAGCCACACACACACTTTCTCGGGCATCTCGTCATCTGTTTTCCTCTCTGTTCGTTCCACATCGCCGGTGCGGGTGAAAGGTGAGCGTTCTCGGCGAGTGACAGAGGTGTGTCTGTGAACGGGACATTAGGCCAGAGATGCCAGCACTTTTCTCATCTGGCTGCGGAGTCAGAGTTTCCATTACAGAGTCCGTCTGGATCTGTCGGTTACAGGAAGAGGCCCTGATCACAGAGGAGCATCTCCTGACAGAGATGGGCCTCCCGCAGTCTGTGCTTGGAGACGTTTATGGAGCTAGACCTCACTGAGATGGGCCTCCTGATGGAGCCAGGCCTCCTAGTGAAGCTGGGCCTCCTGATAGAGTTGGATTTCCAGATGTACCCGTGCCTCCTGATCGAGCTAGACCTGACAGAGTTGGGCCTCCCGCAGTCTGTGCTTGGAGACGTTTATGGAGCTAGACCTCACTGAGATGGGCCTCCTGATGGAGCCAGGCCTCCTAGTGAAGCTGGGCCTCCTGATAGAGTTGGATTTCCAGATGTACCCGAGCCTCCTGATGGAGCTAGACCTGACGAGATGGGCCTCCTGATGGAGCCAGGCCTCCTAGTGAAGCTGGGTTTCCAGATGTACCGAGCCTCCTATGGATGTACTCCGAGCCTCCTGATGGAGCTAGACCTGACGTGAATGCCGGGCCTCCTGATAGGAGTTTGAGCCTCCGTTACCGAGCCTGATGGAGCTAGACCTGACGGAGATGGGGCTCCTGATGGAGTTGAGCCTCCTTACAGAGTTGGGCCCTCTGACAGAGCTGGGTTTCCAGATGTAGCCAAGTCTCCTATGGAGTCTGGCCTCCTGATGGAGCTGGACCTGACAGAGATGGGCATACAGTGGTGCCGGGCCTCCTGACATAGTTGGAGCTGTTCATAGAGCTGGGCCATCTAATGAAGCTAGACCTGATGGAGATAAGCCCTCCTGATGGAGTTGGGCCTCCTGATGGAGTTGAGCCTCCTTACAGAGTTGGGCCCTCTGACGGAGCTGGGTTTCCAGATGTAGCCAAGCCTCCTATGGAGTCTGGCCTCCTGATGGAGCTGGACGTGACAGAGATGGGCCTACAGTGGTGCCGGGCCTCCTGACAGAGTTGGAGTTGTTCATAGAGCTGGGCCTTCTAATGAAGCTAGACCTGACGGAGATAAGCCTCCTGATGGAGCTGGGCCTCCTGACAGATATAGAGCTGGGCCTTCTAATGAAGCTAGACCTGACGGAGATAAGCCTCCTGATGGAGCTGGGCCTCCTGACAGATATAGAGCTGGGCCTTCTATTGAAGCTAGACCTGATGGAGATACGCCTCCTGATGGAGCTGGGCCTCCTGACAGATATAGAGCTGGGCCTTCTATTGAAGCTAGACCTGATGGAGATACGCCTCCTGATGGAGCTGGGCCTCCTGACAGATATAGAGCTGGGCCTTTTAATGAAGCTAGACCTGACGGAGATAAGCCTCCTGATGGAGCTGGGCCTCCTGACAGATATAGAGCTGGGCCTTTTAATGAAGCTAGACCTGACGGAGATAAGCCTCCTGATGGAGCTGGGCCTCCTGACAGATATAGAGCTGGGCCTTTTAATGAAGCTAGACCTGATGGAGATAAGCCTCCTGATGGAGCTGGGCCTCCTGACAGATATAGAGCTGGGCCTTCTAATGAAGCTAGACCTGACGAAGATAAGCCTCCTGATGGAGCAGGGCCTCCTGACAGATATAGAGCTGGGCCGTCTAATGAAGCTAGACCTGATGGAGATAAGCTTCCTGATGGAGCTTGGCCTCCTGACAGATATAGAGCTGGGCCTTCTAATGAAGGTAGACCTGACGAAGATAAGCCTCCTGATGGAGCTGGGCCCTCCTGACAGATATAGAGCTGGGCCTTCTATTGAAGCTAGACCTGACGGAGATAAGCCTCCTGATGGAGCTGGGCCCTCCTGACAGATATAGAGCTGGGTCTTCTATTGAAGCTAGACCTGATGGTGATAAGCCTCCTGATGGAGCTGGGCCTCCTGACAGATTTAGAGCTGGGCCTCCTGATGAAGCTAGACCTGACGGAGATAAGCCTCCTGATGGAGCAGGGCCTCCTGACAGATATAGAGCTGGGCCTCCTGATGAAGCTAGACCTGACGGAGATAAGCCTCCTGATGGAGCAGGGCCTCCTGACAGATATAGAGCTGGGCCTCCTGATGAAGCTAGACCTGACGGAGATAAGCCCTCCTGATGGAGCTGGGCCTCCTGACAGATATAGAGCTGGGCCTTCTAATGAAGCTAGACCTGACGGAGATAAGCCTCCTGATGGAGCTGGGCCTCCTGACGAAGTTGGACCTCTTGATGGAGCGGAGCTTCCTGATGGATATAGAGATGGGCCTCCTGATGGAGCTGGGCCTCCTGACGAAGTTGGGCTTCCTGATGGAGCTGGGCCTCCTGATGGAGCTAGACCTGGCAGAGAATCAGAGAATCAGCTCAACTATATTGTTGAAGAGAAATTACTTTTTTAAATCATTTAACATAACCGATTCCAAAGAACGATCAGTTTTGTGATTGAGTCAGAATTCCACAGCATCAGAGTCCTCCAGATCAGACACATCTGCAGGAAACACTGCCCATATAAGTCCTTTCCTACAGGCCGACACTGAAACTAAACCGTCCTCGCTGTGATGAACCGCATGTGAGACTCAGATAAACAGACGAGGTCAGAACGAGAAGAGTTCATGTAGTCTGTCAGAAAGGAGGCGAGCCGTATGTTCATCTGTGAGTTCCTCCGGCTGTTTCAATCATACTTCATCCAAAAAACAAAAGGGAAAAATGGTTTTCTGGGAAACCCCCTCATTAGTGTTTATGGGAAACTCAGTGGCAGCTTTTCCTTTCTCCCACCTCTCTCTCTCTTCTCTCTCTCTCTCTCTCTCCTCTCTCTCTCTCTCTCTCTCTCTCTCTCTCTCTCTCTCTCTCTCTCTCTCTCTCTCTCTCTCTCTCTCTCTCTCTCTCTCTCTCTCTCTCTCTCTCTCTCTCTCTCTCTCTCTTTCTCTCGCTCTCTCTCTCTTTCTCTCTCTCTCTCTCTCTCTTCTCTCTCTCTCTCTCTCCCTCTCTCTCTCTCTCTCTCTCTCTCTCTCTCTCTCTCTCTCTCGCTCTCTCACTCACTCATTTTTCATGTTTTTTTCCATGCGAGTTTGTCATATTTCTCCTGGAGCGCCGGTGGAGGGTCCTGTCTGGGACGAGAGCCAGAACATTCTTAGGAAAATGTTGGTGCCCGGTGCGCTCCACACAATGAGCGTTGTGTTCTCCGACAGAAAACAGCCTGATGGCTGGAATATGACGCTCAGGGGAGGAGAGGAGATGTTTTGTCTGTCTCAGGTGGTCCGTTTGTATCTGCTAGTGTTGTACAGTCTTCTCAGATTTGGGATTTTTGATCATGGTCAGTGTCGGGTCAGTTACTCAAAAAAAAAGTAATCCACTACAAATTAATAATTAATACTTTAAAATTGTAGTTTGATTACATTTACTGATTACTAATCAGATTACTAATTACATTACTTTCAAGTTACCTTCAAGTTATTAAACCTAAAAAATACACTACAAAGAGAAACTCATAGTTCTTTCATTTATTTAATATTGACTGAAAAATATACACATGTAGGCCTATTATTTGTATATCCTAATATCAACAAAACTTTGTTCTGTTTGGTTTTGCGTCTCTCTCTCGCTCGCTCTCGCTCTCTCTCTCTCTCTCTCTCTCTCTCTCTCTCTCTTCGCTCTCCTCTCTCCTCTCTCTCTCTCTGCTCTCTCTCTCGTCTCTCTCTCTCTCTCTCTCTCTCTGCTCTCTCTCTCTCGCTCTCTCTCGCTCTCTCTCTCTCTCTCTCTCTCTCTCTCTCCTCTCTCTCTCTCTCTCTCTCTGCTCTCTCTCTCTCTCTCCTCTCTCTCTCTCTCTCCTCTCTCTCGTCTCTCGCTCTCTCTCTCCTCTCTCGCTCTCTCTCTCTCTCTCTCGCCTCTCTCTCTCTCGTCTCTCTCTCTCTCCCTCTCTCTCTCTCTCCTCACTCTCTCTCTCGCTCTCTCTCTCTCCTCTCTCTGCTCTGCTCTCGCTCTCTCTCTCTCTCTCTCTCTCTCTCTTGCTCTCTCACTCGCTCGCTCTCTCTCTCTCTCTCTCTCTGTCTCTCTCTCTCGTAAAATAAAGAAAACGAATAGGTTGTGCTTTCTGCATTCTCAGTCTCCGTGAATGTCTTCCTGAAACGAGTCACTATGAATGAAAATGACTTGAGAAATACAGTATATCTAAAGAAAGTCATGTTGAAAACAAATGTTCTCTGATACACAATTTATACAGTTGAAAAGTAATAGGCTATAATTTTTCTTCACTATAGTACTATACTATCTAGATGTATTATTTATATCAATATCTTTTCATTATTTATTTATTGCAGTCTTATTTTTATATTTAGATACTAATGTAGATTTTATATATATATATATATATATACATTTATTTATTTTTTCATTTCAAGTGTAGTTAAGGCTTTAAAAATTTAGTTTTTATCATATTTTAATCATTTTTAATGTTTATTAGATTTTGTATGTCTACATAGTTTTTATTATCTGTACTTTAGGTTTGCTTATTTTAATACATCATGTTGAAGTAAATTAAAATGAGAAATAAAGGGAAATAAAATAAGATGTATATATTTTACTTCAGCTAACATTTTTATTTATTTATATATTTAAGTTTTTTTTTGTGGTTTTATGGATTTTTTTTATTTCACTTTATTTTTTGTGGATTTTTTTTAGTTTTTCTATAAACTTTGCCACAGACCAGTTTGAAAAGCCTATTGTATAAAATACACGAGTCCAAAATTTATTTTACATTCAAAAAATGTAAAATTATGTCATCTTTTACTGACCTTCGTGTCCAAACTTCTCTGACTGTCTTTATCTCGTGACACTAAAACAGTAAAGTAGAAGTAATTTGGTTCA
>CM049816.1:61899159-61904159 GCA_027422435.1 Schizopygopsis pylzovi
CAGCTTCACGTGTCTTGTTGCTGTCAAATCAGTATTGATCAAGTAAGCGTCAGAATAACTGCAGTCATATCTCCAGATCAACACTTTCTGAAGCAGCTCAGCTTTACTTGATTCTCCATCAATCATGTTTTAGTCTCAGATCTGATCATCAGATGATCTTTTGTTATGTTCACTGTTCCTCAGCGGAGGAATGATCTTCACAAGAGTATAGTTTTGTATGTCAGGCTTTACAGGGTTAAATGTGTCGGTCGAAAACACTGACAGGGTTGTCATATTCATACATGAATTTCTCCAAGTGACTGATTAGAAAAGTTAAATTAGCTCAATTACCACTCAGTTAATTGCAGTGGAGTTTAAGGTTAACATGCTGTTAATTTAACATCATTTGTGCTCAAATGTGCACAAAAATAGACATTTTGGGTGAAATTAGGAGCACCAGTTCATTAATTGACCTTTTATATTAATATTTATACTTGAATACATATTATTTTTAACAATGAATAAATATATTTTGTATTATTAAATTACATTTTTAATCAATTAATTTTTTTTAGTGGAAATTTCTGTTAAGACATCTTGATGAAAGTATTTGTTATTGGTGTTTAATTTGTAGAGAACTGTGTGTGTGTGTGTGCGCGTGCGTGCGTGCCTGCGTGCGTGTCTGCGTGTGTGTGTGTGTGTGAGTGAGTGAGTGAGTGAGGTGTGTGTGTGTGTGTGTGTGTGTGTGTGTGAGTGAGTGAGTGAGTGAGGGGTGTGTGTGTGTGTGTGTGTGTGTGCGTCTCTGTTTGTGCGTGCGTGCGTGCGTGCGTGCGTGCGTGCGTGTGTGTGTGTGCGTCTCTGTTTGTGCGTGCGTGTGCGTGTTGCGTGCGTGTGTGTGTGTGTGTAATTTATTTAAATTTCTTTCTCACTTTCTCATTCAACCATTACCATTTTTGTATATTTTAAATCAGTGTTTTATATTAGTATTTTGTTCTATTTTAAAGTTAAAGTTTTGTGTGATTTTTACAGCCTTTGATTTGTATTATTGACAGTTTCTTTAAACATGTCTATGTAGTTTTTATTTCAGTTTGAGTTATAGTTATAGTATTTTCTTCTGATTGATTTCAGTTAACACGTATGTGACAGGGATGTAGTCGACTCCTGTGTGGTGAGTGTAGAGTGTAGTTCAGGATCTGCTGATAGACGAGCTCTCACGCTTCAGTCTCTGTGTTCGGCACTGAGAGCGCTGATAGTAACCGAGCGTAATGAAGTCATTCCTCTGAGCTGTGGAAGTGGAACAACGCTCCTCTGGACACTGAATCCCGTCACCGCTCTCTGCAGAACCCCAAACCGGCCCCGGGCCCCGGGAGAGAGAGAGAGAGAGAGAGAGAGAGGCTCATGGTGGTCTGGGGTCCGACTGCATTCAAGAGACGTGCAGAATTCAGGCAAACTTCATCGTGTTGCATTCTGTCTGAGATCTCTATAGTTTTGTAGACTTTTTTTATTCTTTTTAAATGAATCCTTTGATTGGATTTTTATATATATATAAATACATTCAATTCAAGAAATAGCGCTTTTTATGAGACAATCGTTGCAAAGCAGCTTTACTGGAAATTAACTTTCTACAATAGAGTTAAATTTTGCAGAAACTGAATATATTTAACTTATGGCAACATTTGGTTAATTCTGTATATTAATATATATAATTATCTTATTTTATTTTGTTTTAATTTTTTTATTTCAGCTTTGGTGTTTTTTCTTTTATTGTATTTGTATTTTTTATTCTATTTTTCTTTTATATTTTTATTCTAATAATCTTCGTTTTTTGTATTATAAATTACTTTTTGTTTGTATTTGATTATTTTGGACTTGTTTTATTTTCATTGTTTTTGGAATTTATTAGTATTATAAATAATTGTATTTCATTTAATTTTATTATTTTTATTATCTTTTGTTCTGAAGTAATTTTTATATATAATTGAGTTTAATTTTTTGTCACAAATTTTATATACTATTCTATAGAATAATGTTTTAAATTTCATATTATATAGTATTATAGATCTTTTTAATTTTCTGGACAGATTTTTTATATTTTTTAAATGTAATTGTTTTTAAATTCTTTTAGTATTTTAAAAAATCTATTTTTTGACTTCAGCTTTTGGTGTTTTTTCTTTTTTTATAGTATTTGTATTTTTTATTCTATTTTTCTTTTATATTTTTATTCTAATATTCTTCCTTTTTTTGTATTATAAATGACTTTTTGTTTGTATTTGATTATTTTGGACTTGTCATATTTATTGTTTTATTTTCATTGTTTTTGGAATTTATTAGTATTATAAATAATTGTATTTGATTTAATTTTAGTATTTTGATCTGAAGTCATTTTGATATATAATTGAGCTTAATTTTTTGTCACAAATTGTATATACTATTCTATAGAATAATGTTTTAAATTTCATATTATATAGTATTATAGATCTTTGTAATTCTCTGGACAGATTTTTTAAATGTAATTGTTTTTAAATTCTTTGAGTATTTTAAAAAAGCTCTGTTTTTGACTTTGTCTTTGTGTTATTTTGTGCGGATGTGTTTTGTGTTTGGACATCTCGTGAGATCTGTGGATCAGGAGACGGACGCTCTGCTGACCGTGAACATTGATTTCAAACGTTAAACATGCCTCATTAATTTCAGAAGCTGCTGTAAAGCATCAGTCATATCCTTCACTATGTTATCGTGAGTTCTGCTGGTTTCAGTTGGTTTCATGTTTCCAGATGTTTAGATGCGAGTGTATTGAGAGCTGTGTGCGCAGGTGTTCACAGATCTGATTCCTGGTCCTGCGACTCGCTCTCGTGTCCGTGATTGCTGAGATGCTTGAGCTCCGTTATTATGCTTCATCATCACTCCGTGCCGCCTTGGCATTTCCTCTGGCTTTCATTCTTTCTAGTGTTTTCTTGAATGCAGAACTGCTTCTTTCTGTCTGTTCGGCTATAACAGTGTTTCTCAAAGTCCGGTCCGCATCCGGACCCGGAGCGAATTCAATCCGGACCTACCTCCATTTCGTATTTCAAGAGCACTAATTATATTTCCTACTTTGATAAACGCATTTTAAACTTATAAATCATTTGTTTAGCTTTTAAATGTCTGTTTGGAGATGGTCTGAAATGAAAGCTCAGGTGATGAAACTTTTCCTTCATGACATCCAGTGAGTTTGACGTTTGATAATCGGGGGACATTTCACTGCAAATATGAGTATTTTATATTGTTATCACTTAGATTATGTCCATTTGACTTATAACAGTGACCAGTGTTTCCCATTCATTGATTTGTTTGTGGCACCCATCACAATATCAAAACTGACCGCCACAAATAGATTTCCAAAAGGATTATACTTGGTTGAATAAACTGTGCATAGCAATTGAAATGCAGCGCGAATGTATTTTTGAAAAGAACCGAGCATCTTCAGAAAAGCTTCGATGTCATTTTCGTTTCGTTTTTCCTGTAATGCCTGATAAAGTAGAGTTTGAGTGCATTACTTTTATTACAGCCGTTACTATATCTTCTACTACAACAGCACCTCCTGCTGGCAGAGAATTCATTTGCATGTGAAAGTCTGTGAGAAACACTGGCGTCTGTCAGCAAACAAACAAAAAGCATGCTTCAGAACTGTTTTGAGAAGGTGCTTAAGTTTTGAGCCATGTATTATTACTATGATTTTGGCTACTACTATACCATCTTGTGCCCTGCAATAAATATT
Organism: Schizopygopsis pylzovi; assembly: GCA_027422435.1. Classification (NCBI taxonomy): domain Eukaryota; kingdom Metazoa; phylum Chordata; class Actinopteri; order Cypriniformes; family Cyprinidae; genus Schizopygopsis; species Schizopygopsis pylzovi. Next base: position 61,902,893 of record CM049816.1, read on the forward strand.
TACTCAAACTCTCTTTTATGAGATAAGGGGAAAAAGCATCTAATATCGGCTGCCCTGATTTCTAGATCTCAGCATCGGCCAGACAAAAACCCTTGTTGGTTGTCCTCTATTGCAGACACTTAAATTAACGTTTTTGTCACTTTTGCTCTTGTTATTAATGTATTTTGAATGCAAAGGGCACTTTATTTTTTCGAAAAAAATAGTTTTTATTTATTATGCATGTTATGTAGGCTACTGAATGTTTATTAAAAACAAGTTTTATAATAACCAATATTTCCAGTCTGGACCTTTGACACTGATGAAAATTCAGATTTGGACCCTTGAATGCAGACTTTGAGAACCCCTGAGCTATAAAGTCAATTATCTGAGTTTTTTGTTTATTTTGTTTTATTCTTTTGGAATTAATTCTTGCATATTTAATCTATGCATATTTAACTCTTTCACCAGATTTTTCTCCTTTGATTATTATTTAAATTATTTTATTTTATATATAGTATAATAAATAGTTTTATTTTTATTTATTTATTTATGTAATACATTTTACCTTCAGTTTTTGTAAGTTTTTTTATTTTATTACAGTTTTTGTGCATTTTTATATTCAATTTTTTATATATTATGTATGTATATATATATATATATATATATATATATATATTATTTTTTTTTTTTTTTGAGCATTACGTTTTTCGTCTGAATGTAATTAATTTTTTTTAATGTCTTTTGGCAAAATCATTTTCTTTGTTCAGGACACAACATATATTATTTAATTGTAATTTATGCATTTGCATCCTCAGCCGCTCGTGTGAACATATTGTTTATATTCTTTCTTACTATAAATTATTATATTTTTATTTTATTATTTTTGGCTATTGACATTTTGGTCTGAATTTCTCTTGTTTTCTGATTATAATTTTTTTTTTTGATTGTATAATCAATTATTTTAGTTCTTTTTCTCATTTTCTTTTATTATTTGTGTGATTAGCTTTTGGTCTAAATCGTTTTATTTTTGCATTGCTGCAGGGGAAATGTTGTTTAGTTGTGATTGAGTCATTCGGGCCCTCAGGAGCCGCTCAAGCATCCGCGTGGTTTTTCCGACACGGATCTCAGTGACTCGGCAGGAGCGCTGGACGTCTCTGTGGACTCTAATCTCATCTCTGGGTACAGTAGGCCATTTATTCCTCACTGTACCCCGGACACTTGATCCGCTGAGAGCCGCTCTGTGTTGGCACTCATGCGCAGTGGAATGCAGGAATGCGGCGCTCGTCCC
>CM049816.1:61909159-61916659 GCA_027422435.1 Schizopygopsis pylzovi
TTAAGTAATGTATTTGTTTGTTTACTTTTTAATATTATTTTTATTTATCTTTACTAGGAAAAAGTTTTGTCTGATCTCAGTTTTATTGTCTTTTTCCTTTCATCTCGTTGTTGTTGAAAAGCGTCAATAATAAAGAGTTACATTTAATTAAAAACCTTTTGTATTTGTTAAAGAAAGAGAGACTGTTATAGTATATTCATAGCAGTATTTTGTGTTTGTCTTGTTATTTTTACTTTCAATGTGAACAAAACTCTTGTATTTAGGGTTTAAGTGACAAGCGTTTACTGGGGTATTTTGAGTGTCTGCTAAATGAATAAATGTTTGTCTGTTCCAGACGGAGGCCATGAAAGCTGCATTGACCGAGCTTGGTCTCAATATAGTGGAGATGACCGATGAATCGGCCACGCTGGACGGAGGAGACGTCCTGTTCACAGGTACCACATTCAGCTTATAATACCTTTAATAAACAGAGACCGCCCTATGTGTCCGCACCGGCCAATCAAATCCCTGTGTACAGACCAAGAGCCAATCACAGATGATCATCTACAGGAATACGTATGGTGGAGTCTGAACGTCTAAGATCACTTATAAAAGGCTTCTGTTTTGCATTTATTTCTATTTTAATGCCTTATTATGCATGCAAATTTAAGCAGCGGGATGATTTTTGTGAAAAGTTGAAACATGATGTTCTCCAGCAAGATTTGAAAGAGCATCGTTTGCTTATATTTGATTAGTCACCTAGAAGCAGATCAGAATATTCAGTATTTTACTGAGTCTCAGACTTTTTGACTCCATTGACCAAAGATGCGTGAATCTATGATGAGTATTTTTTTTTTTATTATTAAGCGTTATAAGCGTTTTTTTTAATTAGCGTTTATAAAAAAGTTATCAGCCACCGCCAGCATTTTTTATCATTTTCACTGCATTTTCATGGCCCCCAGAATATTTTATTGTATGAATATCTGAACATGCAATATGTCGAAAGAAAGATCAGCGCCTCTGCTTTTCAACAGCTTCATGCATTCATTCTTTATTTAATAAAGGGCAAGTTTCATAAAAAAGCTACATTTTGATCAAAAAGCTGAGAAAATCACATTTTTGTCAAAGACTACACTGCCGTTCAAAAGTTTGGGATCAGTATGATTTTTTATGTTTTTTAAAGATTTTTTATGCTCATCAAGGCTGTATCTATTTGAGTAAAAATACAGAAAAAACTGTACATTTTATGAAATATTATTGCAATTAAAAATATTAGTCTTCAATTTTAATATACTTTAAAATATTATTTATTCCTGTGAAGCAATGCTGAATTTTCATTACAAGAAAAAATTCTGATTATTAACAATGTAGGAAACCGTTTATATTTTTTTGGGACCCGTGATACTTTTTTCAGGAGTCATTGATAAACAAAAAATTTAAAATAACTGTTTATTCAAAATATTATTTGTGTGTTAAAATATGCACTGCTATTCAAAAGTTTGGGGTCGATACATTTTTCTTTCTTTTTTTTTAAATAAATTAATATTTTTAATCAGCAAGGATGTGTTAAATGGATAAAAAGTGATAGTAAAAACGTATTGTTAGAAAAGGACATTTAATGAATTTTTTATGACATTTTTTTTAATGAATGCTGTTCTTTTTAACTTTTTATTCATTAAATAATTAAAGAAAATGAATATAGGCAAGTTTCATAAAAAAAGCGACATTTTTAATGAATTTTTTTTTTATGAATGCTGTTCTTTTTAACTTTTTATTCATTAAATAATTAAAAAAAATTAATATAGGCAAGTTTCATAAAAAAGCTACATTTTTAATGAAATTTTTTTTAATGAATGCTGTTCTTTTTAACTTTTTATTCATTAAATAATAAAAAAAAATTAATATAGGCAAGTTTCATAAAAAAGCTACATTTTTAATGATTTTTTTTTAATGAATGCTGTTCTTTTTAACTTTTTATTCATTAAATAATTAAATAAAATTAATATAGGCAAGTTTCATAAAAAAAGCTACATTTTGATAAAACAAAACTGAGAAAATCACATTTTACAAGACTACACTGCCGTTTAAAAGTTTGGTATCAGTAAGATATTTTTTATGTTCATCAAGGCTGTATCTATTTGATCAGAAAATACAGAAAAAAACTATATTTGTGAAATATTATTGCAAAAGTTTGGGGTCAGTACATTTTTCTTTCTTTTTTTTAAAGAAATTAATACTTTTAATCACCAAGGATGTGTTAAATGGATAAAAAGTGATAGTAAAAACTTATTGTTAGTTCTTTTTAACTTTTTATTCATCAAAGAATTAACGAAAAAGTATCACAGGTTCCAAAACATATTAAGCAGCACAACGGTTTCAACACTGATTATAAATCAGCATATTATTATGATTTCTGAAGATCATGTGACACTGAAAACTGCAGTAATGGTGCTGAAAATACAGCTCTGTGTCACAGAAATAAATTATATTTAAAGTATATTAAAATAGGAAACCAATATTATAAATGGCAGTAATATTTCACAATATTACTGTATTTTTGATCAAATAAATACAGCATAAAAAAAAAAAACATTGACAATCTTACTGATCCCAAGCTTTTGAATGGCAGTGTAAATCTGGATCAGATTTAAACGATCAACCAAACATAGACGAAGGAGACCACTTCCATCACTTCCTATGGTCCTAATGGAGGTTAAAGAGTGAACTATGAAAACACACTCATTCCTTTCTGTTTACAATAAAACACAACTGCACTTAACCCGTTCTTTCTAAACCCCGCAGCTGTGAATCAGCTTTACTTGCTGTGGAAATGTACATTGTGTCTGGTCGGTTCCCTGAATTCAATGTGGGTCACCTTCAGCGGTGGCTGGAAAACTGCAGCCGTACACCTAATTGAGTCTGGAGACGTTCGGCTGGAGTCGTTCCCGGCCAGAAACAATACTTTCTGAAGCTCATATCTCCTGTGGTGAACGTTTAGTGGCTACTGTTCTGGATTCAAGCGTCACGTTCCACTGTTCACAGATCAGACCAGAACTACTGACGCGCAGACTTAAACCGTTGCACCAGAACTTGTGATTAAACTGATTTCAGATTCAGTGGCGGCTGGTGCAAAAATAAATTTGGGGGGGGCGCAAACAAACTGAAAGTACGGGCGATCTGGTCCAAGCTCCTTGATCTTTTTTTTTCTTCATCCGAACGCCTTGTGAAGGGTATTTTTGTAAAGATAAAACCGAATGTTCTTTCATCTGGAGATATTGCGCTTGCTTCCACATTAATTAGTACCTGTCTGTCAACTGACGAGCTGCTGCTGAGTGGAACGAGAGTCGTTGAGAACGGTCCAATCACATGAGGCCAAACATATAAAAACAATATTGATTCGCTCTAACAACAAAAGTGGGAGGAGCCTGCGCCCCAAGGACAATTTGAAACCAGCCAATTAGAGCTTAGCCTCAAATCACATGCTTTTGAAAAGTTTGTGTACCTACATACACACTCATTAGTCCGGCGCCCCGCACACAAATATGAAAGAAATATAGTTTAGATTTTTGATTTTCAATAAATTATAATATAACTAACAGTAGAATACTATGACTAAATTATTTTATTTAGTTAATATTTGCGATATATTTTTAACTTATTGTTAACATGTTAAAGGGGGCTAACTTGAAGCCCCAGCGCCCCCTATTGACCAGCCGCCTCTGCTCAGATTTCTATTTAAAGGAATCATAAAGTCATACATCTGGGAAAAATCTCTTTATACAGCTGAACGTTGAAGCTTCTCACGGGCCTCAGGTCAGCAGGTTCAGTGGCATTGACGTGGAGTCGAACCCAGTGAACTCCGAGTCGTTAGGAAGCTTTAACTAATGTCCCTTTGCTAATGAGTCTGGTTTCCTTTAATCAGTGATGGAAGCTAGATACAATCCAAACCGTTGTCTGGAGCAGCACTCATTAATGTGTATGAGCAGATCAGCCGCTGCAGGTGAATGTAACGTGTGTCTGATGTTTAGGTAGAGAATTCTTTGTGGGATTATCCAAGAGGACCAACCAGAGAGGAGCGGAGATCCTGGCCGACGCATTTAAAGTGAGTCTGATCCGTCCGTCTATATATCTCTCTATCTGTTCCTGTGGCTCAGTGGTAGAGCATTGCGTTAGCAGCGCAAAAGGTTGTGGGTTCAATTCCCACAGAACACACATTACAAAACATGTAGTAGACCTGAATGCACTGTAAGTCACTTTGGATAAAAGCATAAATGTAAATCTGTCTGTCTATATATTTGTCTATCCATATGTTTGTGTATATTTTTGTCTATCCATCCATCTGTCTATATATGTCTATCCTGTCTGTGTCTATATCTGTCTATCCATCCATCCATCTGTCTATATATCTGTCTATCTGTCTCTATATCTGTCTATCCATATGTTTGTCTATATATCTGTCTATCTGTGTCTATATCAGTCTATCCATCCAGTCTGTCTATATATCTGTCTATCTGTCTCTATATCTGTCTATCCATATGTTTGTCTATATATCTGTCTATCTGTCTCTATATCTGTCTATCCATATGTTTGTCTATATATCTGTCTATCTGTCTCTATATCTGTCTATCCATCTGTCTGTCTATATATCTGTCTATCTGTCTCTATATCGTCTATCCATATGTTGCTCTTATATCTGTCTATCGGTATCTATATCTGTCTATCCATCCATCTGTCTATATATCTGTCTATCTGTCTCTATATCTGTCTATCCATATGTTTGTCTATATATCTGTCTATCTGTCTCTATATCAGTCTATCCATCCATCTGTCTATATATCTGTCTATCTGTATCTATATCTGTCTATCCATATGTTTGTCTATATATCTGTCTATCTGTCTCTATATCAGTCTATCCATATGTTTGTCTATATATCTGTCTATCTGTATCTATATCAGTCTATCCATATCTGTCTATATATCTGTCTATCTGTATCTATATCTGTCTATCCATATGTTTGTCTATATATCTGTCTATCTGTCTCTATATCAGTCTATCCATATGTTTGTCTATATATCTGTCTATCCATATGTTTGTCTATATATCTGTCTATACGTCATATGTTTGTCTATATATCTGTCTATCTGTCTCTATATCTGTCTATCCATATGTTTGTCTATATATCTGTCTATACTGTTCTATATCTGTCTATCCATAGTTTGTCTATATATCTGTCTATCTGTCTCTATATCAGTCTATCCATATGTTTGTCTATATATCTGTCTATCTGTATCTATATCAGTCTATCCATCCATCTGTCTATATATCTGTCTATCTGTCTCTATATCTGTCTATCCATATGTTTGTCTATATATCTGTCTATACGTCTATCTGTCTCTATATCTGTCTATCCATCTGTCTGTCTATATATCTGTCTATCTGTCTCTATATCTGTCTATCCATATGTCTGTCTATATATCTGTCTATATATCTGTCTATCCATATGTTTGTCTATATATCTGTCTATCTGTCTCTATATCTGTCTATCCATATGTTTGTCTATATATCTGTTATCTGTATCTATATCAGTCTATCCATCCATCTGTCTATACATCTGTCTATCTGTATCTATATCTGTCTATCCATATGTTTGTCTATATATCTGTCTCTATATCAGTCTATCCATATGTTTGTCTATATATCTGTCTATCTGTCTCTATATCTGTCTATCCATATGTTTGTCTATATATCTGTCTATACGTCTATCTGTCCTGTATATCTGTCTATCTGTCTCTATATCTGTCTATCCATATGTTTGTCTATATATCTGTCTATACGTCTATCTGTCCTGTATATCTGTCTGGGTATCTATATCTGTCTCATCCAATTCTATCTGTTCGGTATATAGTCTGTCTATCTGTCAATCTATATCATGTCTATCCAGTATGCTTTGTCTATAATATCCTGTCTATCTGTCTTCTATGATCAGTCTTATCCATCACAATTCTGTCTATAGCATCTGTCTATGCCTGCTAGTCTATATCTGTCTATCCATATGTTTGTCTATACATCTGTCTCATCCGGTCTCTATATGCAGTGCTATCCATAGTTTCTATATACTAGTCTACCCATATGTTTAGTCTACATATCTGTCATATACTCATCTGTCCTGTATATCTGCTGAGGATCTATATCTGTCCTATCCAGATGAGTTTAGTCTATATATCGTCTATACGCATCTGTCTATCATATCTGTCTATCTGTCTACTATATCTGTCTGATCCATATTTGTTTGTCTATATATCATGTTCTCAGTGACGTCATATCTGTCTGTATATCTGTCTATCACAGTCTCGTCTGTCATTCTTCTATCTGTCTCTATCTGTCTACATTTTTTATATCTGATCTGATCTTATCTGTCCTGTAATCTGATCTCGTCTCTATCTGTCTATCCAATGTTTGTCTATATATCTGTCTATACATCTGTCCTGTATATCTGCCTATCGGTATCTATATCTGTCTATATATCTGTCTATACGTCTATCTGTCTCTATATCAGTCTATCCATCCATCTGTCTATATATCTGTCTGTCTGTCTCTATATCTGTCTATCCATATGTTTGTCTATACATCTGTCTGTCTGTCTGTCTGTCCTGTATATCTGTCTATCTATCTTTCCTCCTCTTGTCTTCATTCTCAGTCTCTCAGAGTTTAGTGTGGTTCAGGTTAAGCTCCGTTGAGGATGTTTATCTTCCGCAGACCGAGATCCACGTCTATCTGTCTTTGATTTCTGAATGAAAATCAATCGCTGGTCGTAATAAAGGAACATTCCTTGCTAATGTCACAGATGCTTTTAACATCACAAGTTCGTAACGAGCAGCAAACGAGCTCGAGGATGCCTGCAGCTCCTTATCGTTCACATGCCGATGATTTATGGAAACTTTTAACCAGCGCACAGTCGCCCGGGTCGCTAAAGTGAAAGCAGAGCTGCTTTATCGAACGTGTTCATAGTACAACAGAGAGCAGTGTTAGTAAATACATCCATACTTCCCACAAAACCCATTCCCTTGTTCTCTCTGAGCGCATTTTCTCCTCCTTCCAAGGTCTGGAGCGCTTTAAGTGTCTTTTTCCAATAAGTGAACAGCTTTTCCCCTTTGTTTACACACTGAGCTAGTTTGTTTGGAGTACACAATATTTAGTTTCTGTTTTTATGAGCGAATGTTTCTCCAGTCGGAGCCAAAATGCTGATGTGTGTCTCTGTTTCACAGGACTACGCCGTGTCCACGGTTCCCGTTCAGGACACACTCCATCTGAAGAGTTTCTGCAGCATGGCCGGACCAGATCTCATCGCCATCGGATCCAGCGAAGCCGCGCAGAGAGCCCTGAAGGTATAAACACACCCAAAAACAACACTTGACAGCAAACCTCCAGGCATGCCTGTAAACACTCGGTCAAAGCACTTCATCTTCAGCCACATCCATTCAAAAGGACACGATTATAGAGTTAAGAAGGAATTATTAACT
>CM049816.1:61921659-61949159 GCA_027422435.1 Schizopygopsis pylzovi
TTGCAGAACGCAAGCTTCTAGAGGCACATGCGTCTGAAGTAATGGATTTAGGTAAAGAGGTGCAGAGCCAGAGCTGGTTTTGTAGGCAAACAGCTATTGGTAGCCAGTGAAAATTGATAAACAGAGGTGTGGCGTGCATTATTTTCGGCTCATTAAAAATGCATCTTGCTGTGGCGTTCTGGATTAATTGTAAAGGTTTGATAGAACTGGTTGGCAGAGAGAGCATTGCAATAGTCCAGTCTGGACCGAACAAGAGCCTGAACAAGGAGTTGTGAAGCATGTTCAGAAAGAAAGATCCTGATCTTCTTGATGTTGAATAAAGCAAATCTGCAGGACCGGGTAGTTTTAACAATGTGGTTTGAGAAAGTCAGCTGATCGTCAATCACACCTCCAAGGTTTCTGGCTGTTTTGTGAAGGAGTTAGGGTTGATGAGCCTAACTCAATGGTGAAATTGTGATGAAATTATGGGTTTGATGGAACCACACGCAGTTCTGTCTTAGTAAGGCTGAGATGAAGGAGGTTGGCCTTCGTCCAGCAAGAAATGTCTGCTAGATATGCTGAGATGCGAGCAGCTATCGTCAGATCATCAGGATGGAATGAGAGGTAGAGTTGAGTGTCATCAGCATAGCAGTGATATGAAAAGCCATGTTTCTGAATGAGAGAACCTAGTGATGCCATGTAGATAAAGAGAAGAGAAGAGGTCCAAGCACTGAGCCCTGAGGCACCCCAGTAGTTAGATGATGCGACTTGGACACCTCACTTCTCCAAGATACCTTGAAGGACCTATCTGAGAGGTAAGACTCAAACCACTGGAGTGCGGTTCCTGAGATGCCCTTTCTCAATAGGAGGATCTGGTGGTTAACCGTGTCAAAAGCAGCAGACAGATAAGTATTGAAGACTTGGAATCCGCTCTTACCAGTCTTAGGGCTTCAACAACTGAGAGCAAGGCAGTTTGGGTCGAATGTCCACTTCTGAAACCAGATTGTTTGCTGTCCAGGAGATTTGTTATATGTGAGAAAGGCAGTGACTTGGTTGAACACAGCTTGTTCAAGTGTTTTAGTAATGAAAGAAGAGAAAACTGGTCTTTAGTTCTCTAAAAGAGATGGGTTAAGAGTGGGTTTCTTAAGTAGTAGGGGTTATACGAGCCTGTCTAAGTGCTGAGGGAAAACTCCAGTGTGAAGGGATGTGTTAACGATGTGAGTGAGTGCAGGAACAACTGCAGGAGAAATAGCTTGAAGGAGATGAGATGGAACAGGATCAAGTGCACAAGTAGTAGGATGATTGGAAAGCATGAGTTTAGAGACTTCTGCCTCAGAGAGTGAAGAGAAGAATGAAACGAGTGTATGTTTGCTGGTAAGAAAATTGTGGTGTGGAAAATTGTGCACTGATGGTTTTAATTTTATTAATGAAGAACATTGCAAAGTCGTCAGCTGTTAGAGTTGATGAAGGAGGGGGAGGAGGAGGCCAAAGGAGGGAGGAAAATGTTGTTTTAAAGAGCATTTGAGACTTAGACGAGTTGTTAATGATCTTATGACGGGATTTTATTATTAGTAGTGGAGACATTAGCAGAGAAGGAAGAGAGGAGTGACTGATACACATTAAGGGCCGTCGGATTTTGTGATTTGCACCCACACCCTTTCAGCAGCCCTGAGCTTAGAACGACGTTCACGGAGAACATCAGACAGCCAAGGAGCAGAAGCGGTGGTACGGCCTGCCTCGAAGACAACACAGGCCAGACAGTGTCTAAACAAGATGCAAGAGTGGAGCAGAAAGCGTCGGTAGCACTGTTCGCATCAAGAGATGATAACTGTTTAGGGGAGGACGCGAAGCAGATAGCCGGGGGGGTGAGAGTGAGCGTAGGTTATTATGCCTAGGTAGGTAGTTGTTATAGCCAGTGTCGGGGAAAGTTACTTTTAAAAGTAATGCGTTACAATATTGCGTTACTCCCTAAAAAAGTAACTAATTACGTTACTTAGTTACTTTTTATGGAATGTAATGCGTTACAGTTACTTTCGCGTTACTTTTTAAATATGAGCAGGGCTTGATTGTTTGTTTTTAATATAATAAGTTATATTTATAGGAAATGTAAAAGCCTTTCACACCCAAAAGTGTAATGAATAAACCTCAGACTGAAGGACGAGTAAATCACGTCTGTACAGAAGAACACAGGAGAAGTTCAACACTCTTCAGCAATAAAACACAATTGTTAGTTTATCTAAAGTAATTTTATTATTAATATGATTGAACTGATCATCAAAGGTCAGCAGCAAACACATCGTTAATAAAATGAGATTAGATATATTTGTGTTGTTTAACATATTTAATTATTGCAGGTTTGCGTCATATTCTGAGTTTGTATTTCACTGTTTTAATTCATTTTGATGAATACTGAATCTGTTTTTTGCGAGTGGGATGAATTAATACACATTCATATTTAGTCTAGATTAGATCTACAGTAAGATCATGTTCACACGGCGCATCAGTCAATAAATGGAGAAAAATAACTCAGATATTTTCTAGTAAATTAAAAAGTAATGCTTATTATTACTTGAACTAAGTAATATTATTACGTAACTCGCGTTACTTGTAATGCGTTACCCCCGACACTGGTTATAGCTAATATTACTATAATAGATACTGAAAAGAACTAAGAATAACTGTAACGTGCCTGAGATGTGTAATCATCTGGTGTTTTTGAAGCGTGAGTGAGTGTAACACGTGTCTTTAAGTTCAAGCGCGGTTTGTCTGCTGTTGATGTTGACGTCACACAGCGCTGTAATAGTTGAGCTGATTGTGTGAAACAGTAAGAGATCCTGCGGTTATAGACTCGTGTGCTGGAGGACTCTTAGGAAAACACGGCTGGGCTTTTGGAGGATCTCCATCCAATGACACACGTCTCTTTATGAGGCTTCGTGAGACGCTGTAATGTTGCTCTCGCAGCGTCTGAGATCTGCTCGCGCGTTTAGACGTTAACGTCATGAGCTCTGGATTACACAATGCTTCTGTGCATTCATTCAATTCATCGTTTAAACTGTGAATGAAGTTTACTGCATTGAATATTATCACATTTATGAGAGCCTTACAGATAGATACATCAAAAATCTAAAGAATAAATAGTTCATTAATGAAAATATTAACCTGGTAGAAGCCAAAAAGGATGGGGAAAATGTAAAAAAAAAAAAAAACTTATTTTATTATATTTTCTATTAAATATTATATTTTATATAAATATTCATATTATTTGTGAAACAATATTTGTATAATATAGTATTTCACATAACAGACCATTTAATTTGGTCATTTTAAATTGTATTCAATAATTCATTTATTAAATATGGTATATTAATAATACTAATATATATATAATATTATGTTATTATAAAATCTCATTAAATATGCATAAGACTTTCACATTTTAAGTAATATTTAAAACACATACTAAAAGAAATTACCTAAATAAATATCTGTACTGAAATGTTGAATTATCCAATGATCCAATTTAATATTTTTTTTATACTAAGTATAATATTTTACATAAATAGTATTTCTTATTTATATAGTATTTAGCTCTTAATATTATTTCACATAAAACGACAGTTTCATGATGTGTTCAGAACTTGATTTAAATAAAATTCAGTCATTTATTTAAAATTATATTATTTATATTTATTAATGCATGAATATTTATGTATTTATATATATTTTAAATAAAACCAAAAATAGGAACATTTTAGTTTATTTATATATATTTTTTATTTATATATATTTTTATATTTTTTATTTATATATATTTTTATACCAAAAACAGGAACATTTTAGTTTATTTATATATATTTTTATATTTTTTATTTATATATATTTTTATACCAAAAATAGGAACATTTTAGTTTATTTATATATATTTTTATATTTTTTATTTATATATATTTTTATACCAAAAATAGGAACATTTTAGTTTATTTATATATATTTTTATATTTTTTATTTATATATATTTTTATACCAAAAACAGGAACATTTTATTTTATTTATATATATGTTTTTATTTATATATAGTTTTATACCAAAAACAGGAACATTTTAGTTTGAGCATTTGTTTATGTAAACATTATTTGAGTGATTGATTTGATATGATATTATATTGATTAACACATGAATGTGTGCAGGTGTTTGAGAAGCTGAAGGATCACATGCTCATCCCGGTGTCCAATCAGGAGAAAGCGAAGGTGGACGGAGCGCTGACCTGCTGCTCGGTGCTCGTTAACAAGAAGAAGAACATATGAACCACACGCAGAGACACTCAGATAAAATCAATCAGATCGTTTCAATTTAAGGGAAGACAATATAGAACTTAAATCAGGTCTCAAACCTGTTGCTTTATAACATGTGAGGAAAATAAAGTACATTTATTTTTCTAACCAGCTGGTTAGTCTTAGCTGGTTTAACTAGTCTCCAGACCATACTGACTAGTTTAACCGGCAGGTTGGCCGTCCAGCTATTGACTTTTTTAGCAACAGTCAGGGAGTTAAAATCATTACAATTTGATTTCTTATCAAATCTAATTTGCATGACTAAAACGACTTAAAACCGTAAACGGCTCCAATCATCTGGATCCACTCAGAATGACTGAACTGAGTGTTTAGCTCATTTAACGTCCATTTAACGCTGTTTTTAAACAATGAATGCTGATTTTGTGTTGCCTAGATAGCGGATCGTCGCGTTCATAAATAGATTTATAGAGCAATTGAACTGTATTTTCTGGAAAAACTGTGCAGATGTGAAACAAGCCATAGTGAAGTGCTTTTACTGAGTAATTGAAGCAAAAAATCTTTTTATAGATTTATACGTTTTATAGATTTAAGTATTAAATTCGTGTGTTCCTTTGTCCTGCAGTTGTGAAGGCAGAACCCAGATAATAAAAAATAAGATCTAAGAACGTTTTGATAACATTCCCATGAAGTTAATAATAAACTTATTTTCTTTAAATAAATAAAAAAGTTATTATGTGAACTTTAGAGAAAAAGTTTAATTTTGAAAACTCTCGACTAAGTTGCAACGTTTTAAAAAACATTGAATGAACAACCAATTAAAATGTTTCGAGAAAAAAAAATAGCTTCATGAACTATGTTTTAGTGTTAATGTTATTAAAAACCAGATAACTTTGTTTTGTTAACTTTAGGAGAACCTTGCCAGGACGTTCTTTGTTAGCTGGAAAAGTGTTTAGTCTAGTTTGTACGTAGCGCATATTGCATTTTTGTGTGTTAACCTGAAAAAGAGATTGATGTTGATATTAGTTGGTTGCCGTTACAGGAAATCGAAGCGCAATGCATTGTGGGATACAGTATTGCAGGTCATCCAGGTATTCCATGCATGCAGAACATTTGCAGACTATGCAATCTTTCCATACTGCAGAAATGGAGTAGTATACTAGTCGATTCAAACATGGTCACGGTTTCACGATCCTCAGGTGCTGATTGGACGTCGTTCCTCACGGTTAACTGTGACGTCCAATCAGAAGTTTGCCAACATCTATGTAATTAAACAGCACACCAGTATTGGTGCATGCTACCGTGACACCACTGACAACTTGTTGTGTTAGCACCTAGCTAAATTACCATTAACAACAGTATCTCATTAGCATCATACATTTAAAACCTACTGTGATGGCAGCTTCACTCCGTTATCTAAGTGTTGTTAATCATTAAATTGTCCAGTGCAATGAATTATGGGTAGCCTAATAAATGAAGTTGATAACAATCAAGCATGGATGTGTTGTGTGATCATTTGGGACACTTAATCTAATTGTAAAGTGTTTGAATTGGACTAGTCATTAGTGTTTTTATGTTCCGGTGGAGTTTTCTGTTGAAGATTATTTCCACCGCAGGATAAAATAACAAATCCTAACATTTTAGTCTGAGAAATATTTTCAAAAATGTGACAACTGTGAGATATAAACTCAGAATTGCAAAATATAAACTCGCAATTCTGACAATAAAAGTCAGTTATGAGCAGTGGTGTAGTGGGGGGTATACGCAGGTATACGGCGTATACCCACTTTATCATTCAGTAGTGTCCTGCACTAGCCAAATCGTGACAGTCCAGCATATGAGTAACTAATTCAATCACATGTGAATAAATGCAAATATTCCCTAAAAAATCCAGTAAAGACAGTGATGCGGTCAGGAATGAGATGTAAACACTCTCGTGCAGTGTATGTTTCATTTATACTCGAAGCCGGATGGCGCTTTCGTGCATAAAGTCAGCGATATGCCATTTTTTTAATTGGACAAAAAAATGTGTTTATTTGACATTTCTGTCTCCCTCACTTCGGAAATGATTAAGAATCAAGATTTTTTGTTTGTTTCAAGAAGAGATCACAATTCTCCCACAATCCTGAACAGTCAACTAAACAAAATAGCAAGTAATTTACTAGAGGTTCAGACAAAATATCAATTGCTGCAGTCTGTTTATATATTTTAATCATTTATTGCTAAATCTGCACCTCTTCTGTGGATAATATTATTTTTTATAATGATCCTTACTCAAGCAGCAGAAGTTAAGTGACAGCGTGCAAATATTACTGGCCCATTTTGGAGTGAACTAAATATGCAAGACTAGTTTTACACGTCACTCTTTATGATACAGGTCGTTCATCCTTTCCCGGGCCGTAAAAAAAAAATTGGGGGTATAAATTAAGAGTATAGGCTACCCACTTCTCCAGGCACCACTGGTTATGAGATATAAACTCAAAAAAAAAAAAAAGGATTTAACGTCATTTTGTGGAAGAAACTAAACACAAAAAAAACAATTTCAAGACAAACTCAAAATTGTGAGAAAGTACAAATTCCGAGTTTATATTTCATAATTACTTTCCCCCTCATAATTTCCCTCTTTATCACCTTCCCCATTGCAGTTTTGTTATAAACAAAAGTTCGAGTTGTGAGTGGCGGGAAGTGTGAAATTGTGGCGGGAAGTGTGACTGTCGTAACGCATATCAGTTTATTCAGCTCTTAAACAGAAACTGAAGATGTAAAGCTCACAGACACGGGCTTGCGCCTATAAAACATGATTTAGAGATGTCCAACACTTTAACGATGTCGACAGATAAACACATCAGCCGCCTGGATGGGAATCCAGACTTTCTTTTATACATCTGTCTCATTCTTTGTCTCCTAGATGCTTTACAAAGAAGTTATCGTTATTTCTCTGCCAGAAAGACGCTTGTAAAATGTCCTGTAGTTGTCGAGAGTATCACTGTATGAAATCATAACTATCCTCTCACCTAATCTATCATCATCATCCTCCTCAGGTCTTCGGGACTCTGCTGTCTGCAGTGTTTTCTTTCTACTCTTGTATTTTCTAGAAGAGTACACTATTGTCGAGGCGATGTACTGGACTGTCGATCAGTACGATAGATGTGTGTCTCAGGATTTATAGATGTGATGTGTATGTGCCATCATTCCTTTAACACTGTGTCTTTGTAATGTTTTAAATAAAGCAGCTTGTGAATGCGTGTTTTGTGGTCGTCGTGACTGATGTTGAGATGGTCGCAGGTAATAATAAAGTGTAGGGCCTGCTTGAATGCACTAAAAAATATTCAATACTTGAAAGTACATAAGTAGTGCATTCTTATTTTTTGTGCGGAATAACATTTTGAAAGTTATACTACACATACACTAATTAAAAGTATATGTCTACTCCCGTAGTAGGTTAATTAAGTTCAAACGCAAAAGTAAACAATTATTTTCCCCCTCAATTTCTCTACGAAACAATTAATTTACTAGCTTAACTTAATATTTCTACTTAAGTAGTACTCATGTGCAATTGCAAAAGTACACTAAATACCACTGATATTTAAATAGATTTCCACTCAATTTCTTTACGAAGCGATTAATTTAAAATCCTCATCAGGTCATCACAAATGACTGTGATTGGTCCGATCTGACGCACGTTGAGAAATGTAACAGGTAACACGTGACATCGGGCGTCTTCGTCAACCGCTGTCTGAATCCTGATACTAACGAACGTAATATTTTTAATAGCTCTTCATTTGAAAACACGCCGTTTAAAAATACAATTAAATGATAGTTTATGCAAATGGTTGTAGGTTTTATTTCTGGGATTTACGCTCCACCTGCTCTACGTCATCAGCGCGCGCCTAATTCAACATGGCGAGTGTTGTTTAGTTGTTATTGATCTGCGGCTCCGAATAAACCCACACTCATTGAATCCGGCGGCCTTCTCTCATCTTCGTCCACCATGAGCGATGAGAAGCAAACAGAGGGTCGTAATTTCTTCATGGGTTATGATGATCTGAGCGACAGCAGCAGTGACTCGGACAGCCGTGACTCCGGTGTGAAGAGCCGAAGCGAACCGGAGCCCCCCGGATCTTCTGAAGCACAGAGCCGCAAACGAGCCGCCGCCGAGCCGCTGCCCAAACCCGACGACCTGTTCCGCTCTGTCAGCAAACCCACGTTCCTCTACAACCCGCTGAATAAAGTCATCGACTGGGACAGAAGAGCCGTCAAGGCGCCAGAAGAGGTCAGTCTCTCACTCACTCATTATTCCGTTATATATCATACAATATTTGTGACCTGAGCTGGCAAAATGAGCACAATCTCCATTAAAAGACCTTCGAAATATGATTTGTTGGAATCAGACTGAGCTACACCTGCTTGAAGTCAGCAAAGTAACTTCTGAGAGTTTTCTGAAGGTTCTAATCACCAGCAACATTGCATCGTGTCCTCCATTTCTTACTTGATGTATTAATATCACAATATAGTTATTTTATCTTTGTTATTAAAAAATAAGAACAGATGCAAAAATAACAACAGTACAACAAATATAAGAATGAAACAAATAAGCCCAGTGCATTACTTTTACATTTTACATCTAATCAAAAGCATTCAAGTAAGAAAAACAAAATAATCAAATGTAAAAATCACTTCAGTGTGTTCAGTACAAATAAAGCAGTTCAGTCAAGAGCAGTGATTGTTCTTGTATTGTTAGATTAACATTAATGAGACAGACGGCCTGTGTTATGACGTATATATGACCTCCTGTAATGCACTGATCTAATATAATGTTACACATCAGATGATTTTCACAGACGTTCACTTAAGACATTTGGTTAATTAGTCATTTAGCAGACGCTTTTATTCAAAGAGACTTACAGATGAGGACAACAGAAGCAATCAATTGTAGTATTAAAACAACTAAAACAGATCCAAAACTAAAACTTTATAAATACTACATATACACATTTTAAAAATAAAGAAATTATATAAACATGACAAATGCATACAACAAAATTCAAAACTTAACATTTAAATGAAAAACAAAAAATAAAGCTAAAAATATTAAAGAACAAAATGTATAAGAGTATAATAATGTTTCTAACATAACACTAAGCCAAACACCAGAAAACAACTACATGTGTGTATGTACACACACACACACACACACACATACATACACATTTATAAAATTAGTATATTATTTAATTTCCATTTAGTTTGTTGACGTATTAAAATAACTAAAATGTAATAAAACTAAAATAAAAAAAGACCTATTCAGACATAATTTTACTCAAATTAAAATAGATAACACATACAAATCTAACAATAGTAGTTTATCACCAAACACACATGCTAAAAAACAAACAACTTACAGAAAGTAAGAAATGATTATAAACTGAAACAGAAGTGAAACGAGTCGTTTCACAACAAAATGTGACTCTCTCTCTCTCTCTCACTCTCTCTCTCTCTCTCACTCTCTCTCTCTCTCTCTCACTCTCTCTCTCACTCTCTCACTCTCTCTCTCTCACTCTCTCTCTCACTCTCTCTCTCTCTCACTCTCTCTCACTCTCTCTCTCTCTCTCTCTCTCTCTCACTCTCTCTCTCTCTCTCTCACTCTCTCTCTCTCTCTCACTCTCTCTCTCTCTCTCTCACTCTCTCTCTCTCACTCTCTCTCTCTCCAGCTAAAGTCATTTTTTTGACATTTACTATTTTCTGAATAAAACCATCCTACATGTTGTAAAGAACATTATATGAAATATATTCTTTGTATATTAAAAATTACCAGAGTAAGGCCATGTCAAAGACTGAAATCATAATGAAATTGATGCTTGTAATCAAACTTTGATGCTCGTTATCTCAGAATTAGATTTTTAGACTTTAGCCTGATTTTTACAGAGGGTCACACAAATACTAATTGAATTCAGCTGAACACACTTTATCGTTATTTTTTCCACAACAAATGGCCAAGCAAGCGCAGACACGGCCAAGATACGCGATACAGAACGAGACCAAACGCTACAAGACAACAGATTATGTTTGCATGAATAGCCTTCTTAAATATTTTCATTCTGTGTAGTATGTGACAAATTCATACGATCTTACGAAATACAAACCGGGAGACAATGAGCGTGTTCTGAAAAGGGGCGGGGCTAAGGTCTATAAGTACATCTGTTTAATTAATGGAATTATTAAATAATGCAATCTAGTTAATAGTAGTTATGTATTTAGTTAAGAATTATTACATTTAATTGAATCAGTTCATTTCAAACATATTTATGATTTATCATAACTTCTAGGCCGCCTCAGTGAAATCATACAATGTGGAAGATGTCTGTCACTTACTCTGATTGTTTGACCGTTTCAGCCTCCGAAAGTGTTTAAGGTGTGGAAGAACAACGCCGTTCCTCCTCCACAGACGTATGTGACGGAGGAGAAGAAGAAAGGAGCTCCTGATGGGATGGACATGGCCATCAAATGGTCCAATGTATACGAGGACAACGGAGACGACGCCCCTCAAGCCCACGGCGGCCCCGCCCACTTCCTGCCAGAGGAGGAGGAGCCACAGCACCCGGACTCTGGTAACATCTATCTATCTATCTATCGTTCTATACATCTGTCTATACATCTGTCTATACATCTGTCTATTCGTCTGTCTATCCGTCTGTCTGTCCGTCCATCTATCTATACATCTATACGTCTGTCCGTCTGTCTATCCATCTATCTATCGTTCCATCTGTCTATCCATCTGTCTATCCATCTGTCTGTCTGTCTGTCTGTCTGTCCGTCCGTCCGTCCGTCCGTCTGTCTGTCTGTCCGTCTATCCATCTGTCTATCTGTCTATCTATTACTAATCTGTCTATCCGTCTATCTATCTGTCTGTCTGTCTGTCTGTCTGTCTGTCTGTCTGTCTGTCTGTCTGTCTGTCTGTCTGTCTATCTGTCCGTCCGTCTGTCCATCCATCTATCTATACGTCTGTCCGTCTGTCTATCCATCTATCTATCGTTCTATCTGTCTATCCATCTATCTATCTGTCTGTCCGTCGGTCTGTCCGTCTATCCATCTATCCATCTATCTATCTGTCTGTCTGTCTGTCTGTCTGTCTATCTGTCTATCCATCTATCTATCCATCTATCTATCGTTCTATATGTCTATACGTCCATCTGTCTGTCTATACATCTATCTGTTAGGGGTGTAACGGTTCACAAAATTCCCGGTCCGGTTCGATACGGCACATTGGTGTCACGGTTCGGTACGTTTTCGTTACGGGGGGGGGTCAATTATTTACGTCGCAATGTTGGAAATATTTCTGTTTTAAATGAAGACGAGTCGATGGATATCACACAAGTACGCATTTGCACACTTGCAAACTTTGCACAAGATGTATGCCGGTGAACATCTTAATCTCAGTCAATTCACAATAAGCAGAGAGTGAAAGATGAAACGGAGTAATGACGGAGCTTTCTGCATCTGACGCTTATTCTCTCAGAGACGACGAGAGACGAATCAACATGCTGATAACGATATAGCTTATAGCTGTTTTCATTTATTTCCTTTTGACAAAAATAAGAAATGTATTTCGTGTTAATCAGGTTTTTTTTTTGATAGTCGGTGCTTAAAAGTCGGTGCTTATTTTTTTATTTCATTATTTGATTTTTCCTTAGAGGTGGTGGGGAGAAGTTAGCGCTTTGTAATTCCAACATAGGGCAAAATGTATGAGTGTTGGACTTGGAGCAGCAGTGCACAGATGATCAGCGCATGACATCTAAGTACCGCGAGAGCGATTCGAAAGCACGCGTCATTATAATATAGATAAGTGGGAGCCGTCTGCTCTCTGTAGCTCTTCTCTGTGCTTTGATGTCGTACAGCGATCGTTCTGCGTGCCGCTGCATTAGCTGACGTCATATACGTTTAAAGCATGCGCGAGAAAGCAAAACCATGACGGAGGCAGAGGATCAAACCTCTTCCTGAATTCTTTCTGCACCTTCACGTTTTGAATCGCAGCTGCTGGGAAAACATTGCTAAAACGGTATGCAAAGTAACATAGCACTTTATTTTATTTCAGAAAGTATTTTTGTCTGCTCATCTTGTTGAACATTTGACTATTACATTCATGTGCAAGTTAAGGGTTTTGGTACTTTAAAGTTTCATGGTTCACTGTAATTTAAATATACACTGTGTATGTGTATGCTCCAGAAATAAAAGTTTAGAAAGATGTGATGCATTGTTTTTGTTAATATGACACATAAACCGTCTCTTTTAAGGGTATAATCAACAATTTTCCATTGTCTAGTCTTTAATAAGCAAACAAAATACAAAAATCGCAGTAAATTGTAATATCGAATCGCAATAGTGAAAAAATATATATTGCATATAAATGATACACTTATATATACATATAAAAATGTATATTAAGTGTATCATTCAACTTTTTTCCATGGTATATAGTTAAAAACAAAAACAAAAATTGCAACACAGCAATATCGATTGCAATACTTGTAGAATCGAAATTCTTTACAAAAAATTGCAATACATATTGTATCTGCACCCAAGTATTGGGATAGGTGTATCATCCCATCCCTTCTTTCTATCTATCGATCTATCCATCGTTGTGTCTGTCTATCTATCATTGTGTCTGTCTGTCTGTGCGTCTATCTCTCCGTCCGTCTGTCTCTCCATCTGTCTGTCCGTCTATGTGTATCCATCTCTCCGTCTGTCTCTCCTTCTCTCTCTCTCTGTCCATCCGTCCGTCTGTCTGTCTGTCTGTCCGTCCGTCTGTCGTTCTGTCTGTCTCTCCGTCTGTCCGTCATTGTTTCTCTGTCTGTCTGTCTGTCTCCGTCTCTTCTGTCATCCGTCTGTCTGTTGTTCTGTCTGTCATTCTGTCCGTCCATCCTGTCTGTCTGTCTTGTCTGTCTGTCTGTCTGTCTGTTCTGTCCTCCGTCTGTCGTTCCGTCTGTTCATCTCTGTCTGTCTGTCTGTTTCCTCTCTCCGTCTGTCTGTCTGTCTCTCCGTCTGTCTGTCTGTCTGTCTGTCTGTTGTTCTGTCTGTCATTCTGTCCGTCCATCCTTCTGTCTGTCTGTCTGTCTGTTCTGTCTGTCGTTCTGTCCGTCCGTCTGTCGTTCTGTCTGTTTGTCTCTCCGTCTGTCTGTCGTTCTGTCTGTCTGTCTGTCTGTTCTGTCTGTCTCTCCGTCTGTCCGTCCGTCTGTCGTTCTGTCTGTTTGTCTCTCCGTCTGTCTGTTGTTCTGTCCGTCCATCTCGTCGTTCTGTCTGTCTGTCCGTCCGTCTGTCGTTCTGTCTGTCTCTCCATTGTTCTGTCTGTCTGTCTGTCTCTCCGTCTGTCCGTCCGTCTGTCGATCTGTCTGTTTGTCTCTCCATCTGTCTGTCGTTCTGTCCATCCGTCTGTCGTTCTGTCTGTCTGTCCGTCCGTCTGTCGTTCTGTCTGTCTCTGTCTGTCGTTCTGTCTGTCTGTCTCTCTGTCCGTCCATCCGTCTGTCTGTCGTTCTGTCTGTCGTTCTGTCCGTCCGTCTATCTTGAAGCTGTTTTGAAGTGTTTGACACTCTTTCTCATCCCAGATGACGATGAATCAGAGAAGCAGCAGAAGTCTGCTAAGAAGCGTTGCGTGGAAACGTTCCAGCAGAAGGAAAAGAGAAAGCGGGACATCGGACAGGCCACGTCAGATAAGAGCTTTGTGGAAGAGGAGAAGAGAATCCTGCGTCAGTGTAACGAGTGACACATCCGTTACGATTTAACCCGTTTTAATCCCTCAATCTTTAGTCTGGGACATTTTAAATTATTATTCCAGCATCACTTCTATGTAAAGAGGGGTTGTTTAAGACATTTCCCTGCAGGTTGCTTTATTGATGTGTTTGTGTTTTGGACGGCATTGATTTCAACTAAATTTGTAGCTTGTAAGGAACATAAGGACAGACATTTTCCACTGGTTATTTGGTTTCCTGTATATTTCTGATCATTTGTAACTTCTCAAATAGATAAAGTCCTTCTCTCTGAGTTTCTGTTTTTTTATCTCTGATATGTATAAGTGTGTGTTTGTACTGATGTTTTACTGTCACTAGGTGGCGATACTGAATAAGATTTGATCCAAAGTGGCTTCGAAAGCTCATTGAAACCCTGGATAAAAAAACGCATTTAGAAATGGAATTTAATGCAGAAATTCATAAGTAACTATTAGGTTATGCTCTCAAATGTTTACTTTCACAAAACTATATACCTGCTAAAAGTAATTTTTTTGTGAAATGTGACCCTGGAGCACAGAAGCAGTCATAAGCAGCACAGGTATATTTGTAATAATTGCCAACAATACATTGTATGGGTCAAAATTATACATTTTTCTTTCATGCCAAAAATCATTAGGATATTAACTAAAGATCATGTTCCATGAAGATATTTAGCAAATTTCATACCGTAAGTATATCAAAACATAATTTTTGATTAGTAATATGCATTGCTAAGAACTTCATTTGGACAACTTTGTTTAGATATCACCCTCAGATTCCAGATATCAGCCTAATATTGTCCTATCCAAACAAACCATCCATCAATGGAAAGTTTATTTACTTTGCATAATTATGTACTTGTGTATAAATCTCAATGTCAAAAAATGACCCTTATGTATGGTTTTATGGTCCAGGATCACATATACCATAGGAATATGATGTAAATCTGGTATTTTTGGATAAATATAATGGTGTACGATCATTTAGAACATGCATTACCATAGTAAATAAAGCCATAGCACTATTTAAGGCTCATTTGAAATTCATTTTTGAATGTGTGAATGAGTAAATCCTGTCTTGTGTAATGTCAGTTCAGTGCAGCTGCAGCGGCCGATCTGTTTGTGGGAAGCATGTGTAATTTTTCTCCCGGGAGCATGAAGTGATCAGAGGGATTCCAGGGTATTCTGTCGTCTCCTGTGGACATGAAACAGGTAGAAATGCAGATGATAAGATTCCAGCGTGCAGGTATGTGCCCGGCCTTGTCTCAGACCTCGCTGTGTTTTCCTCACGGCTCAATGATCATCAGGAGCTTCCAGCAGGGTTTATAATGCGTTGCCTTTCCTCGACCTGGAGTTCAGCACTGAACTAGAAATCATCTAGAACTTTTTGAATCGCTCATTATTGATAGTTATGCGATAATCTAATGTTAAGTATTAAAGGTTTAGTGTTTGTGCTCCAGACATGAACGATTCCTCAATTTGTGATTATTTCTTATTCTGTAGAAACCAAAAAATCAGTTATTGTTTTTATTTATTTCTAATTAGTTTTCATTTAAATTTTAGATGTTCTTCTGTAGAGAAAAAAAAAAAAAAAAATTTATTTAACTTCACTTGCCCTATATTCTATAATATACTCTATATTTATGTGTGTGTGTTTATTAATATTCCACATTTTTTTTGTCTTGTTTTAATTTTAGGCAATAATCTGTACAAATATTTTTATTTATATTTTGTGAAAGACACATAAATATTTTCAATTGTTTTTTATTTTTATATTGTCTTCATTTTAATGTATTAATTTCATTTTAATTAGTCATTCATATATTTGTTTTAATTAGTTTTTTAAATGTTATTTTTGATATTCGTTCAGTTATTTTTGTTTAGATTTAGTTAATCTAAATGAAAGAGCTGAAATAAAATAAATTTAAGTTTTTTTTTTTTTTACTATTTTAAATCAAGTTTGTTTTATTTCAGTAAAATGTTTTAAAATAAAATAAATGTGTACTGAAATATAAATGAACACCATTTTTACCTAACAATTTTTTTTTTAAATGTTTTTAAATTTTTGGTAACTACAATCACTCAAACCCTGATGTTTATCTCAGATATTGCATAATTGTGCATTTATTTAATGCATCTACACATTTGTTTTTTGTTTTTCTCCTTGAGACTGGTATTAATGACCTGGAGCACCTTAGCAACTGCATACGCCCTAGTAACCATCCAGAGCATCCCTAGCAACACCCTAGCAACCTCACAGCATTTTACCATCGCAAACCCCGCTCACATTTTCTTCTGAAGATGAAAACATGGTTATTAGTTGAAGTGTCCTGCTCTGAACTTTCTAACATGTTTTCTAGCTGTTGTGTTTGTTGTCTCGTTATCGATGAATGAAGGCCAACGGTGAATTTGCTGAGCTCTCGTGGAAATGTACAGCGATATATGTGCATTTAGTGATTGTTTGACCCTATAAATGTGATTCACGAGCACAGTATGAACAGTGATCACAAACATGCATCTATTAAGTGTTTCCACAGAACCTGAATTCCAGCACGCTTGCGTCTTAAGACTGGACTAGAGTTCATGGAAAATCAGTACAAATGTCTGAATGACGAGTCTCTGAGCACAGAGACACATGGCCTTCATACATATTCAGATCTGAGGTTCTGTGGCGTTTGTGTGTTATGAATGGGCTCAGCTGACAGTGTGTGTTCATTAAAGTGATGAGAAACCGGATGTCATGGGAAAGTACACACTCGTGCTTTAGTAGCCTATCTAGTGAGACTGGACGTCAGTATAGAGCAAACACCTTCAGAACAGACCTGCCATGAGCTCTGAAGATGTTACGCAATGAAATATTTATTCTGTAGAAACGAGAAATCGGTGTAAATGGTATTTTATTGGTTTACATATATATTTTTTAAGAGCCAATTTTTGCAATAAGCTCATTACATAGTGTTTATTTGTGTTTTAGATTATTTGTATTTTTACATGTTATTCATATAAATTAATTACAATATAAATAATACAAGTCATTAAATTTAGCCTATCTTTAAAAACGTTAACAAGAATTTCAATGCTACGAGTTAATATATAGATATATATATATACACACACATATACATACACTCACTGGCCACTTTATTAGGTCCAGCTTGCTAGTACCGGGTTGGACACCCTTTTGCCTTCAGAAGTGCCTTAATTCTTCGTGGCATTGAAAATTACACCAAGATTTATGACCGAAGCTGATGGTGTAATTGTTGATGAACCTAACTGAATCGTGAAGTCATGCTGTAGAGTTGGAGTTGCAGGGAAGACAAGAAGCTCAGTCTTTGCCAGGTTGAGCTGTAGGTGATGTTCTTTCATCCATGCCGAGATGAGCCTGAGATCCGTGCAGCTACCGTTGGATCATCTGGTCGAAATGAGAGAGAGCTGTGTGTCATCAGCGTAGAAATGGTAAGAGAAGCCATGTGCCTGCATTTGGAAACAAAGATGAAGTTCTCAAGGTGAATGCATACCTTGACTCTAGGGGTCAAACAACTAAAAATCAAGTCAGAAATCTTGGGGTGATTCTGGAGACAGACCTTAGCTTTAGTAGTCATGTCAAAGCAGTAACTAAATCAGCATACTATCATCTCAAAAACATTGCAAGAATTAGATGTTTTGTTTCCAGTCAAGACTTGGAGAAACTTGTTCATGCCTTTATCACCAGCAGGGTGGATTATTGTAATGGTCTCCTTCCAAAGAAGAGCGTTATACAGCTGCAGCTCATCCAGAACACATCTGCAGAATACTGACCAGAACCAGAACATCTGAGCACATCACACCAGTCCTCAGGTCCTTACACTGGCTTCCAGTTACATTTAGGATTGATTTTAAAGTACTTCTACTCGTTTATAAGTCGCTCAATGGCCTAGGACCTAAATATATGGCAGATATGCTCACTGAATATAAACCTAACAGACCACTCAGATCATTAGGATCGAGTCAGTTAGAAATACCAAGGGTTCACACAAAACAAGGGGAGTCCGCTTTTAGCTATTATGCCGCCCGCAGCTGGAACCAGCTTCCAGAAGAGATCAGATGTGCTAAAACATTAGCCACATTTAAATCCAGACTCAAAACTCATCTATTTAGCTGTGCATTTGTTGAATGAGCACTGTGCTACGTCCGAACTGACTGCATTATTTTATGTATAATCCTTTTCTATTTAACTGTTTTAAATTTCATTTTAAATAAATTTCTATATTTTAAATTTCCTTATTTTATTATTTTTAACTCCTTGTTTTTATTGCTGTGAATGATTATTTCACTTTCTTTTATGTAAAGCACTTTGAATTACCACTGTGTATGAAATGTGCTATACAAATAAACTTGCCTTGCCTTGCCTTGCCTTGTATGATGGGAGCCAGTGATGTAGTGTATGTGGAGAAGAGGAGGGGTCCAAGAACCGAGCCCTGGGGAACCCCAGTGACCAATTGATGTGCTTTGGATACCTCCCCTCCCCAGGCCACCCTGAACCGACCGGTGAGATAGGACTCAAACCAGCGAAGTGGAATCCCAGTGATGTCCAGTGATGAGAGGGTGGACAGGAGGATCTGATGATTGACAGTGTCAAAAGCGGCAGACAGATCCAGCAGAATGAGAACTGATGATTTGGAGTCGGCTTTAGCTATTCGCAGGGCTTCAGTGACTGAGAGTAGTGCAGTCTCAGTTGAATGTCCACATCTGAACCCTAAATGGTTAGCATCCAGTGGGGTATGCTTTGACAGAAATCAGGATAAGTGGTTGAAGACAACTCGTTCGAGTGTTTTGGCTATGAATGGAAGGAGAGAGACAGGTCTGTAGTTTTCTAAAAGAGAAGTGTTTAATGTAGGTTTTTTGAGCAGTGGGGTTACCCGAGCCTGCTTGAACGCAGTGGGGAAGATGCCTGTGAAGAGAGATGTGTTGATAATGTGTGTGAGTGCTGGTAAGAGTGAAGGAGAGATTGCTTGGAGAAGATGTGAGGGAATTGGGTCTAGAGGACATGTTGTAGGATGGCTGGAGAGAAGAAGTTTGGATACTTCCGCCTCAGTGAGGAGACAGAAGGCGGAAAGGGGAGATTTATCAGTAGATGTGGTTGGTTTGAGTTGCTGCATGTGTGGAGCTGAGAACTGGCTACTGATTGAGCTAGTTTTGTCTGTGAAGAATGTGGCAAAGTCACCGGCTGTTAAGGAGGTGGTGGGGGTGGAGAAGAGATTGCGTGTGTCAGATGTGCTGGTATGAAGCCTTGGCAGTATGGACTTCAGCAGAGAAAGATGAAAGCAAAGACTGATAGATACCTAGGTCTGAGAGATCTTTAGATTTGCACCATTTTCTCTCTGCTGCCCTAAGATTGGAGCGATGTTCACGAATAACATCAGATAACCAAGGGTTAGAAAGAGCAGCACGTACAGTATGTGTACTACAATAATTCATACTAAAAGCAGTTATGTAGCTTTAGAGTCTCATTCATCATTGATCAATAACTATAACACATTCAGATTGTAGGTAATATTAACTTTTATGTCCTTGTGTCCACTAAAAACCACCCCAAGTATTACAACATCCAAACATTTACTATTTGAGACGCACTTGTCGTACTGTTACAGTATAGCTAAATTAATTTCCTTTAACTTTCAGGCTTCATCCAGACACCCATGAAGTGATGTTGTCTGTGATTTGCGGTGTACTAATTGTAATCTCAGACACTATGTAGTTTAGTAGTAAGCGATTTGATTGACAGATTGAACAGCTTTCATGATGTGTGTGGGACAGCACTTCATTCATCACAGATGGACGGCCGGAGCAGGAGACTCACAGTCTGACCCTCGGCCTGAGAACCAGTGGGAGGAGAGACCGGTTTAATAAAGACCACAACAAACCGCGTCACCCCAGACTGACCGGTGCGAGTTTAGTTCAGACTGAGAGGGTTTAAACAAGGACCCAATGCGTGTGCATGATGCTAAGCTGTTAGTGTGTTGCCATGCGGTTGCTAGGGTGGTTTCTAGACCTTTGCTAGGTGGTTTGATCAACAAGTGACCAGATTGATATTTTAATACTTCGTGGTTTGATCTAAGAATCCAGCGATAAGGAGACACGACACTGCTAGAATCAATCAAAAATCAGAGCCAATCAGAAGCGTGTGTGGGCGGAGCCTCTCTGCAAGCGCACTGACTGTATTCGCAACAGAATGGATATAGCCTACATAATCTAATTCTTAAATACGAAACAATTTTAACATGATTAAAAATACATACTGAGTGACTGATACACTTTTAATACTTCAAGTAGGGGGGGATTGGGACAACATTTCAGATCAGGAAATCTCAAAATTATCCTGGCCATAACATACACCCACAACAAATTCTGAAACACAGACACCTCTATTTTTTTGTATGTCCATCGAATAAAAAAGGTTTAAATCCTTAGGCTGGGAACATGCAAAATAATTAATAGTGAACTGCACCTTCACTTTCCACTTTTCCTTTTCAGTCTATTTATTTTGCCCTAATATCTCTCTGTGTCTCACAGGACTTTAATACTCAAGATTTAACAACTTTCTAAATTGCATAAATGTCAAAGCTAGTTAAATAAGAACTGCATCATTTCAATATCTTTATGGACAAATCCTAATACTGAACATGAGTCATATTTTTCCTTTTCCAAAATTAACCATGATTTTATTATAATATCCTTTTTTATAGTTATATATAATATTTTATAGTTACCATTTGTATTTAGTCTTACTACAAATTCCATGTTTAAACTATGGTTAGTGTAGCAAAAGCATGGTTAATTTGTGGTTACCGTGGTTTAACAATAGTAACCATTGTCTTTGGATTCATAATAAAACCAGTCTTAATTTTCGTAAGGGTTGAGTTGTCTGCCCTAGCTCCCCCTAAACCTATAAAAAAAAAATTATACGATTATTTGTTTGATAAATTACTACTGTAACTTTACAATAGATACTAATGATGTCCTTTAGAATACAGTATGTTGAGTGATGAGTAATGGGCTGCTACTGCTTAACTAAGTAAACTACAATAGCCTATTTAGCTCTCTCTCTCTATCTCTATCTCTCTCTCTCTCTCTCTCTCTCTCTCTCTCTCTCTCTCGCTCTCTCTCGCTCTCTCTCGCTCTCTCTCGCTCTCTCGCTCTATCTCTCTATCTCTCTATCTCTCTATCTCTCTATCTCTCTATCTCTCTATCTCTCTATCTCTCTATCTCTCTCTCTCTCTCTCTCGCTCTCTATCGCTCTCTATCGCTCTCTCTCTCTCTCTCTATCTCTCTCGCTCTCTCTCGCTCTCTCTCGCTCTCTCGCTCTATCTCTCTATCTCTCTATCTCTCTATCTCTCTCTATCTCTCTCTATCTCTCTCTATCTCTCTCTATCTCTCTCTATCTCTCTCTATCTCTCTCTCTCGCTCTCTCTCGCTCTCTCTCTCTCTATCTATAGCGGGTAACTCAAAGTTCCCTGGCAAGTTGTAATGTTATGTCTGTTATGCATTCAAGTTATCTGATTCATATCTTAGGAAGTGTCATAGAACAGGCTTCAGGCGGATCTCGAATCGTTTGGTTTAGATCGTAACTTTGAAGCACGGATCTCGAATCGTTTGGTTTAGATCGTAACTGAAGCACGGATCTCGAATCGTTTGGTTTAGATCGGAACTTCCAAGCGCGGATCACGAATCGTTTGGTTTAGATCGTAACTTTGAAGCACGGATCTCGAATCGTTTGGTTTAGATCAGAACTTTGGAGCACGGATCTCGAATCGTTTGGTTTAGATCAGAACTTCGAAGCGCGGATCACGAATCGTTTGGTTTAGATCGGAACTTTGAAGCGTAGATCTCGAATCGTTTGGTTTAGATCGTAACTTTGGAGCACGGATCTCGAATCGTTTGGTTTAGATCAGAACTTCGAAGCACGGATCTCGAATCGTTTGGTTTAGATCGTAACTGAAGCACGGATCTCGAATCGTTTGGTTTAGATCGTAACTTTGAAGCGCGGATCTCGAATCGTTTGGTTTAGATCGTAACTTCGAAGCGCGGATCTCGAATCGTTTGGTTTAGATCGTAACTTTGAAGCGCGGATCTCGAAACGTTTGGTTTAGATCGTAACTGAAGCACGGATCTCGAATCGTTTGGTTTAGATCGGAACTTCCAAGCGCGGATCACGAATCGTTTGGTTTAGATCGTAACTTTGAAGCGTAGATCTCGAATCGTTTGGTTTAGATCGTAACTTTGGAGCACGGATCTCGAATCGTTTGGTTTAGATCGTAACTTCGAAGCGCGGATCACGAATCGTTTGGTTTAGATCGGAACTTTGAAGCGTAGATCTCGAATCGTTTGGTTTAGATCGTAACTTTGAAGCACGGATCTCGAATCGTTTGGTTTAGATCGTAACTTCGAAGCACGGATCTCGAATCGTTTGGTTTAGATCAGAACTTTGAAGCACGGATCTCGAATCGTTTGGTTTAGATCAGAACTTTGAAGCACGGATCTCGAATCGTTTGGTTTAGATCAGAACTTTGAAGCACGGATCTCGAATCGTTTGGTTTAGATCAGAACTTTGAAGCACGGATCTCGAATCGTTTGGTTTAGATCAGAACTTTGAAGCACGGATCTCGAATCGTTTGGTTTAGATCAGAACTTTGAAGCACGGATCTCGAATCGTTTGGTTTAGATCGTAACTTCGAAGCACGGATCTCGAATCGTTTGGTTTAGATTGTAACTTTGAAGCGCGGATCTCGAATCGTTTGGTTTAGATCGTAACTTTGAAGCGTAGATCTCGAATCGTTTGGTTTAGATCAGAACTTTGAAGCACGGATCCTGAATCGTTTGGTTTAGATCGTAACTTTGAAGCGTGGATCTCGAATAGTTTGGTTTAGATCTGAACTTTGAAGCGTAGATCTCGAATCGTTTGGTTTAGATCAGAACTTTGAAGCACGGATCCTGAATCGTTTGGTTTAGATCGTAACTTTGAAGCGTGGATCTCGAATTGTTTGGTTTAGATCTGAACTTTGAAGCACGGATCTCGAATCGTTTGGTTTAGATCAGAACTTCGAAGCGCGGATCTCGAATCGTTTGGTTTAGATCGTAACTTTGAAGCGTGGATCTCGAATCGTTTGGTTTAGATCAGAACTTTGAAGCATGGATCTCGAATCGTTTGGTTCAGATCAGAACTTTGAAGCGCGGATCTCGAATCGTTTGGTTTAGATCGTAACTTCGAAGCACGGATCTCGAATCGTTTGGTTTAGATCAGAACTTTGAAGCATGGATCTCGAATCGTTTGGTTTAGATCAGAACTTTGAAGCGCGGATCTCGAATCGTTTGGTTTAGATCGTAACTTTGAAGCACGGATCCTGAATCGTTTGGTTTAGATCAGAACTTTGAAGCGCGGATCTCGAATCATTTGGTTTAGATCAGAACTTTGAAGCACGGATCTCGAATCGTTTGATTTAGATCAGAACTTTGAAGCGCGGATCTCGAATCGTTTGGTTTAGATCAGAACTTTGAAGCACGGATCTCGAATCGTTTGGTTTAGATCAGAACATTGAAGCGCGGATCTCGAATCGTTTGGTTTAGATCGTAACTTTGAAGCACGGATCTCGAATCGTTTGGTTTAGATCGTAACTTAGAAGCACGGATCTCGAATCGTTTGGTTTAGATCGTAACTTCGAAGCGCGGATCTCGAATCGTTTGGTTTAGATCGTAACTTCGAAGCGCGGATCTCGAATCGTTTGATTTAGATCGTAACTTTGAAGCACGGATCTCGAATCGTTTGGTTTAGATCGTAACTTCGAAGCACGGATCTCGAATCGTTTGGTTTAGATCAGAACTTTGAAGCACGGATCTCGAATCGTTTGGTTTAGATCAGAACTTCGAAGCATGGATCTCGAATCGTTTGGTTTAGATCAGAACTTCGAAGCATGGATCTCGAATCGTTTGGTTTAGATCAGAACTTTGAAGCACGGATCTCGAATCGTTTGGTTTAGATCGTAACTTTGAAGCACGGATCTCGAATCGTTTGGTTTAGATCAGAACTTTGAAGCGCGGATCTCGAATCGTTTGGTTTAGATCGTAACTTTGAAGCACGGATCTCGAATCGTTTGGTTTAGATCAGAACTTTGAAGCGCGGATCTCGAATCGTTTGATTTAGATCGTAACTTTGAAGCACGGATCTCGAATCGTTTGATTTAGATCAGAACTTTGAAGCACGGATCTCGAATCGTTTGATTTAGATCGTAACTTTGAAGCGCTGATCTCGAATCGTTTGGTTTAGATCGTAACTTCGAAGCACGGATCTCGAATCGTTTGGTTTAGATCAGAACTTTGGAGCACGGATCTCGAATCGTTTGGTTTAGATCGTAACTTCGAAGCACGGATCTCGAATCGTTTGGTTTAGATCAGAACTTTGAAGCGTAGATCTCGAATCGTTTGGTTTAGATCAGAACTTTGAAGCGTAGATCTCGAATCGTTTGGTTTAGATCAGAACTTTGAAGCGTAGATCTCGAATCGTTTGATTTAGATCGTAACTTTGAAGCACGGATATCGAATCGTTTGGTTTAGATCAGAACTTTGAAGCACGGATCTCGAATCGTTTGGTTTAGATCGGAAGATTGAAGCGCGGATCTCGAATCGTTTGGTTTAGATCAGAACTTTGAAGCGTGGATCTCGAATCGTTTGATTTAGATCAGAACTTTGAAGCGCGGATCTCGAATCGTTTGATTTAGATCGTAACTTTGAAGCACGGATCTCGAATCGTTTGGTTTAGATCAGAACTTTGAAGCGCGGATCTCGAATCGTTTGATTTAGATCGTAACTTTGAAGCACGGATCTCGAATCGTTTGGTTTAGATCGTAACTTTGAAGCACGGATCTCGAATCGTTTGGTTTAGATCAGAACTTTGAAGCGCGGATCTCGAATCGTTTGGTTTAGATCGTAACTTTGAAGCGCGGATCTCGAATCGTTTGGTTTAGATCAGAACTTTGAAGCGTAGATCTCGAATCGTTTGATTTAGATCGGAACTTTGAAGCGTGGATCTCGAATCGTTTGATTTAGATCGGAACTTTGAAGCACGGATCTCGAATCGTTTGGTTTAGATCAGAACTTCGAAGCACGGATCGCAAATAATTTTTTTCAGATATTTTTTAAACTTTACAAAACATTAAGGCAGTACAGTTATAAAAAGAAAACAAAGAATAAAGATAATGAAGAAAATAAACTTTTTCAGTATTGATTACCATTTGTATGACCATAATTGTACTATAAATACCATGGTTAATCTATGATTAGTCTAGGCAAACCATGGTTTTTTTTGTGGTTACCATGTTTGACCTATAGTAGCCATGGTGTGTGTTTTCTGATTAAAAAAATGCCTGGCGATTCGATCTGAATGAAGCGTTTAAATGTCCTAATGCTGCAGCACTGCACAAAAGCAGTAAAGCGAGTGACTTTATGCAGTGATCAGCTGAGAGCTTCACCCCTGTCCCGCAGCAGACGGCAGAGGGGTCCCGGCTAATTTACGTCCTGAGAAAGGGGTGCGGATCGCTCCCATAAATTGTGTTGCTGGGGTGCGAGAGACTCAAAGACACTGCAAAGAGCCGAAAGACAATGAGAAGGGAGTCGCAGTGAACGCAGACAGCTGCACGACTGCATACACGCGCATCACTATCAATACAGCCGGAGGAACAGATGTTCCTCTTCACAAAGACTGAGAGAGAGAAAGAAAGAGATTGATGCACACTGATCAGATTTCTTAAAAGAGTTGTGCAATAAAACATGTAATTCCTAATTTATTCTCTCTCATGTTATTGCAAACTCTAAATCAGAGGTGCCAAGCTTTTTAATATGAAGAGCCAAAAATCTAATTTGGTTGAGGGCCATGGACCAAAAGTAAATGTTGCATTGTATAATTGTGTTGTATTATACTATATCAAAATGTATTATTATTTTTAATAAATAAATAATTGTAATGAAAATTATACAGATTTTTTCTAAAAAAGTGAAATCAGAAATGAAGATATGCTTAAATTACATGTTTTTCACATGTTTTTTAACTGAAACCAAAAACAAAACTGTAACTGTTTTATTTTAACTAGTTGTCAATTTCTTGTATGAAAATGTTCAATAATAAAAATTAAGTAAAATGAATTAAAAATGACAAAAACACACAGCAGCATTACTAAATTTTTAAGTAATATAAAAATAAAAACTAATTCCAAACATTTTAAATAAACAAAAAAATTAATAATTTATATACATATATGCAATATATATATATATACATACTAGTGCTGTCAAACAATTAATTGCATACAAAATAGTTTTTGTTGGCATAATATGTGTGTGTACTGTGCATATTTATGTATATACAAATACACACACATACAGTATATATTTTGAAAATATTTACATGCATTTGCATGTCTATATTTATATTCACATCATCTATATTATAAATATATTTAATATATAAACAAAACAAATTCTCAAATATATACATGCATGTTATATATATATATATATCATATATAAAACATTTGTAAACAACTTTTATTTTGGATGTGGTTAATCACGATTAATCATTTGACAGCTGTGTGTGTGTGTGTGTGTGTGTGTGTGTGTGTGTGTGTGTGTGTGTGTGTGTGTGTGTGTGTGTGTGTGTGTGTGCAAAAATCAAACAAAAAAATGTAAATAAGAAGATATGTTTTGTGCATGTTGTGTTTGTTGAACTTGTTTTAATGTGTGTTTTTAGTGTTGTAATTTTTAAATGTAAATATGTTGTAATATTATGTTGTTTGTGACATAATCAAAAAAAAATTAAATTTTAACGAAGACATGAAAATTGGCGTGTTTTTCTCTTTTGTGAATGATGCCTTTTGGGTTTTATTCGCTAGTCAATAAATTTAAAATGTAAATATTTTAAATCAAATAAACTGTTTGTTTATAGCGATTTCATCTGCAATCTGGTCATCTAACAATTCAACTCAAGTGAGCAATATGGGAGTTCCTTGTATAGGCAGTGCCACTCAGGTGGCTTCTGATCTCTGCTGTCTTAATTGCTACCGATGTGTTTTGAAGCAGGCTCAACATATGATAGAACATTTCTCGAGATTTTCTGTAAAATCCCGTGAGCAACAATAGTCAGAGGTAGTAACACCGTCACCGATTTTCACCGTGCTGCTCAGGTGCGATGTAGATGCTCACAGTGTGTGTGTGTGTGTGTGTGTGTGTGTGTGAAGTAGATTGAGAGTCTGAGTGAGTGCGTGAAAAGAGATTTGTTTGGGGGGGTCGTGTGTGTGTTCTGTGTGTTGTGTGTTTGTGTGTGTGTGTGTGTGTGTGTGTTAGTAAGGTCTAGTGTGTGTGTGTGTTGTGGTGGGGAGTTTATGTGTGTGCTGGGTTCTTGTTTGTGTTGGTGGGGGGTTTATTGTGTGTGTGTGTGTGTGTGTGTG
>CM049816.1:61959159-62001659 GCA_027422435.1 Schizopygopsis pylzovi
GTGTGAGTGTGCATGAGTCTGTGTGAGTGTGCATGAGTGTGTGGGAGTCTGTGTGTGTGAGTCTGTGTGTGCGTGAGTCTGTGTGTGAGAGAGTGTGTGTGTGTGTGTGTGTGTGTGTGTGTGTGTGTGTGTGCGTGAGTCTGTGTGTTGAGAGTGTGTGTGTGTGAGTGTGTGTGTGTGTGTGTGTGTGTGTGTGTGTGTGCGTGAGCTGTGTGTGCCGTGAGTCTGTGTGTGAAAGTGTTCATGTGCGTGAGTATGTGTGTGTGTGCAGGTGTCGTGGTGTGTGTGAAGTGTGTGTGTGTGTGCATGAGTGTGTGCGTGAGTCTGTGTGCGTGAGTCTGTGTGTGCGTGAGTCTGTGTGTTGAGAGAGTGTGTGTGTGCGTGAGTGTGTCTGAGAGTGTATGTGTGTGTGCGTGAGTCTGTGTGCGTGAGTCTGTGTGTTGAGAGTGTGTGTGTGTGTGTGGGTGAGTGTGTGTGTGTGTGTGTTCAGAGGAATCCTGGGCGTGTGAGAGCTCGTCCTCCGTCATGTAAGACCCTGTAACGGCGTCACACAGCTGAGCTTTGATCCGTGTAACCTCACAATAACCCAAACCCCGCAGCAGCGCAGTCTGACTGAAGACACACAGACAGTCATGTGCTGCACGTCTGCTCTTCAAACAGTCTCAGTACTTCAGGAACCGCTGTCAAGTGGTTTTCAGCGCAGCCTTGAGTGACTTTCAGCAGTTATTTAAACCCCCCCCCCCCCCCTGTTCTGCACCCATGTTATTTTCTAGCATAGATTCTATTAGTTTTTCAAAATTAATTAGTTCATCATTTTTCATTTTACGTAGTTTTGTCAATTTTCTTGAGTGTTATAGTCATGTTTATGAGTTTTATTTATATAGTTTGATTTTATTTCTGTTTAGTTATTGTTTTATAAAATTAACTTGCATAAATTAACTTTATTATTAATTATACATTTTTTCCTTCAATCGCCATCATCTATCGCTTGATGAGCAATTTTTCCATTGCATGTTTGAGTCAGTCTCTCATTTATTAATTTCTTATCTAACATGTGTAGTTATGTATTTTTTATTGAATTGTTTATTAGTATTAGTAAGCAGTTTTTCCCCTTGCACGCTGAAGTCAGACATTGTGATTGTAGTTTTAATGGCTTGAGTGAACAACACATCTGTAGTTTCAGAGAAAGGAAAACAACACCAAGCACCGTGGAAACTTCTGATGGAGCATTTCTACCGTCTCACGCTTCCGCTGAAGACATATAATGGTTTCTAATGACATCACTGATACATAACATTTTATGTATTGCTGTTTTTAACTCTCATTTGGTGTATGGCGAGGGTTAGTTCTGTGCTTGTGGATGTTGTATAGCAGTGGTGTGAGTTACAAATGTCCGCAGATGATCCAGCTCATGATTAGCGCTGATATGAACGCTGACTGAGAGAACGAATCTGATCATGTGTTTCTCAGTGATTAGAGCGAATCTGACCCGTGTTTCCAACACCTTGTTTTTCCTTTCCACCCCGTTCTTAGAGTAAAATCATCCGAGCGGGAAAGAGCTGCTAAAGAGCTTAGAGAGAGAGAGGTTCAAATCCACCTTACATAAGTGCAGCATCACATGACCGTGTTGTTGAGCGGTAATAACACATCTGAGCGTCTGTAATAATCATACACTGAGTGTTTTAGCAGTGAAATGGTCCAGGTGTGTTTGGAGTGACGTGCCCTCGTTCAACCCAGACCCGCTTTGACTCAAAGACCGATGAAGAGGATCATGCGTATCACAACCATCTTTACTGTAGCGTCACAGCACGCTAAATCTGACGTGTCCCGCGCGCGGCGCACGCTCACTCATGTGCTTTTTACTCATAAACAGCCCCAAGAGTTATGTTTGGCTTTTATAGAGGGTTCATTACTTAATTAAATATTTAAAAAAAAATATATATTTTTTTGTAAAAATATTTTTCATTTTGTAAGTATTTCTATAAATATTATAAGTATTTATTTACATTTTTTAAATGTTATTTTTAAATAAGAATGAACAATTAGTTGTTCTATATTTCTAAATTATTTTTATTTCAGTTTTAGGTTTCTTACTTTCAGGTAGTAATTTTAGGAAACATATTTTTTGTCTTAATATTTTATTTTATTTCTGCTTAATTGCAATGAACAAACGGTTTTAATAGCTTAGTTTTAGTTAACGATAACTTGTGAATATTCGAAAGCAGTGCAGAGTCTGTAAATGGGTTCATGATGAAAGATGCTGTCAGTCCCGTTTGACGCTGAAGGTTTTGACAGTTTTATGAAACCAAAAACAATAAATGACTCTTTTGGGTTTGATTTTGATCTAACCGGATGCACTTGCATGTGTTGCGCTAAAGGCAGCAGTCAGATGAGCTGAATCAACAGAAGTGTTGGTTTTGTTTGTTCGCAGCAGCGATGGAGCTGGTCTGTCAGCGTCAGGCCCTGTTTAACCACATCACCGTCTCCAAGAAGCGCCAGTGGCTCCAGCAGAGCTCGGTCACAGCGCCCCCTGCAGCCGAGGAGGAGCAAACACAAGCACTTCTGACAGATCAGAGGTGTGGACTGTCCCCTCTGCTGGAGGTGGATCAAGAAATAATTAGTTTCAGCGTGTTAATAATCCACACATCTGTCCACACACATCTTCTTTATCAAATTAAATATGACTATACTTAAGCATGTTAATAATCCACACATCTGTCCACACACATCTATCTTTATCAAATTAAATATGACTACACTTAAGCGTGTTAATAATCCACACATCTGTCCACACACATCTTATTTGTCAAATTAAATATGACTACACTTAAGCGTGTTAATAATCCACACATCTGTCCACACACATCTTATTTGTCAAATTAAATATGACTACACTTAAGCGTGTTAATAATCCACACATCTGTCCACACACATCTTCTTTATCAAATTAAATATGACTACACTTAAGCGTGTTAATAATCCACACATCTGTCCACACACATCTTATTTGTCAAATTAAATATGACTACACTTAAGCGTGTTAATAATCCACACATCTGTCCACACACATCTTCTTTATCAAATTAAATATGACTACACTTAAGCGTGTTAATAATCCACACATCTGTCCACACACATCTTTATCAAATTAAATATGACTACACTTAAGCGTGTTAATAATCCACACATCTGTCCACACACATCTTCTTTATCAAATTAAATATGACTACACTTAAGCATGTTAATAATCCACACATCTGTCCACACACATCTTCTTTGTCAAATTAAATATGACTACACTTAAGCGTGTTAATAATCCACACATCTGTCCACACACATCTTCTTTATCAAATGAAATATGACTACACTTAAGCGTGTTAATAATCCACACATCTGTCCACACACATCTTCTTTATCAAATTAAATATGACTACACTTAAGCGTGTTAATAATCCACACATCTGTCCACACACATCTTCTTTATCAAATTAAATATGACTACACTTAAGCGTGTTAATAATCCACACATCTGTCCACACACATCTTATTTGTCAAAGTAAATATGACTACACTTAAGCGTGTTAATAATCCACACATCTGTCCACACACATCTTATTTGTCAAATTAAATATGACTACACTTAAGCGTGTTAATAATCCACACATCTGTCCACACACATTTCTTTATCAAATTAAATATGACTACACTTAAGCGTGTTAATAATCCACACATCTGTCCACACACATCTTCTTTGTCAAATTAAATATGACTACACTTAAGCGTGTTAATAATCCACACATCTGTCCACACACATCTTCTTTATCAAATTAAATATGACTACACTTAAGCGTGTTAATAATCCACACATCTGTCCACACACATCTTATTTGTCAAATTAAATATGACTACACTTAAGCGTGTTAATAATCCACACATCTGTCCACACACATCTTCTTTATCAAATTAAATATGACTACACTTAAGCGTGTTAATATTCCACACATCTGTCCACACACATCTTCTTTATCAAATTAAATATGACTACACTTAAGCGTGTTAATAATCCACACATCTGTCCACACACATCTTCATTTGTCAAATTAAATATGACTACACTTAAGCGTGTTAATAATCCACACATCTGTCCACACACATCATCTTTATCAAATTAAATATGACTACACTTAAGCGTGTTAATAATCCACACATCTGTCCACACACATCTTCTTTGTCAAATTAAATATGACTACACTTAAGCGTGTTAATAATCCACACATCTGTCCACACACATCTTATTTGTCAAATTAAATATGACTACACTTAAGCGTGTTAATAATCCACACATCTGTCCACATACATCTTCTTTATCAAATTAAATATGACTACACTTAAGCGTGTTAATAATCCACACATCTGTCCACACACATCTTCTTTATCAAATTAAATATGACTACACTTAAGCGTGTTAATAATCCACACATCTGTCCACACACATCTTATTTGTCAAATTAAATATGACTACACTTAAGCGTGTTAATAATCCACACATCTGTCCACACACATCATCTTTATCAAATTAAATATGACTACACTTAAGCGTGTTAATAATCCACACATCTGTCCACACACATCTTCTTTATCAAATTAAATATGACTACACTTAAGCGTGTTAATAATCCACACATCTGTCCACACACATCTTATTTGTCAAATTAAATATGACTACACTTAAGCGTGTTAATAATCCACACATCTGTCCACACACATCTTCTTTATCAAATTAAATATGACTACACTTCAGCGTGTTAATAATCCACACATCTTCTTTATCAAATTAAATATGACTACACTTAAG
Source organism: Schizopygopsis pylzovi (assembly GCA_027422435.1). NCBI lineage: Eukaryota > Metazoa > Chordata > Actinopteri > Cypriniformes > Cyprinidae > Schizopygopsis > Schizopygopsis pylzovi. The sequence continues at coordinate 61,964,015 of CM049816.1, forward strand.
TGTGTTAATAATCCACGCATCTGTCCACACACATTTGTCTTCTTTGTCAAATTAAATATGACTAAACTTAATTAACTTTTAATTTTATAAAATTTGTTTTCAGTACGTTTTTTTTAAGCAGTTTGTGTTTGGTTTTTAAAATAATTCTAAATATTTAAAATTTACCTTTATTTCATTTAGTAATTTGAGTACTTCAGCATTTATATTTGATTTAATTTGAGCTTTATTTCAATTAACAAAAATGTTTTTAATTGTTTTCATTAATGATATCAACACTGATATAAGAATACAATACACAAAAGCACAACTAAAATGAAAATGAATGCTAAAATTGAAATTTTTTTTCTAAAATAAATACATTTACATTTTTTTAGAAATATAAAAAATGACAAACGCATACCAAAACTACTAAAATATGATTTTTTTTTTTTTTGGTAATTTTATTTTTTTTTATTTCTAAATGGATTTAATTATAGATTTAATTCATTCTTATTTCAGTATTACTTTTATTTGAGCTAGTCATTTCAGTAAAACATATCTAGTTTTACATCTAATAGGTCCTTATATTTGATTTCAGTTTTATTTAAATTAACAAATATAAAAAAAAAATGGTTTTTAGTTTAGTAATTTTTTTTGTCATTTTGTAATTTCTTTTTTTATTTTAATTTTATTATTAAAATAAAAACTTTATTTAAGTTTTTTGGCGGGTGGGGGTAATATTTACAAATAGTTATGTAATTTTTCTTTTCAGTTTTAGTTTTATTTCAGTTAACAATTTTAGTATTTCAACTTAATAACTGCAATCATTAAAAAATATATTTAGATTTTTTTTATTTAGCATATATTTTTAGTAATTTAGTGCTTTTGTAATTTTTATTGTATTTTTGTATTTCTAAATAGTTGTAATTATTTATTTTTAATTTATTAATATTTCAGTTTTATTTAAATTAACAAATATTAAAAAAAAAAAATCTTTTTTATTGTTGCAATTTTGTAATTTCTTTTTTTATTTTTATTTTATAAGTTTTTTGGAAGGTGGGGGTAATATTTACAAATAGTTATGTCATTTTTTTCAGTTTTAGTTTTATTTCAGTTAACAATTTTAGTATTTGAACTTAACTGCATTCATTAAAAAAAAAAATATATTATTTAGCATATATTTTTAGTAATTTAGTGCTTTTGTCATTTTTATTGTATTTTTGTATTTCTAAATAGTTGTATTTATTTATTTTTAATGTATTAATATTTCAGTTTTAGCTTAATTCCCTAATTTCAGTTCCAGAAACATTTCAAATTTTAATTTACTTCAGGTTTGACATCTAATACTTATAATGAATATAATATTTTATAATCTACACTAATAAATGCTATATTTATCGTAGTGCTAATATTCTTCTTCAGCTTTATCTCTGATGTTTTTAGCAGTTATGTGCTGTGTTTGATGTCTGCAGAAGCACGTCCTCGTCGTCTCCCGCTGACCGCGGCTAAAGTCAAACACGGCCGCCGGACCGACCCGGCCGAGGAGAACGACGCCGACGACGAGGGCGAGATCTGGTACAACCCCATCCCGGAGGATGAAGAGGCCGATCCCGTCATCCGAGTCCAGACGAGACGAGCGGACGCAGACGAAAGACAGACGCAGGAGGAGAGCCGAGCCGCAGGTACGGCTTTAGCAGCAAGCGTACTGGACTAATCATTATTCATATCTGTGTAAGGTGCGCGAGGGCTTTTGGATAAATTAAGGCAGAAATGAAACTTTCTAGTTTCAGGTTTGCATGAAAAATTAAAATGTGAGTTTTCTGATTAAATCTTCAATTGCAGCTTTAAAAATCTCTGATGTAAAAATAAATTATAAAGTTATGTGCTGATGTTTGATGTCTGCAGAAGCACGTCCTCGTCGTCTCCCGTGAACCGCGGCTAAAGTCAAATTTCACAAGCAATTACAAGGACCGACCCGGCAGAGGAGTAACGACGTTGACTTACGAGGGCGAGATCTGGTTACAAACTCATTCTCTGAGGATTAAGATTCTCGATCCCGTCATCTTAGTCCAGACGATGACTGATTTTTTTTGCGGATGCATGACTTTTTGTAAAGACTTACGCAGTTTGAGAGCCTAGCCACATGTGTGACTAGCTATATAAAGCAAAGACGTATTGGACTAATCATTATAATTATAATTATAAAGGCGAGGAGCATTTTGATTATTATCATTTAATTCTATTACTATCATGAGAAATTTGACTTTAGTAATAGGTTTGCACTGTAAAATAATAATAAACAATGTGATTTTTTGTATTATTATAAATTGCAATTGCGATTACTATCATGAGAATGTAATTACTAAATTAAAAATATTTGACTGTGAAATAATAATAAACAAATAATTGTATATTACAAAAATTGATACATTTACAATTCACTAATATTTGACTGTAAGGAAATGGCATAAGTAAAAATTTGTATTATTATCATTTAATTCTATTTACTATTATGAGAATCTCTGAATTTAGTAATCTCATTTACTTGTAAAACATACTAATTTTTATTTGCATGCATGCTTTTTGTAATAGCTTCATCATTTGGCCTAGATTATTGTGACTATATATGAGAATAATTACTATTACTAATAATTTGACTGTAATAATAATTATAACAACAAACATTTGTATTATTATCATTTAATTATATTACTATCATGAGAAATTTGACTTTAGTAATATTTGACTGTAAAATAATAATAAACAAATAATTTTTTGTATTATTATCATTAAATTGTATTACTATCATGAGAATTATTACTTTAGTCATATTTGACTGTGAAATAATAATAAACAAATAATTTATATTACAAAAATGATACATTTTACTTTAGTAATATTTGACTGTAAAATAATAATAACAACAATTTTTGTATTATTATTATCATTGAATTATATTACTATCATGAGAAATTTGACTTTAGTAATATTTGACTGTAAAATAATAATAACAAAATTGTTTGTATTATTATTATCATTTAATTATATTACTATCATGAGAAATATTACTTTACTAATATTTGACTGTAAAATAATAATAACAACAATTTTTAGTATTATTATCATTTAAGTTTATTACTATTATGAGAATTATTACTTTAGTAATATTTGACTGTAAAATAATAATAACCAAATTTTTTGTATTATTATTATCATTTAATTTTATTACTATCATGAGAAATTATTACTTTAGTAATATTTGACTGTAAAATAATAATAACAACAATTTTTGTATTATTATAATTTAATTTTATTACTATTATGAGAATTATTACTTTAGTAATATTTGACTGTAAAATAATAATAACAACAATTTTTGTATTATTATAATTGATTATTATATTACTATCATGAGAAATATTACTGTACTAATATTTGACTTTAAAATAATAATAATACATTTTTTAGTATTATTATTATCATTTAATTGTATTACTATTATGATAATTATTACTTTAGTAATATTTGACTGTAAAATAATAATAACAACATTTTTTGTATTATTATTATCATTTAATTTTATTACTATCATGAGAAATATTACTGTACTAATATTTGACTGTAAAATAATAATAATAATTTTTTTTGTATTATTATCATTTAATTATATTACTATTATGAGAAATTATTACTTTACTAATATTTGACTGTAAAATAATAATAACCACAATTTTTGTATTATTATCATTTAATTCTATTACTATGAATTCGTGGTATGAATTATACACTAATGCCGTCATGTCTATTAACAGACTGCTGTCAGTGAACTAGTGCAGCTGTCCGCGTAACGCTTCTCTGGAGGCTACGAACACGTCTTTGTCTGTTAGCGGCTGTTAGCGTGGGCTCTGTTTGTGTGACTAGCGCTCGAGTTTAGCTGATGAGGTTAAACCTGTAATTAACGTCTGGTTGGATCTGTGACGCAGAATGCGTTTTGTCTTGTGACATATTTAAATGAATGTAAAATCACAGTCTGCTTAAACATTTACTTAATACATGCTTCTGGACTCATTATGATTATTAATGATGAAATTATGCTATTTTGACAATCTTAGTGCTACATTTAGATAGATATTAGTACACTAATACTAAAATGTCTTAATTTCCTTTTGTTTAAATTGAAGCACTAAAATAAAAAAATGAGCTATAACTAAAATTCTGAAATAAAAATAAATTAAACTAAAATAGTGATATTTAAAATAAACAAAAACTAATACAATTAACAAAGGTACATCGAATTAAAATAAACAAAGAATAAAAATAAAAGCTAAAAAAAATTATACTATAATAAAACATTTGTGTTAATTGAAATAAAAATAAAATACAAATATTAGATGAAAAACTTAAAGTTATTATGGACAGTTGGTTGAAGTCAAACTAAAACTGAACTAAAATTAAAACTGCAATAAAAAATGTAATTAAAGCTGAATAATATTATTATAATTAACAAACGCTAATAAAAATTACGAAAGCTCATATCAAAATGAACTACAATTAAAATACAAATAAAAGCTAATTAAAAATATGAATACAAACCTATAATAAAACATTTAAAACATTTGTGTTGATTTAAACTAACTGAAATAAAATACTTAAAATCTAATTTAAATGTATTTCAGTCGAAGCACTAAAATAACTAACTGGAAGGTAATTACAAAAACTAAAACTAAAATACTGAAATAAAAATTAATTAAACATAAATGTTAATATTTGAAATAAAAACTAATAAAATGACAAATGCACATAACAAAATTACTAAACAGTTTGAATAAAATAAAGTAAAAAGTACAGTAAGTATAGTATATAAATAGCACTGTTCACATAATATATGAAATCAAGTGTATTGCATTTTGTCATTTTGTTGCATAATTCAGATTGAGTCAAATGTAGCTCATCCAGGTATCCGATGCATACTGTGGAAATAGCACAGGTAGTATGCAAGTGTGCTTTGTTCAGTCCAGGTCTGGATCTGTTCTGCTACAAAAGTCCACTATTCTCCAATCCAGTCAAAATCAACTTCTGTCACTTTACAAAAGAAAAAATGTCTTCAAAGGTCATTGTTGTGATTTGATGTGAAGTTCTTCAGTGCGTTGGTTGAGCTTCTGACACGTTTGTGTGAGAAGCGTGTGTGTGTGTGTGTGTGTGTGTGTGTGTGTGTGTGTGAGAGAGAGAGAGAGAGAGAGATAGTGTGTGTGTGTGATGAGAGAGAATTGTGTGTGTGTGTGTGTGTGTGTGTGTGAGAGAGAGAGAGAGAGAGATAGTGTGTGTGTGTGTGTTGTTGTGTGTGTTGAGAGAGATTGAGAGAGAGATTGTTGTGTGTGTGTTGTGTGTGATGAGATGAGTGTTAGTGTGTGATGAGAGAGATAGTGTGTGTGTGTGTTGTGTCTGTGTGTGGTTGTGTGTGTGTCTGTGTGTGTGTGTGTGTGTGTGTGTCTGTGTGTGTCTGTGTGTGTGTGTGTGTGTGTCTGTGTTGTGTGGTCTGTGTGTGTGTGTGTGATTGTGAGAGAGATTGTGTCGTGTGTGTGGTCTGTGTCTGTGTGTGTGTGTGTGTGTGTGTGTGTGTGTGTGTGTGTGTGTGTGTTTAGGCTCTGTTCTGAATGCTGTGTTTGTTCCATTCCGGAACTTTCCTGGTGTGTTGTTGGTTTTAGCTCCCGGCTGCATGTGCGTCCCAACACCCCTCTGAAACATGAGCCACACAAACTGAGCGCTCGCTCGCCTTTTACATTAGTGATGACATGGAGAAGGTGATATTACCCACAATCCCATGGGTGGCAGGTAACCGGATCTGAGTGTGGCGTTGCAAAAAGCAGCCGTCCACCCTGACCTTGTGTGTTTGTTTGTTTGTTTGTTTGTTTGTTGTGTGTGTGTGTGTGTGTGTGTGTGTGTGTGTGTGTGTGTGTGTGTGTTGGCTGTTGTTTTGATCTGTATTTGGATACCTGCTATCTTTCCAAACTGGTGAAATATCAGCCATTGGTTGAAGCCCTCCATCAACTTGACTATCAGAGTAAGTGAATTACTCCAGTGTTTGGAAGTTTAGGTCATGTGCACAAGAATGTGATTAAAGGACTGCAGTTGGGTGGATTGCAGTTTTGTTCAGTTTCAGCCATTATAGGGAGTATGCAAATATGGAAACGAAGATGTTTTGTCTATCCTTAATATCCTCGTGTTAAATATTATAAATATAAGGACTTGTGAATGTATGTTAGCCATATGCACCTGTTATCTTGCAAACTGACTTCCCAAGGTATTTGGATTCCGTGTTTGATGCTTGTCTTGTGGATCCAAATAAAAGAAGAAAGTGTGTGTGGGTGTGTGCGCTCGTGTTTGTTTGTTTGTGTGTTTGTGTGCGTGTGTTTGTATTTGTGTGCCTGCGTGTGTTTGTGTATGTGTGTGTGTGTGAGTGTGTGCGCATGTTTGTGTGTGTGCGCACGTGTTTGTTTGTTTGTTTGTGTGTGTGTGTGTGTGTGTGTGTGTGCGTGCATGCGTGTGTTTGTGTGCGTGCGCGTGCGTGTGCATGTGTTTGCTGTGTGTGTGTGTGTGTGTGTGTGAGTGTGTGCGCATGTTTGTGTGTGTGTGTGTGTGTGTCGTGTTCGTTCGTGTGTTTGTTTGTTTGTGTGCGTGCGTACGTGTGTTTGTGTGCATTGTGTGTGTTTGTGAGTGTGTGCGTGCGTGCGTGTGAATGTGTGCGTGTGTATGTGTGTGTGTGTGCGTGCCTGCGTGCGTGCGCAAATTTGCAGTGGCTTTGAAAGTTCAGAAGTAATTCCTGAATTTGAATTTATATTGTAACATGATGCAGAACTGTCATTCTAACTTGAATTTAAATAAGTAACGTTTAAATGGAATGAAATTCAAATATATTAATGTAACTGCTTTACATTTACCGTTTAACTATACATATTGAATTTCTGATAAATATTTACATTGAAATTTGTATTTAAATTTGATGTCAATATATTTGATGTATTTATTTGACTTTATTTGATTTATTTGTGTGTGCTTTTATAATGTATAATAGGTCTTTACATTCAAAATTAAGTTATCAGATCAAAATCATAACTGTTAGAAATGTTTTACACATCTATAGAAATTTGTATTTAAAGCTATAATAATATAAAATATATAATAATGTAATTTAATATATAATCACACACACACGCATGTATTTGTACACTTTATATATGTATATTAGCAGTGGATAATGTTGGAAGATCACTTATTTTCGCACAGTTTTTCTGTTTAACAAATTATATTTTATAAAGTATAATACATTTTCAAATAAAAAATTGTGACTCTAAAATTATTTGGAAAAAAATGTTTTGTAAAACAGTATTGCACTTATACAGGTACATCTAAAAAAATTTGAATATCATGAAAAAGGTCGATATTTTTGTCACTCATTTCAGAAAGCGAAACCCATATATTATATAGATTCATTACACATAGAGTAAAATATTTCAAGCCTTTAGTTCTTGATTTTTTTATGATTATGTCCTACAGATAATGAAAACCCAAAATTCAGTGTCTCAGAAAATTTGAATATTACATAAGATCAATAAAAAAAGGATATTTTAAACAGAAATGTCAGGCTTCTGAAAAGTATGTTCATCTCTGTGCACTCAATACTTGGTTCGGTCTCCTTTCTCATGAATGACTGCATCAATGCGGCGTGGCATGGAGTCGATCAGTCTGTGGCACTGCTCAGGTGTAATGAAGCCCAGGGTGCTTTGATAGCGGCCTTCAGGTTCATCTGTATTGTTGGGTCTGGTGTCCCTCATCTAGATTCTCTGGGGTTCAGGTCAGGCGAGTTTGCTGGTCAATCAAGCACAGTAACACCATGGTCATTGAACCAGCTTTTGGTACCTTTGGCAGTGTGGGCAGGTGCCAAGTCCTGCTGGAAAATGAAATCAGCATCTCCATAAAGCTTGTCAGCAGAAGGAAGCATGAAGTGCTCTAAAATGTCCTGGTAGATGGCTGTGTTGACTGTGGACTTCAGAAAACACAGTGGACCAACACCAGCAGAAGACACAGCAGCCCAAATCATCACTGACTGTGGAAACTTCACACTGGACTTCAAGCAACATGGATTCTGTGTCTCTCCTCTCTTCCTCCAGACTCTGGGACCCTGATTTACAAATTAAATGCTAAATTTACTTTCATCTGAAAAGAGGACTTTGGAGCACTGAGCAACAGTCCAGTTCTTTTTCTCTTAGCGCAGGTAAGATGCTTCTGACGATGTTTCTGGTTTCAGAAGTGGCTTGGTAGCTCTTTTCCTGAAGATGTCTGAGCGTGGTGACTCTTGATGCACTGACTCCAGCTTCAGTTCACTCCTTGTGAAGCTCTCCCAAGTGTTTGAATCGGCTTTGCTTGACAGTATTCTCAAGCTTGCGGTCATCCCTGTTGCTTGTGCACATTTTCCTACCCATTTTCTTCCCTCCAGTCAACTTTGCATTTAATATGCTTTGATACAGCACTCCTTGAACAGCCCCCCCCCCCCTTTCAGTAATGCCCCTCTGTGACTTACTCTCTTTGTGGGGGGTGTTTAATGATCGTCTTCTGGACCGTTGCCAAGTCAGCAGTGTTCCCATTATTGTGCTTTCAAAGAACAAGAGATACCCACAATTTATACTGTATGGATGGTCATTTATTGAAACTCAAATGTAAATATTCTAATATTTTGAGATACAGATTTTTTACTTTCATTAGCTGTAAGCTCTAATCATCAAAATTAAAACAAAACACTTTTGAAATGTTTTAATTTACATGTAACGAATCTAAAATATATGAAAGTTTCACTTTTTGAAATGTTACAAGAATTTTTTTTACTTTTTCACCATATTCTAATTTGTTTAGATGTACCTGTATTATAGAAATATAATCAAAATGTGTTTTACATTCTTAGTTAGGGAATAAAGCTTTACAAATGAATAATTAATTATTTATTTTATTATTTAATCATTTTAGAGATTTTGTTGGATGATTGCCAGTCCTCTATTGTGTGACTCGGTTTGAATTTCATTCAATTGTAATTCAGTAAATTCCTCTTCCTGTCATTTCTATTCAAATTCCAATTCAACATCTTGTGGGGTGTGAGCATTTCAATTCCACACTCATTAATTAAATGAGAGCCTTAAAGTGTTAACGTCTAATTTTGCCGTGTGTGTGTGTGTGTGTGTGTGTGTGTGTGTGTGTGTGTGTGTGTGTGTGTGTGTGTGTGTGAGAGAAACAGAGCTTTGTTCTGCGGTTCTAAATTAAGCTCTTGAATCATTTAAAGAGAAGATCTGTGATCAGTTCAACACACAGCCCATGACATCAGACTTCACGGTCTCAGATAATTGCTCCAGTTTTCTCTCTGTCACTAATGGCACTGTGTGTGTGTGTGTGTGTGTGTGTGGTGTGACAGATTCAAGGCTGTAAAATGTCTTCTGACACTCTATAATTAGTGTGACTAGTGACCAGATCAGTCCACTCACCACCTGTCACAATCAAAAATGTAAAATAAGCGCACACAGTCAGTGAGTGTTATCAACTAAATTTAATTCTGCAAGTTACTGTATGTTAATAGAAGTTAGTTTTTTATGATATAAATCCTTTAAATAAATCTAGTGTTTTGATTAGAGATGCTGTATTCTGAGTGGACGAGAGCAGGGGTGTGTGTTTTGGAATGCAACCTTGCCTCCTAATCTGGCCCCCTGAGACTCTCTCTCTCTCTCTGTGTGTGTGTGTGTGTGTGTGTGTGTGTGTGTGTGTGTGTGTGTGTGTGTCAGGTGTCACATATTTACATCTGTAGGTTTTCAGTTGTGTGTAGGGATTTATACTGTTAAATTAGTTAGGTCTGCAATAATAATTAAAAGCTATTATCGCATTAAACAATCAGGATTGTGTTTTTGCATACACTAAAAGTTTGGAATTTTTTAGAATTTGCTCATGTTTCAAGTCTTTTATGCTCAATAAAGGCTACATTTATTTGTTCAAAATACAGTAAAAACATTGTGAAATAAATATTACAATTCAAAATAGTTGTTTTCTATGTGATTAAACTGTATTTTATTGCTGTGATCAAAGCTGTATTTTCAGCATCATTACTCCAGTCTTCAGTGTCACATGATCTTCAGAAATCAGTCTAATATACTGATTTGCTGCTCAAGAAACACTTCTGATTATTATCAATGTTAAAAACAGTTGCTCTGGCAAATATTTGAATATCCCTAAAATTACCTCTTTCAAATCTTATTCACACTTGCATTCAGTTCATATTAACTATTTGCATATTTACTTATATATAAGTAATTGGTGGCATTTGATTATATTGTGAAAAGTGGACTATGATATTGTTGGTTAACATTATTGTTCTCCGCCCACATGGCCTTGGTGACATCAGCAGAATGTAATTTTTTTCTTCTTCTTCAGAATAGCATGCATTGATAAACATCAAACTAGATAAATGTATCTCGAGTATCTCCGACCCGGTTTAGTCTGACAGAATTTAGAGAGGTTGTGTCCTAAAGCACTCCAAAACACAAAAAATATAAGTAAATTATAACAAACTGAACTGTCCTTTTAAATAGACACACACACTTGCGATGCCAAATCGTGAACCTCTGCCCCATCTCCTCCACATCAATCTTTCTCAAAACAGTATTTCTCTTTCTCCTTGCCTCTCTCTTTTTTGGTCTCTTCACACTGGCATGCCTCTCTCTCTCTCTTTAACAGAATCAAGTCTTTGTTTTATCTGGGCGGGTAAGTATCAGATCAAACGGCGAGTTTTGAAGGAGGCCCTGAACTGTGGCAACAGAGCCGCTGTTGTAGTAAAGCAGATGAACATGCCATGTGATCAGAGAGAAAGAGAGGGTGAGGTAGAGGAAGGAGACCGGTTGCATGTTCAAGAAATCAGATTTTTCAACCATTCAATAATGACTGCGGGCTGCGGAGATAACTGCATCCCAGGTTCAGAAGTCTCTCATAAAAGGAAATCTACTAATCGAGAGCAAGAGCAAATTATACTGAGGCTGATGGAGTGATTTAACCACAGCGCTCTTGGCCAATGGAAGGTCTGGTTTATCGCTCCACTCTGGAATGTTCCACAGATGTTCTTTGTTTTTGATGTGTGTGACTGAGTTGGAAAGGGACTTTTTGGGATAGATGTAGTTATTATGGCGTGTATGTGCATAGAGCAAAGGGGAATCATGTGGACTAAACGGGAGCGAACAGGCCAGAAGCAATAGGAAAGAATTATGGATCAAATTGTCTAGCTACTGGGGTTGTTTCGAGCACGCAACAAGAGTTTTGGTTAGGTAAAGGAACAATTGATGACATGTTTTTGAAGAATGAAGATGTAAGAAGTGTTTATTACATACGTTTATTATTCTGCTTATTTCCATGTGTACATGTTTATAGCATGTGACATTTTTTAAGTCCTTAAAGCACTCTTGTTTGTACAGCTTCCACCAATTAAGTATCTTGCTTTGAATAATCCAAATCGCTGTTACTTTTTTGAAAGAATTTGGCTTGAATCCTTGAAGCATCTATCAACTAATCCAAATAAATCCAAATGTATTTATCTTGTGGTATAAGATTATCTTAAACCATATACCCACAAAGGGTATCGAGTTCATCTAAGGGTCCGCTAAGATCTGGGGGTCAATGACTTGGTCAATGTACTAATTAAATCCTCATTTTTCATTCCACAGTTCCTTCAGAGCAGTCCACTGGTGGACTTTCTCCCTCTTCTAGTCCCAACCCAGCTAAAAGGAGCACTACTATGAACTGGTCTTTTCCTGATAAAATCAAGTCACCACGGACTGTCCGAAAACTCTCTATGAAGATGAAGAAACTGCCTGATCTGAGTCGTAAGCTTAGCGTTAAAGGGAACCCATCTAGCAATGTGGCCATCAGCAACAGCCAATCAGAACCCAGAGCTCACTCAACAAGAGCCAATGGGATGGCAGAGCTGGGCCAGTCCCAGTCCAGACTGTCCCCGGCAGGTGTGACAACTGCATTGGCGAGTGGTAATGTGATCTGGTGGTACCATTTGGACAGTAGTGTTTCTATGCAGCACAACTTCGATAAGAGGAGGAGCAACAGCGGTGGCGTTCCCAAATCGGCCAGTAAGGGAGGTTACCTAAGCGATGGTGACTCGCCCGAACTTGTCGCCAAATCAGGAAAGCACGGAAATTCAGAAAGAAAGAGCGGTAAAGCCCGGGACAGGGATCCCAATGGGAACGGCGGAAGTCAGAGGCTCCCTGGCACGGAGCTGGATATCGATGCCTTCCGTCCGTATAGTTTCTCTGAGCAGCCAAAGTGCCTAACGTACATCTCTGGACTAATGAGTCTGCATTTCTATGGCGCAGAGGACTTGAAGCCACTGCGGGCTGATTCCCGCGACGTCTACTGCGCAATCCAGGTGGACTCTGTCAACAAAGCTCGTACGGCCTTGCTTACCTGTCGGACAGCCTTCCTGGACATGGATCACACCTTCAACATTGATTTGGAGAACGCTCAGCACCTCAAACTTGTCGTTTTCAGTTGGGAGTCCACACCACGAAGGAACCGGGTGTGCTGCCATGGGACTGTGGCTCTCCCGGCCTTGTTTCGTGTGCGTAAGATGCACCAGCTTGCAGTCCGCTTGGAACCACGTGGAATGATGTACGTGAAGCTGAGCCTCATGGAGCAGAGGCAGAACTCTCTTGATGGCCAGAAGGGGGATAAGAAAACTCAGGTGTTTGGCGTAGAGGCTCGGCGCGTGGTGGAACGGGAAGCCTCTGGATTAATGGTTCCACTGCTCATCGAGAAATGCATCTCTGAGATCGAGAGGAGGGGTTGTCAGGTGAGTGAGTTGAGCAGATCTTTATGGTTATTTAACCTGCATGCAGTTCCAAACGAAATCTTTAATTTAAAGGTGAAGTGTGTAATACTTTTGATGTCAGTACTTCACAAAGTAGGCCTACTATTCAAGTTTAATCTGCAACTATATGTAAGCAATTTCTATGTTGACTTTCTAAAGAGTGCCACACTCTGGCAACTTAAAGTCCTATGAGAGTTTGAAACATTGACTGTCTGAAGATTGTCCATTGGTTCACCTTCAAAGGAGTCCTAGAAGAGTTTGAGACATTGACTTTCTGAAGAGTGTCACATTGGTTCACCTTCAAAATAGTCCTAGATGTGTTTGAGACATTGTGTTTCTGATAAGTGTCACAATGGTTCACCTTCAAAAGAGTCCTAGAAGAGTTTGAGACATTGACTTTCTGAAGAGTGTCACATTGGTTCACCTTCAAAATAGTCCTAGAGGTTTGAGAATTGTTTCTGAAAGTGTCACATTGGTTCACTTCAAAAAGTCCTAGAAGAGTTTGAGACATTGTGTTTCTGATAAGTGTCACAATGGTTCACTTCAAAAGAGTCCTAGAAGAGTTTGAGACATTGACTTTCTGAAGAGTGTCACATTGGTTCACCTTCAAAATAGTCCTAGATGTGTTTGAGACATTGTGTTTCTGATAAGTGTCACAATGGTTCATCTTCAAAAGAGTCCTAGAAGAGTTTGAGATGGGACTACCTTTGATGGGTCATCCAATTCTGGTTGTGGCCACTTCCATATGTCATCCTAAGTCCAATGTTTTGCAATGCTACCTCAGTCTGAACAGTCATATCAGAATTCATGGTACTTTTTTATGTCACTTTGGATGATGGGAGTCACTCCAGAGGTTTTACGTACCAGTAAGTTCCTTGGTTACTCTGTTAATATGGAAGACAGCTGCGAAGTTAGTCAGTGAAGGGACGGTGTGGTATGCATTTACATTACATTTACATTTATGCATTTAGCAGACGCTCTTATCCAAAGCGACTTACAATTGCAGTCAGGTTATACATTTTTTAATTAGTATATGTGTTCCCTGGGAATCGAACCCACAACCTTTTGCGCTGCTGACGCAATGCTCTACCACTGAGCCACACAGGAACGTGTGTGCATAAGTATTATGATGACAGCTCTCTACATGCAAAACTAGAGGGAAACTGTAGGGAATATTTGCTCTCTTTCTCCTCATCCTTGTCTGGCTTCCATGCCACATCACCTCATAAATAAATGTGTAAACGCTGACTTCAGTGGCCTCCATGTTTACCGCTGTATGACAGCCTGCTGCATGCCGCCTTTGTTGTTCTTTTGCACACATGAGTCATTTTAGGACCGTTACCAGTTTACACTTAAATCTGATATTGGCCACATTTACAAAATAATGTGAACAGCCGGAACTGAACACTAAGGCTTGGAGTATGAATGTAGCCAACGAGTCTCTTCAGTTATTCGTTATGCTTCGGTTAAAGTGAGCTCGCCAACCGTTCTAAAGTCCTTGTCCATCCATGGACATTACACACTCACACAAACAAGCTTAGCAAGGCCTCTTGGTGGTTTGTGTGCACAGGCATATTGCCAAAGCCCTAGCCATTCATCTCCGTTATACACACACACACACAACCTGTCTCTGTTACAGTGTCACCCAGAGTTTAATGTTGTTCTCGTCCATTCATCCCACCAAGTGTGTCTGCCGTCAACCCGCAAAACAACTCTGACTGCTGTTCTCAGATCAGATTTACCCCTGCAGCTCAATACTCACACATGGAAGATCTGATTCTAGATCAGCTGAGAGAGAATTTCAGCCCCTATCGATGTAAAGAAAAACAGCTTGTAGGTCCTTTGGGAAGGCTGTAAAGTTCTGCTGGTATGATGAGGGTGATTCTCTCAATCAAGTCTTATGCTGTTTTACCTTTGTGGAGTGTTGTCAGCCTCTGTATGCTAAATCTGCAGCTCAAGCCCATATATCTGATGCTTATATCCGCATATCAAATTTAGCATGGTTTTTCTTACTCATGCGCTGCTCCCAAGTTGCATTGCTGTGCCGTCATCACTTTTTTGAGATGATGCATGTATTTGTATTTTTATGCATTCATGCAATTGTTTATGAATTTATGTATGCATTGTTTATGCATTAATGCCTTGGTTTATTTTTGCAATTATTTATGCATAAATAGTGACGAGTGCAGCATAGTGGTTTAATGCAATGATTATTGCATACTTCATACTGTTGAATGCTATTTTAAGCTTTTCCTCATTTGTATTTATCCATGCATTTATGCTTTTCCTTCTTTTTTTTTTTTTAAGTATACGCTACATACTGTGCAGTATGTAAGTGCTGTTAGGCGCCAAACAACACTACACTACACTACTGAAACAAAAAATGTTCAGAAGCTAAAGTATGTGGGATTCCTGTTACCAGAGATGCACAAATGTGCAATTATTTGTATTTATTTTTGAGATGATAATTGGATGCTTCTTGCCAATGTAAATATTCTTGGTCATGTGACATCAACATAGCACACTGCTATTTAAGACAGTAATGTACTGTATACTGGAGTTTATACTGTGGAATTTGCAGTAGCCTAGCCTAGTGGTTGTTATATATTGTAATGCATTCAGTTCACTGAATTAGTATTTCTCTTAAACTTGGTTTAAGGTCAGAGCTTAGCTGCTTACTGTGTGGAGTTTTTTCCTAAAGCCTGAAGTCAGTATAGTTTGTGTTAAGAAAGCATGATATACACAGCTCACAAAAGCTAGAGGAATGTCCTTTGGACGCAGGAAAACCACCAAACTGGATGGGTAAATGATTAGCCGTGTGCCGTGAGGGTTTTTCCGCAGCCTGTTTAAAGGAATAGTTCACCTAAAAAAATGAACATTTTGTCTCTTTTGTTTCTTATATACAAAATATTCTCTCTTTCACACAACACATTTTTTGGTGAATTATTCCTTTGAAGTCATAACTTTAAATCGTACTTTCCGTGCCTCAAAGTTTTGGGTTATGAGAGTCATTTCAAACTGTTATTTTTACAAATTAGCCTGTGACCTCTAAAGTTTGACCTACTAAAGAGCAGCTCCGGAGGCCAAGCGTTGAGTCTGTGTGGAGACGTTTGGCTTGTGCCCAAATTAAGAATTACTCTTTGGGTTTTAATGCGCATGTCCCGTTAGCGGCAGCGTGGTATCTGTGGTCAAATGCACAGTTACAGGCGAAGCTAAAACTGAAGACCAACCCAGGAGCAGGATGTGTTCTTCACTAGGGGAAGAGAGGAGGAAGGTTTTAGTGGATTCAGGAAACTCTTCAGCTGTTTTTAACAAGACTGTGGTCAAGCTATTATTTCCTCTGGGTGACATTTTTAGAGTTACACACACACACACACACACACACACACACACACACACACACACACACACACACACACACACACACACACACACACACACACACACACACACACACACACCACTGGTCTGAATCAAGCTGCTGTTTCACATTGCAGGGAATTTCTTCTGTTTATTGGAGCCTGTGCTGATAAATCATTGCAGAATGTGCTCGGCTGTGTTTGAGATGAAACGCTAGCTTTCTACCTACTACATTTTGTGCATATATACTGTATATTAAATACTAACTTTGCATTTCTTTATTTATGCATTTTATTCAGGGCGATAAAACGATACATTTTTTTTTTACATATCAAATTGCATAGATACTCAGGCTCATTCAATTGAGCACAATGCATTGTGGATACAGTATATTCCCCACAGTGTTTTTCTGGTTGTAAAAATGAAAATGAATGCCAGAATAGTTAGGTCATTAACAGATGTTTAGCAGTGCACAAGCATTCAGGGTACGTATGGTATGTGAAGATGCCTTGTTAACAGTCATGTCTTTAATTCTGAAAACTAGTTAATAACAACAACATTAAAATAAACAGTAATATTTGAATAATATTAATAATAACATAAGTACAGAGATCACCCAGAAGCATATCTGTAAACATTTTGTAAAACTTAAAGTAAACGTATTTAGCGTATTGTGATCGATTGATCCTCTCAACAAAAGTTGTAATAATTGTTGTAGTTGTATTACGTATACAGTAATATATTCGGCTAAACCGAACTTATATTTTGACAGGTTGCCATGAGAACCTTTTAAGTTTCTGTATCCTATGTATATATGATATGACGATCGTTTTACTCAAATGAAACCGTCAAATGCTCATGAAGTGACTCTGCGAGCAGTTCTGGGGATGTTGTTCATGTATTTATGTCCTCATTTAGTGAGACGGCAGATGCTGAAGTCACCGCGAGCATCACGCGCTCGAGTATGTATGTGTGCAGTAAATGAAACCGCACGTCTGTGTCATTCATTAACAGAGATGCAGAACATGCAGGATTCATATTTAAATAGTGTTTTTGCGGCTTAATATTTATAGATACTAGTCCATAGCGCGAGTCGATTTAAGTGTACTGACCTACTTTTGATTAATTCATCCAAACTTCGACACATTCCGTGACATTCCGCGTTATACGGTAAATTCCATTATATGACTGCATTCCGCGATTCCGCCCGCATTTCCGCATCGCGGACATCATGGGTTATATTGAGGTGTTTTGCAACTTCAGCAACGTCTGCTGCTGCTTTTCCTTTGAGAGACAACTGATGCGTGATCACTGAGGCAGCTCCAGTTAGCATGTGCTCTCGGTGTGAGACTGCCTTCAGTTTTCCGCGTTGATTGGTCGGACTCGTGACTCTCTACATATCAGATGAGCGGTGGGCGGAGATTGCTCTCAGAGATTGAGAGATCGCCTCACTCTCACAGAGTGTTGAGCTCAGACAGGCTGCATCGAGCCAAATAGTGCATTTAAACATGAAATAGTTTCACCTGTATTATTTATTCACCAATAAATAATGTCACCTGTAAGTAGTATGTTTGTTTGCATTAAAAAAAAAAAAAAAAAAAATTATCGGCAAATCTGTTTTTAAAATGGCCGATATCGATAATCGGTAAAATGCTTAATATCGGCGCCGATAATCGGCCAGGCCGATAATCGGTCGACCCCTAATATTAAATACTAACTTTGCATTTCTTTTATTTATGCATTTATATATGCAGTGATAAAAAAAAAAGGTATACATTTTTTTTTGTACATTTTCAAAATTGCATGGATACTCAGGCTCATTCAAGTTGAGCACAATGCATTGTGGGATACAGTATATTCCCCACAGTGTTTTTTTTTTGTAAACTGCACATTTTGGCAGAATAGTAGGTCATTAAAGATGTTTAGCAGTGCACAGCATTCAGAGTAGTATGGTATGTGAAGATGCCTGTCAGTATGCAACCAGTTCAATGTGTTGGCTATATAATGCAGCAACTCAAGTGGACAGTGACATATGAACCGATTAAAAATGCTAAAGAGTCAAGCTTTTTTGAGACGATGGCTGAGTGTCATTCACTGATTTAAACTGAAACATAGTGTTGTCAGTAAACAATGCATAATGCTTATTTATTTAAAAAAAATAGTATGCAGTCAGTTGCACCGAGTGCTGAATCTGATTGGCTCCCTCTGTTCTTAACTCCGCCCACAGCAGGCGGTAGAAGTCCTCTGTGGATTAATGTGTTGTGTACGTGCAGGTTTGTACTGCAGTTGTTTGTCAGACTGTTTTTGCGCAGGATTGCAGGTGTGAGCTGGGCCGGATCCAAGCCGGTTAAGACTCCGGATATTCCCATACCTGCAGTCTTTCCGACAGCTAACAGGAAATGTTTTTTGAGAATGGGATAATAAGGAGATGTGCTTCTACGTGCAAGCTGTCACTTTTTTACATCTTGTGCAACAAAGAAGAGGCTTAGGTTAAAGACCTTTGCTAACCTATCTTGTAGTAGTACTGTACTAATATTGATATTTATATAGAGATGCAAAACATATTTAATCATTTATCTCTAAACAGGGTCCACATTTCACTTTTTCTCAATTGTGAGACCTTTTAGACATTTACCATAGCAAACATTTCCATCTGTATTTTGCATGATTTTTATTAACATAATCATTATTTAAAAAAGTAACAAAAATTTGACTTAAGTACTGTATTATTTATTATTAGTAGAATTATATTTTGTAGAAATATGCAACATATAGATACAAATATGTGTTCAAATAGTATCTCAATAATAATACTTACAGATTAATAAATTGGAATATTAAAAGAAAAATAATTGTTATTATTATTAATAATGAATCAATGATGATGGTTATTATGTTTTAATAATTAATTTACACGTTTGACTATTATTAGTAGTGTATTATTACTATTGTATTTTAATAAAAAATATATACAATAATTAAATAAAATGTTGTTGATGTTATTATGATTATTGTTGCTATTGTTATTATCATTATTATTATATTTTAATAAAATGGTCAGGGTTGGGTTGTGGGGATGAAGCGAGGACTCAGTTGTGCAGAGTTATGGGCTTTTATTAATCAAAATATAAAACAAAAAAACTACCCCATGGGAAAAACAGGTCAGTAGGCTAGGACAGGACAGGGACCGGAGACAACAAGGGTACATTCAACAACGAAACACTGCACACACAAGGAGAATAAACAGGGAGCAAATGAAGAGGGTAACGAGGGAGGACAAGTGGAGTAAATGAACCATAACCAGGTAACAAGATGGGGGGGGTCAAGACGATTGAGATGAGAGCACATGGCACACAGAGAACTAAGACAAAAGCCATGTGCCCACACGAAACAAAAACACAAGCACATGACCAGCAAAACAAATCACCAGCCATGTGTTCAAACAAAACACATTTTTTTAACTAACCATATACAATTAAAGCAGAGAGGTTTCCTCCTAATGGTTATGTTAATATCAGCACTGCATGATGGTTCTGATCAGTGATGCTGTTGTGAGGTTCTCTGAAGGTTGTATAAGGGTTGTGTGTGTGTGTGTGATTGACAGGTGGTGGGTCTGTATCGTCTGTGCGGTTCGGCTGCGGTGAAGAAGGAGCTGCGGGAAGCGTTTGAGAGGGACAGTCACGCCGTCGAGCTCTCAGAAAACAACTACCCAGATATTAACGTCATTACAGGTACTGCTTATCAGCGCTTACACACACATGATACATTCACACACGTTCACTGAGATTTACACTCAAACCATTTCACTTGAAGACTAGTAAGACTGTATTAAGGTGTGCGTGCGTGCGTGCGTGTGCGTGCGTGTGTTGTGTGTCTGTGTGTGTGTCTGTGTGTCTGTGTGTGTGCCTGTGTGGCGTCTGTGTGTGTGTGTGTGTGTGCGAGCGTGCGTGCGTCTGTGTGTGTGTGTGTGTTTGTGTGTGTGTGCGTACATGTGTGTCTGTGTCTGTGTGTCTGCATGCGTGTCTGTGTGTGTGTGTCTGTGTGTGTGTCTGTGTGTGTGTGTGCGTGCGTGTGTGTCTGTGTCTGCGTGTGTGCCTGTGTGCGTGTCTGTGTGTGCGTGCGTGTCTGTGTGTGCGTGCTGTGTCTGTGTGTGCGTGTGTGTCTGTGTGTGTGCTGTGTGTGTGTGTGTGTGTGTGTCTGTGTGTGGTGTGTGTGTGTGTGTGTGTCTGTGTGTGTGTGCTGTGTGTGTGTCGTGTCTGTGTGTGTGTTGTATGTGCATGCATGTGCGTGCGTGTTGTGTGTGTGCATGTGTGTCTATCTGTGTCTGTGTGTGTTGTGTGTGCGTGCATGTGTGCGTGCTGTGTGCTGTGTGCGTGTGTGTGCGTGCGTGCGTCGTTGTGTGTGTGTGTGTGTGTGTATGTGTGTGCGTGTCTGTCTGTCTGTGTGTGTCTGTGTGTGTGCTGTGTGTGTGTGTGTGCATGCGTGTGTGTGCATGCGTGTGTGTGTGTGTGTGTGTATGTGCGTGCGTGCGTCGTCTGTCTGTGTGTGTGTGTGTGTGTGTGTGCGTCGTGTGTGCTGTGTGCTCGTCGTGTCTGTGTGTGTGTGCGTGCGTCGTGTGTGTGCTGTGTGTGTGTGCTGTGTGCCTGTGTGTGTCGTCGTCGTCGTGTATGTGCATGCGTGTGTGTCGTGTCTGTATGTGTGTCTTAACTGTGTCATACCGCCTTTGTGAATGAGATTAACCAGAGGTCAGCAGAAAGCTTGCAAAGCGCAGACAGTAACAAGGCCAACAGCTTCTTTGTGTTCAGCTCTATGAGTGTCTCAAACACACACACACACACACACACACACAGAAGGAACAGAGTCCAATGTACATGTGTGAGATTTGGCAGGAAAACCGAGGTCAATGTTGTAATGACTAAAGCTGTGCGATATATTATACATAGGTTTTGGATTAGTACTTTTTTTTTTTATTTTTTTTTTTTAATTGATACTTTTATTCAAGGACACATTAAAAAAAGACAGTAAAGTAATGTATAATGTTACAAAAGATATTTAATTTAAATATATGCTGTTCTTTTGAACTTTCTATTCATCTGTGAATCATGAAAAATAAAATGTATCAGTTTCCACAAAAATATTGTGTAGCACGACTGTTTTCAACATTGATGATAATCAGAAATATTTCTTGAGCAGTAAATCAGTATATTATTATGATTTCTGAAGATCATGTGACTGGAGTAATGATGCTGAAAATATAGATTTACATCACAGGAATACATTTCAGTTTAACATATATTCACATAAAAAACAGATATTTTAAATTGTAATAATATTTCACAATTTTTACGGTATATTTGATCAAGTAAATGCAGCCTCGGTGAGATAAAACATTGTGCAGTTGAGTTTGATGAAGTGCAGCTGTATGTATTTAATCTCAGTAGTGTGTTAAACACACTGAAGCTTCTGTGTTATATTTCACTGTGTGTGTGTGTGTGTGGTTGCGTGGTGGTTGGTGTGTGGTGTCGTGTCGTGTGTGTGTGCGTGCGTGGTGAGAGAGAGAGAGTGAGAGGTTGATGCCCGCTGTGTAATGATGTATGAGCAGGTGGTGTTTATTTGCCTTTTAAACCAATGCGTGGCTCAAAGTCCCATCATGCACCTGGCCACCAGCCAACCAATCAGCTTCTGTTTTTGCTGCTGTATCTGTACAACAATAAATAAATTAATTGCATCTGCTGTGTGTTGTGCGTGCATGTGTGTGTGTGTGTGCGTTGTGTGTGTGTGTGTGTGAGTGTGTGTGAGTGTGTGTGTGTGTGTGTGTGTGCGTGCTGTGCATGTGTGTGTGTGTGTGTGTGCGTGCATGTGAGTGTGTGTGTGCGTGCATGTGTGTGCGTGTGCGTGCGTGTGTGTGTGTGTGCGTGTGTGTGAATGTGTGTGTTTGTGTGTGTGCGTGCATGTGTGTGTGTATGTGTGTGTGTGTGCGTGCGTGTATGAATATTCTTGTCTGTTTTCTTAAGTTGCCCGTGACATTCTTCTGTCACATACACTTCCTAGGTCAGAGGTCACGTCTGACTGAATTAGCGCTTCTATTTACAGTCTGTTAATTGGCCTGTGGACAACTCTGTCAGTAACTTACAGAAATACTGCTGTATCAGCACGGGCTTTTGGCCATGATAATACCTTTATGTATTTTGTAAGATGTTTTGATGTTTTTGAAAGAGTCTCTTCTGTTCACTAAGGCTGCATTTATTTGATCAAAAATGCAGTAAATATTGTGTAATATTTTTATAATTATAAAACAGCAGTTTTCTATGTGAATATCAGTTAAACTGTAATTTATTTCTGTGATCAAATCTAAATTTTCTTCAGAAATAGAGATCTTCAGAAAAAAAATCTTCAGAAATCATAATAATATACTGATTTGCTGCTCAAGAAACATTTCTGATTATTATCAATGTTGAAAACAGTCGTGCTGCACAATATTTTTGTGGAAACTGTGATACATTTATTTTTCAGGATTCACAGATGAATAGCATTTATGTGAAATAGTAAATCTTTCGTAACATTAATAAAAGTCTTCACTGTCACCTTTGATCAGTTTAAAGCAGGCTTCTCAGAGTCCGGACTCCGGTCCGGATGCGGACTCTGGGTGGAATTAATGTCTGTGACCCGCCTCTACTTGATATTTCAAGCGCACTCGTGAACTCACTCAGGACCTCCGTTCGCGTCTCTCACGTGGTACACAACCTTACACCGCGCGCACACTTCACCACAAAACACAACACAGGTAGCACTGACCAGTGTTGCAGTGATCCCAGGACTCTTTTGTAGAGCGGGAAGCACGATCCAGCAACTATCAGAGCCTTTTGGATAAACCTATCGCTTTCATGTGTCAGTTTAATAACTCTGATCAGCGGATCTTCGACTCGACTTTCGAGGTTTCAGCTTTAACCGTGACGCATTACATTTCTCCACGGTTAGAGTTAGACAGCGTAAGTTCAGAAGAACCGAACCGAACACGAACCACAGCATTGATCTGTCATGAATTGAACGGCCTGATATCAACAACAGCGTTTCGAAACCCATCACTGGTGTGACCGTTTGGGGGCGGAACTATCTGCTCTGACTGTACAAGGGTTGCAGAACCATGCACATAGTTCGACGTTTGTGCTCACATGAAATATATGTCCCAACAGCAGATATAATTAAAGCTTGCAATTCAGTCGAAGGGACCGCAGGTTACATTGAAGTACATTTCAGAAACATTAAATATGTAGGCCTGTTGAGTAACCCTTATGAAAAATAACCATGGTTTTATTATAATAAAAGTGTAGTAAAAAAAAAAAGTATTCTTTTGCATATTGATTACAATTTATATAACCCGTTTTACTACAGATACAATGGTTAAACTGTGGTTAGTGTAGCAAGACCATGGTTAATTTGTGGTTATCATGGTTTAATAGTAACCAAAAGTTTTTTTGTTTTTTTATTTGTATAAAACTATGGCTAATTTTCGTAAACACGAGTACACCTGATGACGTCATAAATATGATAATTAAGCATTTATCAAGTTGAATTGTTATATAAAGTTATAAGCATCTTTATAAAAACAAGTTTTGTAATAACAATTATTTCGGACCTTTTGACATTGATGATAATTCAGATTCGGACCTTTGAATGTAAACTTTGAGAACCCCTGGTTTAAAGCATCCTAGATGAATGTCCTTCTCTCTGGCTGTGTTAATGTCTTCCGCTCAGGTGTGAACTCTGCCTCTGGATCCGTTCGCTCTCTCACTGTTCCCAACCTCGACATTCCAACACTTCCCCAAAAACACAACAATAGCACTTCCTCTGATCCCAGGCCTGTAGAGCGGGAACCGATCCAGCCTATCAGAGCCCTGGAGAACGATATCGGCTTTCATGTGTCAGTTTAATCTCACTGAATCAGCGGATCTTAGACTCGACTTTCAGATCAGGTTTAAAGTGACTGATTACATTTCTGTTAACGTAGAAGAAAGTTTAATAGACTTCCAGAAGAATAAAACACAAAACATTGATCTGTCATATTGAACGGCCTGATATAGCAACAACTGGCTCGACCAATGGTGTGAGTTTGGGGGCGGGACTATCTGCTTGACTGACCAATAGCAGACCATCACTACCTCACACCTCACATACATCGTCCCAACAGCAGATCAATTAAAGTTCATCACTCGGTCTTTTAGATACCACAGAAACACTTCAAATTCAAAAGGCATATATATAGTTTCTTGTATAAATATCTCATTTAGACTGTGAACGTTTAATATTATAAATGTCAAAATATTTAGTTTCTCTTGTTACATTTATTAGATGTATTTTTTCTATATTTATTGTTTACTTATATAATGTTTTGCATTATTGTTTAATTTATTATAACAATTTTACATGTATTTATTTTACAAAATGTTTCACTTTATATGTTTTACTTACTAATTTATTTATTTTTTTAATCTTTTTACTTAAATGTATTATTTATTTATTCAATAAATCTATTATTTATTTATTCAATAAATTATTTATTAAAAAATATATTAATGAGCATTCATTTATTAATTTATCATCTATTTCTTACATTTGTTAATTTATATTCTACATTAATTTAGTATGAACTTAATTTACTTATTTTAACAATTGTTTATTTTTATATATAAATATAGTATATATTTACTGATTTCGACTGTTTTAATTTCTTTTTGCATTTTTTTTATTCCTTTTACATTTTTAAATGTATCATTTAACATTTATTTATATTATTTATTATTTTATCTATGTATTTATTTGTATTTATTTAAATCCATTCTTTGTTTATTTAACCTTTTTTTGTGTTTTAATTTTCAATGTACTTTTATTTTGTTATTTTATATTTATTTATTTGAATAAATTTAGCATTTATTCATTTTAATCAAATTATTTATTTAATCTCATTTATACATTACATCACTTCTATCACTTTACAAAGTTAGAAAAAGAGACAGAAAACTCAACATCAAATAGCAAACCTAAAAGACAAATAAGAAACGTCTGTAACACTGTGTGTGTGTGTGTGTGTGTGTGTGTGTGTGTGTGTGTCTCTCTCTCTCTCTCTCTGCAGGCGTGTTGAAGGACTACCTCCGTGAGCTTCCTCATCCTCTCATCACCAAGCCGCTGTACGAGTCTGTTCTGGACTCGATGGTCAAGAGGCCGCTGCAGATGGGAAGCGGCGGCTGTGAGAACGACTCGGTCGACTCGGATCACGCCGTCGGTTTGCTGGAGATCCTGTCGGAGGTTGAGAAGGTACGGGAAGGTTCTGGAGGGAACCCGGCTCGTCCGTTGTCCTGTTTCTGATCTCTCACGCGTGTGTGTTTGTGCTCAGGCGACCCTGCGGAAGCTTCTGGATCACCTGAAGCGTGTGGCGTCCCATCACGAGGTGAATAAAATGACCTGTCAGAACCTGGCGGTGTGTTTCGGGCCGGTTCTGCTCAGCCAGAGACAGGAGGCGTCCTGCCACGGGAACCGGGTCTTCATCGACTCCGAGGAGCTGGCCAGCGCTCTGCACTTCAAGAAACACATCGAGGTCCTTCATTACCTGCTCCAGCTCTGGCCAGGTGACACACACACCATTTCACCAGAGTTCATCACCCTGCTATGGATTTATTATTTATGCATTTAGCAGACAATTTTATCCAAAGCGTCTTACAGTGCATTCAGGCTGTACATGTTTTGTCAGTATGTGTGTGTTCCCTGGGAATTGAACCCACAACCTTTTGCGCTGCTAACGCAATGCTCTACCACTGACTTAAACAAAACCAACAGAAGAGCAATAAAATGCGAGTGCTATGTAGGTGTGTGCATATATATCGTCTGCGATTATATTGTAATTGTTGTTTTAACGATGTGCAATTTGACAATATCGAGTATTTTGCAAAAACCCAACCAAAGCCTTACAGAGTGCACGCATGCATTAGCCTACGTGGTGATGAAGCGGGATAAACGGTGCACGCTGTGCCTCTGAGCAACATGACGGTGATTCGTTCCTGAATGAATCAACCGTTTAAATGATTCGGTTCAGTTGCAATGACTCACTTGTTAACAGGTCTTGCTGCCACGTGCTGGTGGTTTTAATTTCACATTTATAAAAGTCTATTTTCATTTTTAAAATCATAATTTGATTTATAAGTAATCAATGTTTTCTGTTTATAATTGTAACTGGTTGAAACACTCCATGTCCCTCTGAGCTGCATTAAACAGTGTGTGAACACATCTAAACACCTTCCGATGCAGCTTCTGCAGAGATTAATGTTAATAATACTGGTTTCATTTGTTTGGTAACAGCCTAAATGTGTGTTATCTTAATTGACTGGTTTTATTTATATATATATATATATATACAGGGCCTGAAATTAACACCCGACCACCAAATGCGGGTGAATTTTGCAATTGGCAGGTAAAACTGTCAATCTACCTGCCACATTGGCGGGTAGCCAATGATAATTGAGTGATTCATTAGTTGTTGTTTTTTTGCGTCTGTTGTTTTTTTTTTTTTAAGTCCGCCATTTCGTTGGATTTTAGCTCAAAATGTGGCGGCACATTACTGGGGTAAAGAGGCCAGCTGAAACGAACAACCAACAAAAAGATGAGGATGAGTCAAAGAAAAGTAAAAGACGACGTTTTAATACGAAGTGGACAATTGGCGACAACGGCAAGGTTCGTGAGTGGCTGATTTATGACTGCAGTACAGACGAAATGTACTGCAGTGACTGCCGGCTCAGAGAAAGCGAAGTCAAATCCTTTTGTAATCGGGACTAAAAACTTAAAATTAGAAGCAATTAAGGACCACGAGTCATCAAAAAGCCACCTACACACAATACGTTGCAAAATATCAAAGACTGCGCTTCCGGAGGAGACCGCTGCGGTCAAGGCACTGACGTCCATGAAAAAGATTAAAAAATATATAGTCTAAGAGTTATTATTACTTATAATGATTTCGTTAATAACTTGACAGCACTTAAATGTGTATTCTTACAAGTTAAAGAATAATGTTTGTGTGATTTCTATTTTTCACCTTTATGAGGCTGGTAAAAAAACTGGCAGGTAAAAAGTTACAGTGGCAGGTGGTCAAAAAAGTTAACTTCAGGCCCTGTATATATATATATATATTAGTGCTGTCAAAGTTAATGCGGTAATAACGTGTATGACATATGGGTGCAGTCATTTCATACACTTCAAAACTGTTGCAACAGAGGTGGAAATACAATTTTTAAGTACATTAATTTCTTTGTTGGCACAGTTTGGAAGTGTCTCTTTCTCTTCTAAAGAAGGGGTGCCAGTACTTTTGTACATTGGTGTTTGGTGATGAGTTTGTGGCTCGTTTAAAGTCACACCAGAGGTGTTCAGCTGCTTTCTGCAGACCAGTCAAGTTCTTCCACACTGACTGAATCATCATTTCTCTTTGATTCTTGTCTTATACACAGAGACACTGTCATGTTAGAATAGAAAAGAGTTCTGTCCAAACTGTTGCTATACAATTAGATTCCCTACAATATCATTATATGCTTAAACATTAAGATTTGTACTCATGGAGATTACTAAAGTAGTCAAACCTTTCATTAGAACTTCCCAAATTTGTAACGAGAATCGTTTATAAATTGATTGTGAAAATAAAGAGAAGCTTTAAGGTTACCCTGTGTTTTTCTGCACAAATATTAGTTATAATTTATATCCATGAATATAATAGTAATGTAATTTTACTGTTGTTCTGTAAAATAATATTAATAATAATGATCGTAATAATAATTTGTTTTATGAAATTATAAAGAATATATTTTTATTTTACAGTACAATATAATTATTGTTTAAATTGGATAATCAATTATTAGTAAAAAAAACAAATATATAAAAGAATTACAAAGCAAAATAATTATTTATAATAATATTAACAAAAGTAATAATAATAATTATTATTATTATTGTCATTGTGGTTATAGTAAATACTATATTTTAATTTTACAGTACAATCGCATTGTAAAATAGTAATATTTAATTTGAATAATGTCAAAAAAAAATTATGATCATAATTGAAAACTGTGAAATTGCTATTACGTTCCTTTAATCATCCTTTGGTTCTAAGTAGTATCTGCCGGTTTTTAAATGAAATAATACACCGGTCATTTGTAGGTAGTTTTTGCAAGAGTTTGGACCCTGTATGGTACATTCTCCAAACACACAAAAGAAAGAAAGTCATATATTTTAAACCAGCGGTTCTCAATTCCAGTCCTCTGCATATTTCGTATGTTACTCTTATCGCTTCAGATGTTTGTTCTATTCGAACGCAAGTGCCCTGCGAAGTGGACATCACAGGATATTCCTCCATGATTCCAGTTCGAAGTGAACGTTTATATTCCATTCAAAGTGCACTGAAGTGTGCAAGACGTGAATTAAAATTGTATATATTTACAGAGGTATATGACGTCACACTCGTCCGTGCGTGAAGACGTTGCGCAGCGCAAATCCATGAATGAATGTTCAGAAATAAAGTAAACTTCAGCGGATTTCCCTGCTCAGGGAGTAGGGAGCAATGGACCCTGTGTAGGGAGCAATGGACCCTGTGTAGGGAGCAATGGACACTGTGTAGGGAGCAATGGACCCTGTGTAGGGAGCAATGGACCCTGTGTAGGGAGCAATGGACACTGTGTAGGGAGCAATGGACCCTGTGTAGGGAGCAATGGACACTGTGTAGGGAGCAATGGACCCTGTGTAGGGAGCAATGGACACTGTGTTGGGAGCAATGGACACTGTGTAGGGAGCAATGGACCCTGTGTAGGGAGCAATGGACCCTGTGTAGGGAGCAATGGACCCTGTGTTGGGAGCAATGGACACTGTGTAGGGAGCAATGGACCCTGTGTAGGGAGCAATGGACACTGTGTAGGGAGCAATGGACCCTGTGTAGGGAGCAATGGACACTGTGTAGGGAGCAATGGACACTGTGTAGGGAGCAATGGACCCTGTGTAGGGAGCAATGGACACTGTGTAGGGAGCAATGGACCCTGTGTAGGACCCTGTGTAGGGAGAAATGGACCCTGTGTAGGGAGCATGTCAATCGGAACACAGTTCATGCACGGAGCGCACTTCTAACAAGCTGATTATCTGAATCAGGTGTGTTAACAAAGAGAGACATGCAAAATATGCAGAGCGGGGGGGTGCGAGGACTGGAATTGAGAACCTCTGCTTTAAAACAACACAAGTGTGTCAGGTTTAGGTGAGCTGTTCCTTTTAAGGCTCCATCGTGTGTCTCGGGGTCGTCTCATAATAATCTTTAATCACACTCTTGCTGCCCACCCTGACTCGTGGTTTCAGACAGAGTTCTGTCCCGCTGTGTGCATGTCTTCCTCCAGCATGCAGAAACTGTACAGTAAAACCCCAGTCTGTAATTACGCGCATTCCTGTCTTAACCTTCAACTCCGGCCGACCCGCCCGCCCGCCCGCCTCACCCTCAGAACAATCGGCCCGTTTAGAAGGGCCTCTCGCTGCCAAAGATCCTCCGTCAGGCGTGGAGAAACTCCCATGAGGCCAGCTGCACTCGTCCTGCTCTGGGACGGCTGTCTCTTTGTCTGGTTGTGTGTCTCCACACGGGCACGTTATATTTTCATGCACTATTCTGTAGTGTCTATGTGTTTGTTGTGTTCTTGAATTATGTGCATTTATAAAGATTTCTGCAGGGTATTTATAATTTTTTTGCATTAACTTTGAGGTTTTGCTAACATAAAAGGCAAACAAAAATATTTTACCAGTTTTCTGGGCAATGTAGCATGATAATGATAAAAATTATGGGGGAAAATATTCTTAATCACGTTTTTGTGTCGTTTTCCAGTAAAATATCTGCACATCAAGTCTACATTTTAAGACAATATGTCTAATGTTTGTACATTTATTTTAAACTTTTTTATTTATTTATTTAATGTTGTTTTTTTTTTTTTTTTTTTGTAAAAATATGTGAATATCAAGTCTTTTTTATTTATTTTATTTAAATTATCTTAAATTTAAGGTTTACTAATTTCAATATTTTAAGTTGTTTAATTACAGCTCCATTTATTTATTTAAATTACATTTATTTTTATTTATTTTGTTAATATATATGTTTTGTTTTTCGGTAAAAACCTCTGAACATCAAGTCTAAATTTAAAGTTTAAGAGAATATGTCAGAGAATATATCTTAAATTAAATCTTAAATATATCTTAAATTTAAGGTTTTTTACTTATTTTATCAGTTTTTACTCCATTTCCATTTATTTATTTAAATCAGTTTAATTATCAAAACACTGTTTCTAAAGCAGGCCTTTCTATTTTAAACAGAACTTAGTATTAATTAACTACTGCAAATAATGTCAAGTGATTAACTAAGCTAAGTTAACTAAGTTAAAACCAGCTTAACAGGTTATGTGTACACAGAAAATCTAGCCTTAAGCGTGCTTTAACATTCTTTAAGTACTCTTATTGTAAAAACAACATAACTTGTTATGGCTAAGAGCTACAAATCTAATTCTATAGTACTCGGTTGTATTTTGTATATTTATCTGTGCTTGTTTGTTTATTTTACTTGTCCCATCACATGTAGGCCACTGCAAAAATCCTCAGAGGGTTTAGAGGGCGGATCGGGACAGGTAAACAGGATTAAATGGGTGTGCTTTGTGTGTCCTCTGCTAGCCCTTCATGACACTGTCAATGTCTTGCTAGTACGCAGATTTGTTCAAATAGAAGCTAAAAATACTGATAGCTTGCCACCGTTCTACTGCTTTCCGTTCCTTCACCAGATCTACCAGGTTTATGACTTGTGTGGCAGTTTGGAGGGTTTGTAGGGCTTGGCAAGCTTTATAGAGTTTGGCCAAGTTCAACAAAAAGCATTTGAGGTTTAGCCAATTTGGTTTGGGGTCAGTAGTTAGGCTCTTTGAGTTTGTTTGTGGTTTTGAGGCATGTTTTTTTATTTGTTCTGCATGCTTTGAGATTTTCATAATACAACCACATATATTATTGCCAGTTTTGGGGAGTTTTTTTTAAACTAAAATTATAAATTATTTTATATCATATTATATATATTACCTCCTGTACTAGCTTCACTGTAGTAAGATGCTTTTAACTTACCATTTACAAATTTTGAGTTGCTTTTAACTTTCCCCAACACTGGTTATTCCATTTATACTCGCATTATCTAAAATGTTTAAACCATTGTTTCTTGTCGTTTTTCGCAGTTGTGGATGCTCTGGGTAAATCTTCATCTCCAATTCCTGCCTCGGTGCAGTCGCTTCCAGCCGTGACGGCTGCCGTAAGGAGGAGGAAAGAGCGTCCACAGGTGCTAAATCTAACCGAGGCGGACATGGCAGGCGTTTTGCGGCCCAGAGCTGGCCGTCTGGACAGTCCCAGTAACCGCTATGCCGGGGACTGGAGCAGATGTCGGGAAACGTACCTCCAACCGAGCTGCCTGGAGGAGGCAGACTATGATGACGTTCCCAGCGAAGAACCTCCGAATGCAGGACAGGAGGAACAGGAGGACTTATCGAAGGGTACTAGAGATATAGTCTCCAAACAAGAGTTGCCCGAGTTGGACCGGGCAGTGGAGAGAGTTGAGGAAATGCAGATCGAGGAGGAAGAGGAAGGGAGTGAGGAAGAGAATACAGTAGTTTTTGACAAGCTTCAAATGGAGGAACCTCTTCCCACAAGCCCCTACGATCAGATCCTCCCAGAGCACCGACCCAAAGAGCACACCTACCAGGCCTACATGAAGATCCAGGAGATCAGCCCAGGCCTAAGCAACAGGGTCAACCTGCGGGACCTGCAGGAGAGCATCGACGCTCTAATCGGCAACCTGGAGAGGGAGCTCAACAAGAACAAGCTCAACATAGGGTACTGACTCTTTTCAAGGACAGGCGAAATATGGTGGTGATTCCCTAGAGACATCAGTGCTATGAAACATTCTTGCTCCCATGCACATGTACAAGAAGACATTCCTCACTTCTGATTTGTGTTTTCGTTGGTCTCCTGGTCTCCATGTTGTTGATCTCGTCATTGTTTTTCTTCTTATGAGAAGAACTCATTGAACCCTGAGGGGTGCACCAGGTGCCTTCATTGTGTTAAGGTGGTACTTACGACAGCGGGAGCTTTTTACTTTCTACGGAGGTATAAAAAACCTTACGATTAAAAACCAATGCACTTATGGGGCCTGCTCTTAAATGCACGGCCAGTTCAGGTAAAGGTGTGAAGCCTTATGGTGGAAGAACTAGGTACGACTCCCTAAACCAGGGGTAATCAGTCCTTCTCATGGAGATATTGAATTCCTGTCCTAACCCCAACCCTACGAACCCGAACCCTATATCAGGGATCTCAAACTCAAATTGCCTATTGTGGAAGTTGTGTTAGATGGTTTTTTGAGATCCCTGCACCCTACTCTCTAAACTCTAAATGTTATATCCTAAACTTAACCCTATCCTGAGCCTTACACCCTAAATAAGAGGTGTCCAGTCCGGTTCCTGGAAAGCCAGCTTCATCTCCTGCTCTAATTAAACACACTTAATCCAACTAACCAAGGTTTGGGGTTCATTTAAAGAGGAGGTAGATTACAAAGAATAGAATTGAGCACCTGACCCTGAACTCTACATTAGGGGTCTCGAATGCAAATTACCTTGTGAGGTGGTCTTTGTTGATAGTTTAGGATTCCTGCACCCTACTTCCCAAACTTTAAATGTTATATATTAACCCTAACCTAAACCTGACAACCAAACCAGGGGTGTTTGTTACTGCTTCTGGAGATCCAGCTTCCTGTAGTTTTCAGTTCCAACCATTTAAACAGACTTGAACCAGCTAAACGAGGTCTTGGGATTTGCTTAAAGAGGAAGGTAGACCACCAGGAGCGGGATTAGGCATCCTAACCCCAACCTTACAACCTTAAACCCTATATCAGAGGTCTCAAAGTGTTAGGTGGTGTTAGCCGGTAGTTAGAGAAGGGTGGATCACCAAGAGTGGAACAGAGCACCCCAACCAAACAACCCTAAAATCTACATCATAATCCGGTAGTTTGAGATCCCTGCACCCTGCTCCCTGTATCTCAACCCTAGTATAAACCTTACAACCTAACCAGGGGTTTTTCTTCCTGCTCTAGGAGATCCAGCTTACTGGAGTCTTCAGTTCCCTCCAAACACACTCGAACCAGCTAATTAAGGTCTTGAGCTTCACTTAAAGAGGAGGAGTGTAGATCACCAGGAGCATAATTAAGTACCCTAACCCCAACCCTATGACCCTGAACACTACATCAGCTGTTTCAAATGCAAATTACCTTGTCAGGTGGTGTTAGCCAGTAGTTTGAGATCCCTGCACCCTACTCCCTAAACTTTGAATCTTATAGCGTAACTCTATCCTAAACCTTAACCCTTACTGGCGGTTTGTTCCTGCTTCTGGAGATCTGGCTTCCTGTAGCCTCCAAACACACTCGAACCAGCTAATTAAGGTCTTGGGGTTCACTTAAAGAGGAGGAGGGTAGATCACCAGGAGCATAATTAAGTACCTAACCCCAACCCTATGACCCTGAACACTACATCAACTGTTTCAAATGTAAATTACCTTGTCAGGTGCTGTTAGCCAGTAGTTTGAGATCCCTGCACCCTACTCCCTAAACTTTGAATCTTATAGCGTAACTCTATCCTAAACCTTAACCCTTACTGACGGTTTGTTCCTGCTTCTGGAGATCTGGCTTCCTTTAGCCTCCAAACACACTTGAACCAGCTAATTAAGGTCTTGGGGTTCACTTAAAAATGAGGATGGATCACCAGAAGCAGGATTGAACACCCCAAACCAACAACCCTAAAATCTACATCATTATCCGATAGTTTGAGATCCCTGCACCCTACTCCCTAAACTCTGAATGTTATAGCCTAACCCTAATCTAAACCTTACACCCTTACCAGGGGGGTACCAGCTCTAATCATAGTCTTTAACTACTATCTTTTAACATTCAGGCAAATGTGTTGAAGATAAACTTTGCATGAAGGTGGCTCTCCAGGAGCAGTATCGGACACTTAACACCCTTCCATTCAGGGAGTGATTAAACGCTGCTGGGTCTAATTGAGGTTGTGTTTGTATGAGATTAAAACAGCGACTGTTTGAGTTTTTATTATAAAAATACTTCAAACGTCCCCTAAACAAGCTATGGACAGTTGGACATGAATATGCTTGTAGTAAGTAGTAAAATAAATATTTAATAATAGTTAGACAGAACTTTAATGTACATTTTTCGAGGATTATTTTTAAAAGTAACTTAAAATTGCTGACGTCTATTTAGCTTTTGATGTGCGCTCCCTAAACACATACTGAATGGGTATAAATTCACTTAATATTAAAAAGCAATCTAAATAGTAACATGATGATTCATGACTCTAGGGGTACAAACTCATCAGTATTTAACAGACACATGCGTGCATGTATGTATGAATATAGTCAGAATATGTATTTTCGATGACGTACACTTCAGTTTGTGCATATTTAAATGTTCGTCAGCTACCTTGTAGTATTTGGCCTGTAGATCAGCCTTGGATAAATATATACATTGTATATAAATATATTTTGTTGGATCTATGTAATAATATAGCCCACTGTCAAAACTGCGAGGGATTCTGGGTATTTTGAAAGTGCAGGACATTTAAGCATTGCATGGTCAAAAGCTTTACGGTCAAAAATTAAGTGTTTATCAGTGTCTCCAACAGCGGGATATATTTATGCGTGTAGATAGAGATTATTTTAATTACAGTGAAATTCAGTTTTTCTCCATTTGGCAGCTGCTCGCGTTTATGGCTTGGTTGTAGATTTGCAGGTCTTGTGAAAGATAGACTGAATCTTTACACGGGCGGTTCGTTTTCTGATTGTGCTTCTCGCCTGACAATGCTACAGTCTTTGGTAGAAAATCTCATTTTTCAAAGATCGAAATAACGGACTTGTTACACAGCAAATAGAAAGTAGAAACCATTTAAATAATTTGGGTTACAGGAGATAAACCAATTGTGTTCTAACCAAATCTAAAATAAAAAACGTCGTCTGGAGGTTTGCTTCTTCTCCGTTGGGACGGTCACACTAGATATTAAATATGCAACAGTATTCACTTTTTTTGCATTTGTTTTTGCAATATATAGGCAACAGGAAACGATGCCATGCATACAGACTTCTCATTTGAATGCATTATGAATAAGACATGTAGGATATGAACTATTCCAGATTTCAGTATGCATGTGTTTAAATGTGTATTGATGTGAATCTAGTGTGACCACACCTTTGGAGTGTTTAACCTGGTTTCTTAAAGTCTGATTTGAGATCAGATTCCTGTCGTACAGCGACTGATCTACGGTCAGCAAGAAGGAAACTCGTGAGCTGCTTTGATAAACATTCCCCTGTTTTTCTCCTTTGTCTCTGCTGCGTTTTTTGGTTGTACGACTAAAGCAGATATTCTTTGAGAAGTATATGATCACATTAAAGTTTATGTTTCATGCAGCCCTGATGACTCGACTGTTCTTCTTGAAATGTCTGGATATATTTAGCTGCTTATTTCTGCAGATGGTCATGTGAATCGAAGGTCAGCAGCATCAGCTACAATGAGTCACGCTTGTCCATCACGGATTCACGTTTCGTCTCCAAACGTTCCTGGGATTTGTCACTGGAACATGAGCTGGCGAGCTGACCGCTGATGAATCAACATCAGTCTGATGTGTCAGGTGAGTTCATGTAGAAAACACAGACCAAAAGTCTGAGAATTTATGTGGAAGTATAGACTTTTTGTTTCCGCCACAGGATAAAAATAAAACCGTATTGTATTTGCGACTTTTTATCTCCAATTGTGAGAAATAAACTCAGAATTCTGACTTTTTTGAGTTTACATCTCATAATCCTGATTATTTGTTTCTGAAATGTACAAAATAAATAAAAAGGTAACTGACTTTTTATCTCACGATTCTAAATGTTCTTGCATTTGTGCAGAAAAAAGGCAGAAATGCTGAATATAAACTCAGTATTTTGACTTTTTCTCACAAGTTTGCATCTTGCAATTTGACTTTTTGTTTTTGCCATGGAATAAAACATATAATTGTGACTTTTTAACTCAACATTTTGTCAGAACTGTAAGTTTATCTTGAAATTTTGACTTCATGTCTCGCAGTTCTTACTTTTTCTCAAATTTTTTTGAGGGAAAAAAGGCAGAACTGCAAGTTATGAACTCAGAATTGTTACTTTTTCTCGCAAATATGTTTGTTTCCGCCACAGAATAAAAAAAAATAAAGTTAATTGCGACTTTTAATCTCACTATTTAGCCTCACAATCCTGAGTTTATCTAGTCCCTAGTTCTGAATTGTTTAATCAGAATTGCTTCTTTATATCTCACGATTATTATTTATCACGAAATTATGATTCTGAGGAAAAAACGCAGAAATGTAAGACATAAACTGAATACTTTTTTCTTGCAACTGTGACTTTTTGTTTCCGCAACGGAATAGAAAATCTCACAATCCTACATTTTTTCCTCAATATTGTGAATTACAATTCCAGCGTTATATCTTGCCGTTTTTCTCAGATTGTGAGATATAAACTCAGAATTGTGAGACTTTGTTTTAACCCTGTGGAGGAAACAGGCTTCCATCATTGAGACGTTAGGCGCGTCGCGCGTTCGACTTTAAGCGGCGCTGCATAGAACGGCTCAAAGTATCGCGAGAGCAGGTGGTTCCTATGCTTTCGACTGGCTCTCGCGATACTTTGATGTCATACACTGACCGTTCTATGCAGCGCCGCTTAAAGTCGAACGCGGCTAATGTTAAGATCTCTTCTGAAACCCATGAGGAGACACATGTGAGATTACTGGCCTGTCGTCCCTATTCTCCTGCAGGTATGCTGGGTAAATGTATTTTTGTAGGTTGATTTCTGTGTCTTCAGCCACACCTGCTCTCTGTGATAAACATCCAGAGCATCTGTCAGCGTTTGGCTGCACTTCAGACGTGTGATTGGCCCAGCCACGTCCCAAAGACGCTTTGATGTCAAGCAGAGCCTTCTGATTGGCTGCTTGGCAGAGATGACCTTTGATTGGCCGGCGCTTCATAGAGCATTGTTTGTTTACCATTTATACCTAAAATCTCGTAATAGCTGAAAATGACACGTCTATTAAAGTATCAGACTGAGCTTAAAGCAGAAAAAAGCATTATCGTTGCTGAACCGCGGCCAGATTGAGTCAAAACTGCCTTTGTTTGCTCAACAGGAACAGATTAAAGAAAGAAAACGCTAGATAGAGGTGTAATGCAGCTGGATAATGAGTTACAGAGACAGAACAGAAGATGCGATTGTTTGCTTCATGCAACAGACACACAAAAGCGTGTGAAT
>CM049816.1:62009159-62084159 GCA_027422435.1 Schizopygopsis pylzovi
GCGCTCTAGCGACTGACGCCTTTGGCGTTCCTTGTTAGAGCGCCCGCCTCCCGCGCCAGAATCCCGGGTTCGAGACCCGCTCGGAGCAAGAACGAGTTGTGGTGGTGTGGACCCGGGAGGGGTTGTTACATTGGTGCCGTGACCCGGATGGGAGTGAGGTTTAGGGGGGTGAGTGTAACGGATGTATGCCAGTAAGGGCTGTGTGTAAACCTCACTCCCCTGACCTCAAAAGAGGCGCTCTAGCGACTGACGCCTTTGGCGTTCCTTGTTAGAGCGCCCGCCTCCCGCGCCAGAATCCCGGGTTCGCGACCCGCTCGGTGAGTTGGTGCGGACCCGTGTCGGGGGGGTTACATAAGCAACGTGAATGATGCAGGTAAGACAATAAAGTACAGTTCTGAAATACAGAAATTATTGCACAGTCCACAAAGCATCCTTAGTTCAGGGACTGAATGGCTCTTGGATAAAAACTATTTGAAAATCTGGCTGTGTGTGTTTTAATTGACCTGTATCGCCTTCCCGAGGGTAGGAGGGAAAACAGATGGTGAGAGAAGTCCTTAACAATGTTTTTTGCTCTGGAAAGATACCGAGTGTTAGCAATGTCCAGTAGTAAGGACAGGGAGAGGGCAGCCAATGATATTCTGCGCGCTCTTTATGACCCTCTGTAGAGCTTTTTTGTCAGCTCCTGAACAACCCCCATACCACACCGTAAGACAGTATGTTAAAACACTCTCTATGGCAGAGCGGTAGTAGTTTTTTCTTTAGGACTCGCAGGAAGTGCAAACGCTGCTGTGCCTTTTTAACAGCCGCTGTTGTATTTGTGGACCAGGAGAGACTATCAGATAAATAGATCCCCAGAAATGTAAACTCTTTCCACATAGTCTCCATTTATAATGATGGGAAGGGGGTCAGCTTTGCTCTTCCTGAAGTCCACGATGAGTTCTTTCGTTTTCTTTGTATTTAACACCAGGTTGTTTTCAGAGCACCACAACATGAATGACTAATCACTTACAGGAGATGCTGCTGGTCTTGATGCAGGTGACGGCGGCGCTGCTGATGTTCTGGCTCTGCGAGGGCTCGTGGCTGTTTTGCAGCAGGTCCCACACCTCGATGCTTCCGTCCTCCTTCCCGATGAAGAAGACCGCCGGCCGGGACAGGGACCAGTGGCCCACCGTACGCAGCATCTTGGAGCAGGCCGACATGAGGATCGGGCCGCTCTGAAATGGATCATATGAGACAGAATCAAACCGCACATGCTCAACTCCATCTAAAACTATTCGAAACAGTATTTGACTTATTCTCTTATAAGCAAAGGATGAATAATATGCATTAAAAAATATTTCTTGATTTATTTACAAACATACATCAGGTTTTGTTTTATAATAGGATCAGTTATAACAGGAAAATAAAAAAATGAAATTAACTAATGAAGGCAAAACAGGTATTAAAAGTTAAATAACAAAGGAGAAAAATTCATATAAATTTGAACCTGAAATATTGATATTAATTTATTTCAAATAATATATTTCATGTTTTAGTGTATTTTATTTGGATTGTTTTTATTTTAAAAGTATTTTTTTTGTATTTGTTTCAAATATAACATCTCATATTATTCTATTTAGATTTATTTTCATTGTTTTTAGTTTAGAATAATAATTTTTTTTTAAAATACAATATTTTATATTCTTTTATTTACTTTTATTTTGATTGTTTATATTTTAAAAGTATTGTTATTTCAAATAAAATATTTCATATTGTTTTATTTAGATTTTATTTTAAATATATATATATATATATATATATTTAATATTATATTTTCTGTTTTATTTCGATAAGTATTTATTAAATCTTGTAATGTATTTTAAAAGATTTCTTATTGTTTTATTTTAAAATTATTTATTTATTTTAATTTATTACTTATAAAAAGCAAAAACAAATAA
Organism: Schizopygopsis pylzovi; assembly: GCA_027422435.1. Taxonomy (NCBI): domain Eukaryota; kingdom Metazoa; phylum Chordata; class Actinopteri; order Cypriniformes; family Cyprinidae; genus Schizopygopsis; species Schizopygopsis pylzovi. The sequence continues at coordinate 62,011,097 of CM049816.1, forward strand.
ATTTTAATCTTTTTATTTATTTATTTATTTTTTAGTGATCATTTTTTATTTTTGAAATATTTATTTTCATTTTACATTTTTATGATGATGATATTTTTTCTTTATATGTATATCTGGGGAAAACAGCTAAATAATTAATTTGTATGCAAACCAAAATTTTATTTTCAGGTAAATTTGTGCAAAACGGTTATTACAAGTGATAAAACTAAATTCGTAAATTGATATAAATTTGAACCTAAAATATTGATGATGTATTAAAGGGTCTATTAGAAGATTATTGCTAGTAAACTAGTACTACTAATACTGATGTCATGACTATATAAACCGCTGAATCAGTGCATCTGTAACAGGTGATTAAAGTGGAGTTATACAGAACACAGGTGTGCTTTGAGTTTGAGCGTGTGACCCTGCCGTGACCTCACCGTGACCCCTTCCTTCCAGATGGCGAAGCTGAAGCTGCTGACCGTCAGGATGATGTCCCTGAAGAACGGAGAGCGGCTGACGGTGTTGACCAGAGTGTCGTGTACGAGGAACCGCTGGATGGGTTTGGTGCCTGACAGAAAACACAACTTCTGCATAATACATATGTGACCACAAAACCAGTCCTAAGGGTCAGTTTATTTCTATTGAGATCTACACATCATCTGAAAGCTGAATAAATATGCTTTCCATTGATGTATGGTTTGTTATGATCGGACAATATTTGAAAATCTGGAATCTGAGGGTGCAAAAAAATCTAAATATTGAGAAAATCACCTTTAAATTAAGTTCTTAGCAATGCATATGAATAATCAAATATTAAGTTTAGATATATTTATGGTAGGACATTTACTAAATATCTTTTTCAGAATCAGAATGAGTTTTATTGGCCAGGTATGTTTACACATACGAGGAATTTTTAATAGTGACAGAAGCTCTGCGGTGCAACAGAATGACATTAACAGGACACAGATAACAAAAGAACAATATACAAATAGGCAATGTAGACAATTATGTATAGAACATGATCTTTACTTTACATCCTAATGATTTTTGGGATAAAGGAAAAATTGATAATTTTGACCCATACAATGTATTGTAATTCTGAGTGAACCTGCTGAAACGCAAGACACATTTCAGACTCCGTCTGACGATCAAGTGTATCGTATCGTATTGTATCGTATCGTTGGCTATTGCTAGAAATATACCCGTGCTACTTAAAGGTCTTTGCACACTTACAGTCCATAATTATCATCCGAAATCTTTGTACGTTAAACAATAAATACGACACATTTACACACTGCCTCTGAAACCTTCGTCCGTATTAAAAAATATAATCGGACCAGGTTTGATTTTCTGCATTTTTGCATCCATAGCAAGCATTTTGATAGGAAAAGATGATGAATATGAAGAAAACGCATATGAAATTTTCATTTACCTTAAGATAATTTTTTTGGTATATCATAATCATATTAACAATAAACCCCATAAGGCCCAAAACACTCATTCTGCAAATGGTAGTTCACCCAAAAATGATCACGTTGATCCAAACCTGTGTGACTTTCTTTCTTCTGTAGAACATAAAGTATATTTTGAAGAGCATTCAGGTCTAAACGGTATTGGACTTTCACTGGATGGACAAAAACACTGAGACATTTCTGAAAATATCTTCTTTTATGCTCCACAGAAGAAGAAAGAAACTCATACAGGTTTGAAAGAACTCGAGGATTATTAAATGATGACAGAATAATGGTTTTTGAGTGAAATGTCCCTTCAGTGGAAGCCTACAAAGGCGGCAATGATTGAACTGTTGTTTATTAATATATTTCAATTTGACATAATGATAAAAATAGTGCAATCTCATTTCAAATTTTGTGTACTTTCAGATTTCCTACTGAAAAGCAAATAAATAATTCAATCATAAAAAAACATTCAAATAATAATAAAGAAAATAGATTTTTAAATTTATTTTAAATACAATTTTATATTTTTAGTAAGTTTTTTACTAGATTGTTTTAGTTAAAACTACATATTTTTTTATTTCAAATGATTTATTTTAATTTTATTTATATAGACATTTTATAATCATCTGTAATTTTATAATATTGTATTTTATTATTTATTTTAAATATTTCCTAATTGTGTTTATTTTTAAATTGTTTTATGTATGTATTTATTTATTTGAACTCATTTCAAATTAAATATTTTATCTTTATTATAATATTTAGTTTTTGTATAATTATTTATTTCAATTGATTTAATTAGGTTTTTAAAGATTTAGTAAGTGTTCTATTTTGATTGTTTTTATGTTAGAACTATTTATTTAAATGTTTCATTATATATAAAAAAAATTGTTATTTTTATTTTTATTTATTATTTTGATTCTTTTTAGTATTGTTTCATTTATTTAATATTTGTATTTATTTTATTAATTTCAAATATTCCATATTTTTTTACTAAGAGATTTATTTTGATTGTATTATTGTTTTATTAGTTTTTTTATAATAATTTATTTCAATTGATATAATTTGATTTTTAAAGATGTAGTAAGTGTTCTATTTTGATTGTTTTTATGTTATAACTATTTATTTTAATTTTTTATTATTAAAAATAAATATTTTTAGTAATTTCTTTATTTTGATTATTTTTAGTATTGTTTCATTTATTTAATATTTGTATTTATTTTATTAATTTCAAATATTCCATCTTTTTTTACTAAGAGATTTATTTTGATTGTATTGTTTTATTTTTTTATTTTTTTTATAAAATTTGATAAAAACAAAACACTTACTAAAAAAAAGTCAATATTGTATTTGTTGACCTGCGAGTCCAGTGAACATTAAGAGAGCCAGACGCTACATTTGCTCTCTCAGGGTTCGTCTGATGCCTGTGGGAAACCGCATGAACAATGAGACTGATGGATCTCAAGCGCTGTGTTATTGACTCATTACACACTCGTTAATCTCATTACAGACTCATACAGACTCATAATAACCAGGTAACCAATGTGTGGTTTCCTCATTAATACTGAAGGCTTTAGTGTTGCTACAGTGAGATTTCAGATGTTCTTTTGCTGTCTCATATAGATATTTATTATATATTTAACACACAAAAATCATTAGTACTTCAACAATGTAATATTTAAGCATGTTGACATTTCTCTAATGGCAGTTAATGGTTACATCACACATATTTATTATTGTTTTAATTTAAATTTTCAAATGATTTATTTTAATTCTAATTTAATTTGTAATTTAAATACAAATATTTATTCTTTTGCGTTTTATTTTGATTGTTTTAAATAAGTATTTATTATTTTTTCATTTTCAAATAAAATATTTCATATTTGTAGTGAGTTCTTATTTTGATTTGTTTTTGTTAAAATAATTATTTATTCATGAAAACATTTTATTTATGTAAAATAAAATATTGAATCTTTTGTTTTTGTTTTCAGATTATTAATGTGTTTTATTTTGAATTTATTTGAGTTTTTATTTTTTTATTTTATTTTACAATTGGTAGTATTTTACTGTTTTGATTGTTTATTTTAAATCAAATATATTTTTTCAACTTTTTAGTTAGGGTTAGTGTTTTATTTTGATTGCTTTTTATTTGTAAAATATTTACATTATTTCTAATAAAATATTTCATCTTTTAAGAAACTTTTATTTACATTTTTTAAAATTGTTATTAATTGATTTTAATTGTACTTTGGCATTTTTAAGTGTTTTACATTTTATGTAGTTTCATTTTTTCAGAGCTTAGTGTTTGCTCCATCTATTTATTTATCATTGAAAAATAGCTAAATAATGTATTTGTTAGAAAATAAAAATGTACTTTTTTTAATCAAAGCAAACTATTTAAATCCAAAATGATTTAAGGTAATTGCACACTGAGTCCGCACGTAAAAAAAGAAATGCGACCTCACGCTGTGTCAATCATGTTTGCACACTGCCTCCGAAAATTTCGCCTGTCAAAACAAAATTCAGACTCAGTGTGCAATGACCTAAACTGTTCATTTTCTACAGGCCGGGATCCCCGGGAGCAGCCAGAGGTTCAGGTTCTTGATCAAGAGTACAATAGTGAAAGAACTCAACTATCATTCATGACCTTAGCCTTCAAGTGTGTGTGTGTGTGTGCGTGTGTGTGTGTGTGTGTGTGTGTGTCTGTGTGTGTGTGTGTGTGTGTGTGTGTGTGTCTCTGTGTCTCTGTGTCTGTGTATTTGTGTGTGTCTCTGTGTGTGTGTGTGTGTATGTGTGTCTCTCTGAGTGTGTGTGTGTGTGTGTGTGTGTGTGTGTGTGTGTGTGTGTGTGTGTGTGTGTGTGTGTGTGTGTCTCTGTGTCTGTGTGTGTGTGTGTGTTGTTCGGCTGTTTTGTAGTGACTTACTCAGCAGACGTCCAGAGTCGTTGTCCTTCTCCATTTTCCAGTCAGTGTAAACGAGTTCACCATCCTAATGCAAGCACAGCCAGAACAGCAGTATGCAAAAATACATTTAATTAATAGACTAATCATCAAAATCAATGACATGACAAGCAGCTTATGTGCGTTAGAAGAATATGGCTCATGCATTGTGATAGTAGAGCAGGAATCTGTTTTATGAAACATGTTTTGACTGTTCTGTCATTGAAATGCACAGATGAGCGTCTCACCTCCGTCCCCACGTACAGCTTGGTGCTGATGTTCTCCAGAGGTTTCTGCTGTTTGGCCGACGGCACCCGGAGCTGCCCGAACCCACAGCCTTCCTCACGATCCACGTTCTGTTCAGGTTTGTCTCCTAAAGAGAAGACGGATACGAGGAGAAACTCTAACCAGGATCCAAATCAACACGGTGTGTGCAAATAGAAATCAGTTTCTGGAGTCACACAGTAATGCATACTGTCTCCTAATGCAGCTGTGGGCTACATCTTTATTTGTGGGCCCCTTGAGATTAATAGTTAATACTTCCGTAAGTTAACAAGTTCACGGTTTTTTGATGTCGGTTACAGAGGCGGCTGGTCAATAGGGGGCGCTGGGGCGCCGCCCCCCCTTCAAGTTAGCCCCCTTTAACATGTTAACAATAAGTTAAAAATATATCGCAAATATTAACTAAATAAAATCATTTAGTCATAGTATTCTACTGTTAGTTATATTATAATTTATTGAAAATCTAAAAATCTAAACTCTATTTCTTTCATATTTGTGTGCGGGGCGCCGGACTAATGAGTGTGTATGTAGGTACACAAACTTTTCAAAAGCATGTGATTTGAGGCTAAGCTCTAATTGGCTTGTTTCAAATTGTCCTTGGGGCGCAGGCTCCTCCCACTTTTGTTGTTAGAGCGAATCAATATTGTTTTTATATGTTTGGCCTCATGTGATTGGACCGTTCTCAACGACTCTTGTTCCACTCAGCAGCAGCTCGTCAGTTGACAGACAGGTACTAATTAATGTGGAAGCAAGCACAATATCTCCAGATGAAAGACAATTCGGTTTTATCTTTACAAAAATACCCTTCACAAGGCGTTCGGATGAAGAAAAAAAAGGATCAAGGAGCTTGGACCAGATCGCCCGTACTTTCAGTTTGTTTGCGCCCCCCCCACATTTTTTTTTGCACCAGCCGCCACTGGTCGGTTGATGTCACATGACACGCAGGAAATAAAACATTGAATTTATAAATTAAGACATTTTTTTTTATTTCATATTATTTATTACATAATAAATATTTCATTTATGTTTTTGGTTAATTATTTATTTTAAATATTTTGATTGTTTTCATTTTAATTTTTATGATGATAAAGTTTTTTTTCCCCCAGAATTGTGTTTGCTTTGCATACTGTATATATAATGGAAAAAATAACCTAATAATTTATTTGTACGAAAAATTATTATTATTTGTGCAAATTAAATATTCATGCTGGACTTTTTATCAAATCCTCCAGAATTGGTAAAAAATTAATTTTGGAGGCTGTAGATGCCAAAACTCAGCTTGACCTCCTGGTTTCTGAGGTAAACAAATACAATATTTCATCCTTTTTGCTTTTTTTAAAGTTTATATATTTAATTTAGTTTGTTTTTATTTTGAATAGTTTTATTTTAATTAAAAATGATTAAGTGCTGTAAGTGTTTATTTGATTTGTTTTAGATGATGCACACATTATGCTTTTTATTTTTAGTCATTTAGCAGACGCTTTTATCCAAAGCGACTTACAAATAAGAAAAAGTAACTAAAACTATAAGTTAAAACTCTATATATACACATTTAAGAAAATGGATAAATTAAATAAAATGACAAATGCATACAACAACATTTCAAAACTAAACATTTAAATGAAAACAAAAAATAAAGCTAAAAACATTTCAAAATATTAAAACAACAAAATGTATTGATTATAAAAATTATTCTAACATGACACTAAGCCATATATATATATGTTATTTCATTTCCATGTAGTATGTTGAAATAACGTTACTAAAATAACTCCAATTTATTAAAACTAAAACTAAAGAAAATACCTATAAAGACATAATAAATTCATACATAATTTATCTAAAATTAATATAGATAAATCAAACAGCGGTAGTTTATCAGTAATCCTAAAAAAAGAACACATGCTAACAAACAACAACTTACACATCGTAATAATTGGTTATAAAAACTAAAACAGAAGTGAAACAAGCAGTAAGAAAGAGAATAAATAAAAAGCGATACTTATATGAAACTCTTGATCGGCTGGACCTCATGAGCTGACAGATGAAACGCGCTGTAGAGTCAGTGTTTGTAGAGCTTGGTGTGATAGTGAATGTTATTTCAGAGCTCTTGCTTATTTAACAGAGAGGCGTCATGCTGACTGCATTGTCATCACGGCCACAGTTAACCTTGTGTTTAATAGGTCTCACCGAGCCAAATACATGTGTATCTTTCAGTGCTGGTGTCTCACCTGTAGGACAGTCCACTGTATTGTCCCTCAAGCTGAACTTCAGAGGACTGTATTCACCGCTCGAGCCAATCTTTGGTAAGGAGACCTGCGGTAAATGGAATCCAGTAACGGTTTACATAGCCCATAACTTAACCAAGGTTAACAATTAATCCTATTCATAAACTTACATTTCACACTGTACATTCCTAAACCCTGGTTAAACGCTATTCATTATTTGCATATTTGCTGAGTCAGTGTCATTGTTTGGACAAACGCAGCACGCAACCCATTTATGAAAGCTTGAGTCCATTACAGAATAAAAAAACTATTAAAAAGGTAATTGCTACTTTTTTTCTCACAATTGCAAGTTTATATCTAATAATGCTGAATTCTTAGAATTCTATGTTTACATTGTGCAATTTGTACTTTTTTTCTCAATTCTACATCTACATCTTGAAATTTTGACTTTTTTTCTCAGAATTCTAAGTTTACGTCTCACAATTCTGACGTTTTCCACAGAAATCTAAGTTTACGTCTCACAATTCTGACTTTTTACCCAGAATTCTAAGTTTACATCTCACAATTCTGACGTTTTACCCAGAATTCTAAGTTTACGTCTCACAATTCTGACTTTTTACCCAGAATTCTAAGTTTATATCTCACAATTCTGATGTTTCACCCTGAATTCTAAGTTTACATCTCACAATTCTGACCTTTTCTCAGATTTCTAAGTTTACATCTCACAATTCTGACGTTTTCCACAGAAATCTAAGTTTATATCTCACAATTCTGACGTTTTCCCCAGAATTCTAAGTTTACATCTCACAATTCTGACGTTTTACCCAGAATTCTAAGTTTACATCTCACAATTCTGACTTTTTACCCAGAAATCTTAGTTTACATCTCACAATTCTGACTTTTTACCCAGAAATCTAAGTTTACATCTCACAATTCTGACTTTTTACCCAGAATTCTAAGTTTACATCTCACAATTCTGACGTTTTTCCCAGAAATCTAAGTTTACATCTCACAATTCTGACTTTTTACCCAGAATTCTAAGTTTACATCTCACAATTCTGACGTTTTTCCCAGAATTCTAAGTTTATATCTCACAATTCTGACGTTTTTCCCAGAAATCTAAGTTTACATCTCACAATTCTGACTTTTTACCCAGAATTCTAAGTTTACATCTCACAATTCTGACTTTTTACCCAGAATTCTAAGTTTATATCTCACAATTCTGACGTTTTTCCCAGAATTCTAAGTTTACATCTCACAATTCTGACGTTTTACCCAGAATTCTAAGTTTACATCTCACAATTCTGACGTTTTACCCAGAATTCTAAGTTTACATCTCACAATTCTGATGTTTTACCCAGAATTCTAAGTTTACATCTCACAATTCTGACGTTTTTCCCAGAAATCTTAGTTTACATCTCACAATTCTGACTTTTTACCCAGAATTCTAAGTTTACATCTCACAATTCTGACTTTTTACCCAGAAATCTTAGTTTACATCTCACAATTCTGGCTTTTTACCCAGAAATCTAAGTTTACATCTCACAATTCTGATGTTTATCACAGAATTCTAGGTTAACATCTCACAATTTAGAAATCTTTTCTCCAGCATTCTAAGTTTACATCTTACAATTTTGACATTTTTCCCAGAATTCCAAATTTACATCTTGAAATTTTTTCTCAGAATTCTACGTTTACAAATTTACATCTCGCAATTCTGACTTTTTTCTCAGAATTCTAAGTTTACTTCTCGCACTTCTGAATTTTATTTTGGTATTCTCTTTTTTTACTAGAATGCAAAATTTACATCTTGCAGTTTTGACTCTTATTCTCAGAATTCTAAGTTTACATCTTGCAGTCCTGGTTTAGAACTACGCTAACCCGGGTTTAGCGCAGTGTGCAAAGCCCTAGTGATTTAAATGTCTTAAAACCATGTTTGTATGCATCACATACACGGATGAAGGGTTTCCAGGTCAGGTTGAGGTGTTGGAACGTATTGGGAACACCATGAGGGTTTTCCAGAGGCTTTTCCTCCGATTTCGGTTTCACGTCCGTGAGGGACTGAGACACAACACGAGGAGGCCGAAGATCCCAGAATAACACACAGCTAAAAATATACACACACACACACACACACACACAACACACACACACACACACACACACACACACACACACACACACACACAGTGAGGAGAGGGTTTGATACTAAACTAGAACATAAACATGAATGTGTGCATAAAGTGTAGATATCAGCACCAGTCAGGAGCGCATGTGACCAGCTGAACGGAGATACGACTCGGATTTTCCACTGGGATCCCTAATTTAGACAACTGAGAGAAAAATGTATCAAGATTAATATTTCAGTGTGTACATGGCCAGTTCAAGTAAATATTAAACTCTTAAAGGTACAGTAACTGTTATTTTTTTGTAATTTGTGAAAGGACAGTCTTGTGTACTTCAAAGGTTTCTGGCAGCCATTGAATGTCTGTGATTGGGGCTTTGTGTCCGTTCTCTATCCCAGATACAGCACAGCACCGGACCGCTGGAGTCACATTGTTTTTGTCCTGGAATAACAATTAGTGAAATTAGAGTAACAATAGCCAGCTGTGGTTGGCAGAACTTGTTTTTACAGTTACATTTTACATTTAAATTTACAGTAAAAATGGATATTTTATCAACTGAAATATGGTAATTTACAAAACAATTACCAAATAGTTTACCTTTAAAATATAAAAAAGTGGGGGGTGGGGGAGTCTGTGAAATTTACAGTAAAAAGTGGGCAGCTTTGGTTGGCAGAATTGTACTAATCTGTAAATTTTATAGATTTAAATTTACAATGAAAAACATATTTCATTAACTGAAATATGGTAATATACCAAATATTATACCAATGTAATATACTGACAACCATCTTCACTGTATATTATGAGATTACTTCTTTTTCACTTCCAAAAACTGTACGTTTAACAAAAATTACTTTAAATTATCCATTATATATATCAAAGAGCAAGGAAACGTACTGTGAGTAATGAACAGGCTTTTACTGTAGCATTTTTAACAAATGTACAGTGTATCTGAATAAGAAAATACCATAACCAAGGATTGTTTTTACATAAAGCTAATAATAATGACCAGAAGCTAACACAATCTTCATTTATATATCATGTTTACATTTGAGGACGTCATGAAAGCCAGCTTTGGTAATATTTAGCTCACATATGGACACAATATGGCAGTATACACACAAAGTAAACACACACATGAAGGTTTAATTTTCCGTGATTGTGTAAGTGTGTTTGTATAAGGTATCAGTTAAGCGTCACTTAATTAAATGAGCTCTAAATAGATCATCAGGAGTCACATGACTGGTTGTGGACAGCCTCTAGTTTAAACACACAACAGCTGTGTGTGTGTGTGTGTGTGTGTGTGTGTGTGTGTGTGTGTGTAACTCACTAGTTTGTTTGAAATGTTTTTGCCGCCGCTGCGTGTGTCCTGCAGTCTCTCCACGTGAGCTGAGATATCCCATAATACTACCTGTAAACACAAACTAATGAATATGCTGCATGCTATGAGTTAAAAGTATTGCAATATGCTACCATGTCATAGATGATGCACTTCTGTAATATAACCAGAACATAATGTGTTTGCTATGTTTTAGGCCGTAATGGAGAAGTGCTTCCAGAGATCAGGATTGTGAGCGATTTAAAGGAAAAAATAAGTAACATTTCAGCTGAGAGTGCATCGTTAGGCAAAGGTTATTTATACAGCACATTTTATGCACAATGACAAATCAAAGTGCTAAAAAACACTACAAACAAAAAAATAATGTTTTCATGCACAGGTCAATTTTGAGATTTTGGGCTCTTTTTTCCATAACATGTTGTCTTTTAGACTAGTGGAAAGAAAACCTCCATACTATACATTTAAGTGTTTATCTCATAGCAGTTTATCTATTTGCATCTGCAGATGCCAATTACAATATATTTCCTTTAAAAGTTTTGTTCTCAGCTTCAGCAGCACTTATATTCACTAAACTTAACAGTTTTATTCCTCTATATTCTGAAGGTTTTTCAGATCATATCATTCACCTGATTTTTTATTGCACTTTATACATTTGCATCTGTAAGTAAATTACAATACATATGTTTAAAAGTTCTCTCCTCCCCTTCAGCAGCACTGTATATATAACCAAACGCAGTTATATTTCTATGTATATTCTGAAGGTTTTGTTCATATATCATTCACATTGATTTATAGAATATTTGATTCCTAAAAACAGGATGAAAATGTATTTTTTAATACATCTGTCTGTTAACAGTATCTTTTGATTTATGGAGTGATATAAAAAAAGAGAAATCCAAAATCGCCTTTATAAAAACCTTTAACTCTAAAATGTCAATAAAATCAAATAAGTATAAATCAAATTTGGAACCTGGCTTTATGTGAAGTTCAGATCTATTTTATGGAATTGTTCACATATAACTGCATATTTAAATAGAAAATGCCTCTTTTTGCAGATATAAGAAAACATATTTTTCAGAGAATTATACAAAACAATTGTCTTAATGTACTGTGATTAATCAACTGAGGTAGATATTAATATATATTAGTTAACATTTTTCACCCTATAGTGTCAAAACACATGCACAAGAGGTCAAATTAACAATAAAAAGTAAAAAATGAAAGGACGAACTGTTTAAAGAAGATATTTTTTCTGCACCTGGCCGTTTATGCAGCCGCCGGCGATGATATTTGGGTCGGACGGACAGAACTGGAAGCACAGAACATCATCAGGACATTCCAGCTGCAACTGCAATGCAAACAATGTGCAGACGGATTCAGGTCAAAACAGCTCTTCTGTTCATGTCTGCAGAACATACCCTCATCAGATGACACGTACACTGAATCTCACATCAGCTGCAAGCTAAAATCAACTCCTGATCAAACTTATTTACACTGATCATGATATTTTCATGCCTGGTTTATACAGTCAGAATGAACCGTTTTTATATGCACCATAATTGGACGCCACATACTGAATTAAAGACAATGATTTCATGTGACCAGTGTTGCATAATACTATTTGGAAAGCTCTCTTTGTGTATTTTGTACTTATACAGTATACTGGTACTCTGGTATACTTAATATATACTAGTGATTCTGATATTTATGACAATGATAATTACGATTACCTGTGGATTTATAGGGTCAGTGAAGTTCCAGAAGAGAATGTAAGACGGGTTTAAAAGGAGTTTCGTGGAGTTATCGATCCGTTCTTCAAGAGAAAGTCTCTCCGTCATGGACACAGCAATCACACCTGCACACACACACACACACACAAAACACACAGTTATTATGCAGAATAATGGTAAAAATGAAGTGCAAACTGATCACATTTGAACAAAATCCATACAAACACACAATCATTCATGCATTTGACTATTTTATTTATTGTTTTTGATTTTACAGTATTTCATTTTTTTTTTTTTCACTTTGTATATTTTACTATTTATAATAATATTTATATTCATATAGATATTTTATTATATTACCATTTTATTTAACACAATGGCTATATTATTTAATTTTGCACTATGGTTAATGGAGTCATTTTAAATATTGCACTACAGAGATTTTACCACTATTTTATTATTTAGCAATATGTATATTTAAAAAATATATATATTTTGCACTATAGGTATTGTTTTATTTTATTTAACATTATGATTTCTTTATTATTGTATTTTTGCCCAATGGCTGTTTTAATGTATTTTGCATTATATATATTTATTGTAATCATTTTATTTTATATAGCACTATGGATTTTTTGATGTTTTATTTTTATTAATTTTTTCTTATATGGATATTTTATTTTTAATTTTGCATTATGGCTGTTTTATTTTAACTATTGTATTAATTTGTTTGTACTATGGCGATTTTATTGGTTTATTTAATTATTTATTATTGCTCATTTACTTTGACTAAAATGAGGTATTAATCGTAGTGTGTCCACAGTGAAGCTCATTCTGACCGCTGATGGTGGGATGCCAGTGGATGTGGCTGATGGTTTTCTCTTTGCTGAAGTGAAGGTCCATGAAGGACTGATATTCCTTCAGCTGCGTCTCTGTTTTCCCCGTCAGTGCGCCATCGTCCTCACACAACGCTGTCCAGTCATCACAGAAAACATCCGTGATGTGATTCTGCTGCAGGGAGATTTCAAACCTGCGAGAGTTCATATATACATTAACACACAATACCGAACACCGCCATTGTGTTGGACTAATGAAATGAGTTGTGGGACCTCAGAGATGTCCTCGTTCTACCTTATCAGTACAGATGTGATGAAGTTCTTCAGGTTTTCCGACCGCAGGTGATCTTCTTTCTCCTCTGGGCTGAACTCACGGGACTCGTACTGGGTCCACATGTTCCTTGGGTACTTCCTGTAATGCATGCATCATGGGATATGTCTGCTAACTAAACTTACAGAACAAACTTCAGAGAGAGTTGAGACGATGTGAATGTCTGGAGGTTTGTACCACAGTGTCTGAGTGGATGAGTGTTTGGTGTCACTGGAGGCCTGAATGGCCGTGTGTCTCTCCATCTCTCTGATGCTGAAGCTCTTGTCCTGGTATGACGGGCACTCCACAAATCCCTCCTTCCCGTCCAGAGCGCTGCGGTCGGAGAAACACACCGGAGTACCACAGCGCCGCAGCAGAGGAGAGATCTTATACCTGAGCTGGACAGAGAGACAGACAGGTGAGCTAATGCCCCATAAATGAGATCAGGAATGGCTTTGATAAATATGATGATGCATCTGTCTTACTCTAGGTCTGGACTCTGTGACAGACTCTTCTTCGATCTCCTGCTCGCTTCCCAGAGAGATCCATGGGTGAGACTCTGGAGTTTTTGGCATGATCATCTCCTCCTCCTCCTCCTCTTCATGCTTTATCTGCTCTTCATCATCAGCCTGTACTGAAGGCTACAAACACAACTGAACACTGGTTAACATCTATCTCTCTATTTCTATCTATCCATCTGTCTGTCTATCTAGGGTACATCTCAAAAATTTGAATATGGTGAAAAATAGATTCATTACATGTAAAGTAAAACACTTCAAAAGTTTTTTTGTTTTAATTTTGATGATTAGAGCTTACAGCCAATGAAAGTCAAAAATCAGTATCTCAAAATATTAGAATATTTACATTTGAGTTTCAATAAATCCAGAAGACGATCATTGACACCCTCCACAAAGAGAGTAAGTCACAGAGGGGCATTACTGAAAGGGGGGGCTGTTCAAGGAGTGCTGTATCAAAGCATATTAAATGCAAAGTTGACTGGAAGGAAGAAATTGGGTAAAATGTGCACAAGCAACAGGGATGACCGAAGCTTGAGAATACTGTCAAGCAAAGCCGATTCAAACACTTGTGAGAGCTTCACAAGGAGTGAACTGAAGCTGGAGTCAGTGCATCAAGAGTCACCACGCTCAGACATCTTCAGGAAAAGAGCTACCAAGCCCCTTCTGAACCAGAAACATCATCAGAAGTATCTTACCTGCGCTCAGGAGAAAAACAACTGGACTGTTGCTCAGTGGTCCAAAGTCCTCTTTTCAGATGAAGGTAAATTTAGTATTTCATTTGTAAATCAGGGTCCCAGAGTCTGGAGGAAGAGTGGAGAGACACAGAATCCATGTTGCTTGAAGTCCAGTGTGAAGTTTCCACAGTCAGTGATGATTTGGGCTGCTGTGTCATCTGCTGGTGTTGGTCCACTGTGTTTTCTGAAGTCCACAGTCAACACAGCCGTCTACCAGGACATTTTAGAGCACTTCATGCTTCCTTCTGCTGACAAGCTTTATGGAGATGCTGATTTCATTTTCCAGCAGGACTTGGCACCTGCCCACACTGCCAAAGGTACCAAAAGCTGGTTCAGTGACCATGGTGTTACTGTGCTTGATTGACCAGCAAACTCGCCTGACCTGAACCCCAAAGAGAATCTAGAGACACCAGACCCAACAATACAGATGACCTGAAGGCCGCTATCAAAGAAACCTGTGCTTCATTACACCTGAGCAGTGCCACAGACTGATCGACTCCATGCCACGCCGCATTGATGCAGTAATTCATGAGAAAGGAGACCGAAGCCTGACATTTCCATTTAAAATATCCTTTTTTATTGATCTTATGTAATATTCAAATTTTCTGAGACACTGAATTTTTGGTTTTCATTATCTGTAAGCCATAAAATCATAAAAAATTCTAGAACAAAAGGCTTGAAATATTTAACTCTATGTGTAATGAATCTATATAATATATGGGTTTTACTTTCCAAAATGAGTGACAAAAAATAGACCTTTTTCATGATATATTTTTTTTTTAGATGTACCTGTTTATATCTATCTATCCAAAAATTATTCAGACACCATATATAATTTTTGATATTTCTTTACTAGTGGGTGCAGGACACTAGTAAAATAAAGTAAACTGTGACATGTTATACCCAAAAATTCTTCATATAGTGGACTACCAGTAAAATTAATCAAATTTGGGACCAAAGAGTATTCAGACACTTTGACCTGACCATGTTTTGCTTACGTGATCTATCTATCCGTCTGTCCGTCTGTCTGTCTGTCTGTCTGTCTGTCTGTCTGTCTGTCTGTCTCGTCTGTCTCTCTGTCCGTCTGTCCGTCCGTCCGTCCGTCTGTCTGTCTGTCTGTCTGTCTGTCTGTCTGTCTGTCTGTCTGTCCGTCTGTCTCTCTGTCCGTCCGTCCGTCCGTCCGTCTCTCTGTCTGTCCGTCCGTCCGTCCGTCCGTCTGTCTTTCTGTCTGTCTGTTTGTATCTGTCCGTCTGTCCGTCCGTCCGTCTGTATTTGTCCGTCTGTCCGTCCGTCCGTCTGTCTCTCTGTCTGTCTGTCTGTATCTGTCCGTCCGTCCGTCCGTCTGTCTGTATCTGTCCGTCCGTCCGTCCGTCTGTCTCTCTGTCTGTCTGTCTGTCCGTCCGTCCGTCTCTGTCTGTCTGTCTGTCTGTCTGTCTGTATCTGTCCGTCCGTCCGTCCGTCCGTCCGTCCGTCCGTCCGTCTGTCTGTCTGTCTGTCTGTATCTGTCCGTCCGTCTGTCTGTCTGTCTCTCTGTCTGTCTGTATCTGTCCGTCCGTCCGTCCGTCTGTCTGTCTGTCTGTCTGTCTGTCTGTATCTGTCCGTCCGTCCGTCCGTCCGTCTCGTCCGTCCGTCCGTCTGTCTGTCTGTCTGTCTGTCTGTCTGTCTATCTGTCCGTCCGTCCGTCCGTCCGTCGTCTGTCTGTCTGTCTGTATCTGTCCGTCCGTCGTCTGTCTGTCTGTCTCTCTGTCTGTATCTGTCCGTCCGTCCGTCTGTCTGTCTGTCCGTCCGTCCTCCGTCCGTCTGTCTGTCTGTCTGTCTGTCTGTCTGTCTGTCTGTCTGTATCTGTCCGTCCGTCCGTCCTCCGTCCGTCCGTCCTCTGTCTCGTCTGTCTGTCCGTCCGTCCGTCTTCGTCCGTCCTGTCCGTCGTCCGTCCGTCTTCGTCTCTCTGTCTGATCTGTCCGTCCTGTCCGTCTGTCTGTCTGTCTGTCTGTCTGTCTGTCTGTCTGTCTGTCTGTCTGTCTGTCTCTGTATCTGTCCGTCTGTCTGTCTGTCCGTCTGTCCATCTGTCCGTCCCTCCGTCCGTCCCTCCCTCCCTCTGTCCTGTTTCCTCACCTTCAGTATGTTTTCTTTGGCCTCTACTGTGAGCACCAGATAGAAGCTCTGTCCGTATGTGAATTCTCTGTCAAACACCAGCAGAAGTTCATCTTCAGGGTAGTCCTGCAGAAAATGAATAGAATTCCTTTCAGGGTCTCAACATTCTGAAAGAGATCTTTAACCACTAGGCTCCTCTAAACCAGCTCCATCTGCTGAGGTTTAGATCTTCTTCAGCTCATGAATGGGTTCAGAAAGTGTTTCTGAATCTTACCAGCACTAATTGTTTAATGGGGCTGAAGTCAGACACGGACGCTCTAGTTTTCATGTCCTTTATGATGTCTTCTTTTTTCAGCAGCTTGTAAGGATTTTCTCCAGTTAAATCTTCATCTGCCCGGCAACCAAACAGCTCCTGTGTGGCAGAGGTCAGGACCAGTGGGAAGATGTAGTCAGGATGATCTGTGAGGGATGGAGTCACTGCGATCAGGTATAATACTGAACATAAAGTTTGGGTGGTTGCCAGAGGGTTGCTATACAGTTTCTAGAGTGTTATGAGTGGTAATCAGGGGGTTGCTATGCAGTGTTGTGTTGGGTTGCTAGAGTATTATGGATGGTTTCCAAAAGGTTGCTATGTAGCAAAAACTATAGAAATATAAAGACAGTTAATACCTATACTTATGAATGGGAGAAACTGCAAGGCACAATATGGTGGGATAGTCCCGCCTTTTAAATGAAAGAGCCAATCGTTGATTGGTAAAGTCATTGCGTCACTGCAGCGGCCGTTAGAAATTTGGGTTCCCATAGAAACCTGAGGCTGGAGCAGCCGATGCGCGTGTGCAGTCATAAGCGTGTTGGTGCTTATTGGTTGGTCTAGCCTGAAAAATATGCTTTTTAAACACTATTTGAGCATAACAAACAACATTCATGGGGCTGTTCATTTCAGATTTTGTTGCTGATTTGAAATATGCAATTTAATCACGAGTTCAGCATGCAGTTTTTGAGATTTCAGGATTCCCCCATTCATTTATATAGGACTTGATCTTGTTTGAGCTGCCCGGGGGCGTTGAAAATATGGCGGACGAGTGAACAGATTTTTCTTGAAAGGGACTTTGTAGTTAGGGTGCTATGCAGTAGCTAGAGTGTTGTGGGTGGTTGCCAGGGAGTTGCTATTGCAGCCACTAGAGTGTTGTAGTTCGTTGCCAGGGCGTTGCTATGCAGCTACTAAAGTGGTTTGGGTGGTTGCCAGGGGGTTTCTATGCAGTTGCTAGAGTGTTGTGGGTGGTTGCTATACAGTTGCTAGAGTGTTTTGGGTGGTTGCCAGGGGGTTGCTATAAAGTTGCTAGAGTGCTTTGGGTGGTTGCCAGGGGGTTGCTATAAAGTTGCTAGAGTGCTTTGGGTGGTTGCCAGGGGGTTTCTATACAGTTGCTAGAGTTTTGTGGGTGGTTTCCAGGGGGTTTCTATACAGTTGCTAGAGTGTTGTGGGTGGTTGCCAGGGGGTTGCTATAAAGTTGCTAGAGTGCTTTGGGTGGTTGCCAGGGGGTTGCTATACAGTTGCTAGAGTGTTGTGGGTGGTTGCCAGGGGGTTGCTATAAAGTTGCTAGAGTGCTTTGGGTGGTTGCCAGGGGGTTGCTATACAGTTGCTAGAGTGTTGTGGGTGGTTGCCAGGGGGTTGCTATACAGTTGCTAGAGTGTTGTGTGTGGTTGCCAGGGGGTTGCTATAAAGTTGCTAGAGTGCTTTGGGTGGTTGCCAGGGGGTTGCTATACAGTTGCTAGAGTGTTGTGGGTGGTTGCTATACAGTTGCTAGAGTGTTGTGGGTGGTTGCCAGGGGGTTGCTATAAAGTTGCTAGAGTGCTTTGGGTGGCTGCCAGGGGGTTGCTATACAGTTGCTAGAGTGTTGTGGGTGGTTTCCAGGGGGTTTCTATACAGTTGCTAGAGTGTTGTGGGTGGTTGCCAGGGGGTTGCTATAAAGTTGCTAGAGTGCTTTGGGTGGTTGCCAGGGGGTTGCTATACAGTTGCTAGAGTGTTGTGGGTGGTTGCCAGGGGGTTGCTATAAAGTTGCTAGAGTGCTTTGGGTGGTTGCCAGGGGGTTGCTATACAGTTGCTAGAGTGTTGTGGGTGGTTGCTATACAGTTGCTAGAGTGTTGTGGGTGGTTGCCAGGGGGTTGCTATAAAGTTGCTAGAGTGCTTTGGGTGGCTGCCAGGGGGTTGCTATACAGTTGCTAGAGAGTTGTGGGTGGTTGCCAGGGGGTTGCTATAAAGTTGCTAGAGTGCTTTGGGTGGTTGCCAGGGGGTTGCTATAAAGTTGCTAGAGTGCTTTGGGTGGTTGCCAGGGGGTTGCTATAAAGTTGCTAGAGTGCTTTGGGTGGTTGCCAGGGGGTTGCTATAAAGTTGCTAGAGTGTTGTGGATGGTTGCCAGGGGTTGCTATAAAGTTGCTAGAGTGTTGTGGGTGGTTGCCAGGGGTTGCTATAAAGTTGCTAGAGTGTTGTGGGTGGTTGCCAGGGGGTTTCTATACAGTTGCTAGAGTGTTGTGGGTGGTTGCCAGGGGGTTGCTATAAAGTTGCTAGAGTGCTTTGGGTGGTTGCCAGGGGGTTGCTATACAGTTGCTAGAGTGTTGTGGGTGGTTGCCAGGGGGTTGCTATAAAGTTGCTAGAGTGCTTTTGGTGGTTGCCAGGGGGTTGCTATACAGTTGCTAGAGTGTTGTGGGTGGTTGCTATACAGTTGCTAGAGTGTTGTGGGTGGTTGCCAGGGGGTTGCTATAAAGTTGCTAGAGTGCTTTGGGTGGCTGCCAGGGGGTTGCTATACAGTTGCTAGAGAGTTGTGGGTGGTTGCCAGGGGGTTGCTATAAAGTTGCTAGAGTGCTTTGGGTGGTTGCCAGGGGGTTGCTATAAAGTTGCTAGAGTGCTTTGGGTGGTTGCCAGGGGGTTGCTATAAAGTTGCTAGAGTGTTGTGGTATGGTTGCCAGGGGGTTGCTAGTAAAGTTGCTAGAGTGTTGTGGGTGGTTGCCAGGGGGTTGCTATAAAGTTGCTAGAGTGTTGTGGGTGGTTTCCAGGGGGTTTCTATACAGTTGCTAGAGTGTTGTGGGTGGTTGCCAGGTGGTTGCTATAAAGTTGCTAGAGTGCTTTGGGTGGTTGCCAGGGGGTTGCTATACAGTTGCTAGAGTGTTGTGGGTGGTTGCCAGGGGGTTGCTATAAAGTTGCTAGAGTGCTTTGGGTGGTTGCCAGGGGTTGCTATACAGTTGCTAGAGTGTTGTGGGTGGTTGCCAGGGGGTTGCTATACAGTTGCTAGAGTGTTGTGGGTGGTTGCCAGGGGGTTGCTATAAAGTTGCTAGAGTGCTTTGGGTGGTTGCCAGGGGGTTGCTATACAGTTGCTAGCGTGTTGTGGGTGGTTGCTATACAGTTGCTAGAGTGTTGTGGGTGGTTGCCAGGGGGTTGCTATAAAGTTGCTAGAGTGCTTTGGGTGGCTGCCAGGGGGTTGCTATACAGTTGCTAGAGAGTTGTGGGTGGTTGCCAGGGGGTTGCTATAAAGTTGCTAGAGTGCTTTGGGTGGTTGCCAGGGGGTTGCTATAAAGTTGCTAGAGTGCTTTGGGTGGTTGCCAGGGGGTTGCTATAAAGTTGCTAGAGTGCTTTGGGTGGTTGCCAGGGGGTTGCTATAAAGTTGCTAGAGTGTTGTGGATGGTTGCCAGGGGGTTGCTATAAAGTTGCTAGAGTGTTGTGGGTGGTTGCCAGGGGGTTGCTATAAAGTTGCTAGAGTGTTGTGGGTGGTTTCCAGGGGGTTTCTATACAGTTGCTAGAGTGTTGTGGGTGGTTGCCAGGGGGTTGCTATAAAGTTGCTAGAGTGCTTTGGGTGGTTGCCAGGGGGTTGCTATACAGTTGCTAGAGTGTTGTGGGTGGTTGCCAGGGGGTTGCTATAAAGTTGCTAGAGTGCTTTGGGTGGTTGCCAGGGGGTTGCTATACAGTTGCTAGAGTGTTGTGGGTGGTTGCCAGGGGGTTGCTATACAGTTGCTAGAGTGTTGTGGGTGGTTGCCCTGGGGTTGCTATAAAGTTGCTAGAGTGCTTTGGGTGGTTGCCAGGGGGTTGCTATACAGTTGCTAGAGTGTTGTGGGTGGTTGCTATACAGTTGCTAGAGTGTTGTGGGTGGTTGCCAGGGGGTTGCTATAAAGTTGCTAGAGTGCTTTGGGTGGCTGCCAGGGGGTTGCTATACAGTTGCTAGAGAGTTGTGGGTGGTTGCCAGGGGGTTGCTATAAAGTTGCTAGAGTGCTTTGGGTGGTTGCCAGGGGGTTGCTATAAAGTTGCTAGAGTGCTTTGGGTGGTTGCCAGGGGGTTGCTATAAAGTTGCTAGAGTGCTTTGGGTGGTTGCCAGGGGGTTGCTATACAGTTGCTAGAGTGTTGTGGGGTGGTTGCTATACAGTTGCTAGAGTGTTGTGGGTGGTTGCCAGGGGGTTGCTATAAAGTTGCTAGAGTGCTTTGGGTGGCTGCCAGGGGGTTGCTATACAGTTGCTAGAGTGTTGTGGGTGGTTGCCAGGGGGTTGCTATAAAGTTGCTAGAGTGCTTTTGGTGGTTGCCAGGGGGTTGCTATACAGTTGCTAGAGTGTTTTGGGTGGTTGCCAGGGGGTTGCTATACAGTTGCTAGAGTGTTGTGGGTGGTTGCCAGGGGGTTGCTATAAAGTTGCTAGAGTGCTTTGGGTGGTTGCCAGGGGGTTGCTATAAAGTTGCTAGAGTGTTGTGGATGGTTGCCAGGGGGTTGCTATAAAGTTGCTAGAGTGCTTTTGGTGGTTGCCAGGGGGTTGCTATAAAGTTGCTAGAGTGCTTTGGGTGGTTGCCAGGGGGTTTCTATGCAGTTGCTAGAGTGCTTTGGGTGGTTGCCAGGGGGTTGCTATAAAGTTGCTAGAGTGCTTTGGGTGGTTGCCAGGGGGTTGCTATAAAGTTGCTAGAGTGCCTTCGGTGGTGGAAGTGGAATTTTCCAGTTACTCTTTGTTTAATCTCAGCACTGATATTAAAGTGATCTCATTTGAGACTTCTATGTTTTAAAGGCTAAGTAACAAATACATTATTGGGAGGTTAAGTACTGTATCATAAAATGATTTGGAACATTTCCAGAATCCTGCATTGAGGGTTTTCACTCTTTTTGTCTTACAGGTATGACACGACCAAAGCTCTCAGCCGTTTTTTTTTCCTAGTGTTTTACTGACAGACGTGCTTTTAAATGAGTGTGTTATACAAACAGAGATATCAGCTTCCCTTCAGAGCGCTATCTGTGACGTAACTGAACCTGAAAGACCACCAACAGACGTGAGACCCGGCACACAGCATACAATGCTAATGAATTGTGACTGGAGCTGTTGAGATTCAACAATGACCAAATGAGCAGTGTGAACATTTTTGGGTGAACTATATCTATTCATGTCAAAGTGTGTGTGCGTTTTGTGTGTGTGTGACATCAGGTTTGGACACCTGAGGGAAATCCAGACCTCATCAGCACAATCTCTCTCACTAGCTGAACATGTTATAACCGGTAACATCTGCTACAAGCGACAGCATTCAGGTCATTTAATCCAGAGAAGCCGCTGGCGCTTTACTGCAATGGAAACTCATATGGTTTTATAGCCCGTATAATTACTTAATTGCGCTTTCTCTACTAACCGAACACTTTAGAAAACATGAAAAGGAAGCTGTCTGGGATATTGAACAAGCCCTGTTAGACTTTAATGAGGGTTTATGACTGATATTTCACTGATAGACGCAGTTTGTTCTGGCCAGAAGAGGTCAGGTAATGATTTTATCCCAATGCAAACACAAACAGAATACAAAAGGGTATCAAGATGCATTTTTATGATGTGGTTAACAAGTCCTGGCACTGCTGTAGCATCCTAATATGTTGCCTACTAGAAAGCATGTATATTTTATGAGTAGGACTCGGAGAACAAAAGACGAGAGAAAGGAGGTCTGGCTACGTGCCTCTAGACATGTTGTTTGTATCTCTGTATCTTTAATCTGATCACAGATCTGGGATGAATGGAGAAGAACGAGTGTATTCATGTTGGAAACCACCCAGAGATGCTCTGAATCTGATTATAAATCAGATAAAAAAATACCCCACATTGACATTGTGAGCGATCTTCAGAGACAATAAAATAAAATGCTACAAAAAGTGCTAAATATGACCCTATAAGAGCAATATGAGGCACTTACCAGGTTCTGATGCACCTTCATCTGAAGTGGGGAAATTATTCTCCTTTTTTTTATCTGCAAGAAAAATACAAGTCGTCAGAAACCGGAATATGCTTTGGATACTGAGCAATGATTTAGTGTTAGATTATGATTAAAGCTTATTTGGACAGAATATTAGTACCTTTTCCCTTGGTTTTACGGCCCTCTTTGCTCTTGGGTCTCTTTGAACTCATGTCTGCCGGTGGAAAAGAGAGATTTAATTCAGATTATAGGTTCGGTTCATCTGAAACAGAGTCTGTGTGTGCAATAGCTAGCATACTCTTTCTTTGTCTGCAGTATGTGTATGTGAAAGCACTTCTTGTGTCTGTTTGCCTCTTTATAATGTATCGCTTATTGTACTCCTTAATTGTAAATCGCTTTGGATAAAATCATCTGCTAAATTAATAAATGTAAATGTACTGTGTGCATGAAATAGGCTGAATTAAATAAAATGTCATGCAATGTGCTCAAGGTTGTCAACATCACTTTCTACTGAGCCACAAACACAAATTTGGATAAAAAATGAATTATAATTATTTATTGCTGAGATGAAAAATATATATTTGGTAAAAAATAGATAATCCAGTATATTTGGAATCCAACCCCCCCCCAAAAAAATACATGAGCGACATCTGGTGTTGAAAAGTAATATGACAAACAGTCTTTTAAAATGTGTAACTTTAATCCTTATGATTTATATTTTAATTTTTAACATGACTGAAAAGTCGCAGATTACTAGATTATCTTAAAAAAATCAACCCATACATTATTTATAAACTACTGTAAAATAAGTAAACACGAAGCTGAATTAAAAGTGACTTAAAGTCCTAATTTTAAAACTGTTCAAGAAGGTAATGTGTGTGAAAGGCAACAGTGATGCTTCAGAAGGTAATACCATGGTACTGAATTATTACAGTATTCATTTACCACGGTATAGACTATTGAACGTCAAAGAATATTACACAATTCATTTTTGTCTATCAAAACATTAATGTTTGTTTCAATTCAAGCGTATAATATACAGATACAATCCTAAAATATGTAAATACACACGCTAGCGAGATATAAAACTGTCCTACTGTAACATAATCATTCCGATGTTCTCTTTAATATATGAGCTCAGTATGATTCACAAACCTTACCTCTGATTAAGAGCTTTGTTTTATAGAAAAATAAAAACTTTATTCCGACTAAACAGCGTGAACTGTATCCGAACACCGGTTTCCGGCATCACAGCCAGTTGCTATTGGTTTCAGAGGCGGGGATTCATTTGATTGACAGCCCGCACACGCAATCCTCTCTTAGCCCCGCCCCTTCACCTGCTCACTGTCAGCACAGAGCGCGTCTGATGCACAACGCGGCACTCTTCAGTTGAATTCGGATTGACTTCATGTATTTGTGGACTTTATGGAGGTTAGCTGGGATTAAAGACATACATGTGCTCTTCTGATGCCAACCTGAGCTCCCGATTGAGAACTAATTGATGATTTTACACTGCTGGTGAGTTGCTGATGTGTGTTTTATTACTGCTGTTATGATTTTATTAAGCTTTTTGACTAAATTACATCGAACAGCTGCATTAGGTGATGTTTGATGATCAAACATCGCCCATCAGATGCTCTTTAAATAAGAAACCCCATGATTTGCTTGAGATACTGTCATCAAGGTGTTTTTGTGATGGCACAGGTGTGATGGAGTCACATGAGGGTCACATGACTGTAGTTTGTGATGGCACAGGTGTGATGGAGTCACGTGACTGTAGTTTGTGATGGCACAGGTGTGATGGAGTCACGTGAGGGTCACATGACTGTAGTTTGTGATGGCACAGGTGTGATGGAGTCACGTGACTGTAGTTTGTGATGGCACAGGTGTGATGGAGTCACATGACAGAACACTATTACAGTCAGGAATGTGTGTCAGTTCATCAGTGACAGCTGATCTGGATTCAGTCCATCAGTCTTTGAGAAGTGGAAGAGCCACATTCCTGCATGGCTTTGATTTCTCTATTAATAATGTCAGGAGCTTCTCTCTTCACAGAAACCATGGCTTAGTAGAACAAAAAAAAAGTTTATATCCAAGTACAACCACTACATGAATATGTGTAGAGTTTTAGAAACGTTTAATGAAACTGATATAAGAGATTGTCTCTTTGTTGTCTGCTGATTTAAAGATTTCTGTAAATACAGGAAGATAGATTTATATATGCTGCTGATATATAATGGAAGAATAACACTGGCTAAATATTGGTTGATTTGTGCATGAATTAATATTTGCATCCTAATTTAGATTTTTCTTTTGTAACCATTTAAAAATAGACACAATGCCAGATGCATTTAGTTTTTTAACCACATGTAACAGCATAAAACATTTATGCTATAACCTAAAACATATAATGAATATTTATATCAGATGGTTGTGTTGGTTTTTCAGACATGGACGACTCCAGTGAGGCCTATTTAAGCATAAACGATCCCAACGGTAACCGAGCCGTCCACTGGTGTGAATCCCATGCTCACCTGGAGCAGGAGAAGTTCAGGAGGAAGCTCAAGTATTTCTTCATGAACCCCTGCGACAAGTACAAAGCTCGAGGAAGAAAACCCTGGAAACTGATCCTGCAGATCATCAAAATCGCCGTGGTCACCATACAGGTATCACGACTAGAGATCGACCGATGTATCGGTTTACCGAGATTTTTCCCGATATTTAAGCATTTTACCATTATCGGATATCGGTTTAAAATTTTTTATTTGTTATTTTTTTTAATTAGTCACATACACAATTATACAGAGTATAAGCAGCAGTGAAATGTGTTCTCTGTATTTGACCCATCCAAGTGTACACACACCTGGAGCAGTGGACACGCACACACACATACACACACACACCTGGAGCAGTGGACACGCACACACACATACACACACACACCTGGAGCAGTGGACACGCACACACATACACACACACACCTGGAGCAGTGGACACATACACACACACACCTGGAGCAGTGGACACGCGCACACACATACACACACACACCTGGAGCAGTGGACACGCGCACACACATACACCACACACACCTGGAGCAGTGGACACGCGCACACACATACACACACACACCTGGAGCAGTGGACACGCGCACACACATACACACACACACCTGGAGCAGTGGACACGCACACACACACACACCTGGAGCAGTGGACACGCGCACACACACATACACACACACACCTGGAGCAGTGGACACGTACACACACATACACACACACACCTGGAGCAGTGGACACACACACACACACACAAACACACATGCACTTGGAGCAGTGGACACACACACACACACCTGGAGCAGTGGACACACACACACACTTGGAGCAGTGGCACACACACACACACACACACACACACCTGGAGCAGTGGACACACACACACACACACTTGGAGCAGTGGACACACACACACACGACACACACACACACACACACACACACACTTGGAGCAGTGGACACACACACACACGGAGCAGTGGACACACACACACGGAGCAGTGGACACACACACACACACACACACACACCTGGAGCAGTGGACACACACACACACACCTGGAGCAGTGGACACACACACACCTGGAGCAGTGGACACACAACACACACACAAAACACACATGCACTTGGAGCAGTGGACACACACACACACAACCTGGAGCAGTGGACACACACACACACTTGGAGCAGTGGACACACACACACACACAACACACAACACACCTGGAGCAGTGGACACACACACACACACACTTGGAGCAGTGGACACACACACACACACACACACACACACACACACACTTGGAGCAGTGGACACACACACACATGGAGCAGTGGACACACACACACACACACACTGGAGCAGTGGGACACACACACACACACACACAACACCTGGAGCAGTGGACACACACACACACACACTTGGAGCAGTGGACACATATCACACAACGATCTACACTTAGCATGACTACACAGACGACACACGGAAGCATGGACTACTATCACATCTTGGAGCAGTGGACACACACACACTACACACATCACAGCGTACACACACACATACACACACTACACTTGGTAGTCGAGTGGACAACACACACACAAACACACACACATCGCATCACTACATCACACCTGGAGCAGTGGACACACACAGCACAGCACACACTTTCACAACAGAATACATGATGTGAAAGCTCACTCTTTGTACAGTGAAATAAGATATCGGTTATCAGGTACTGAACTCTAGCATCTGCGTTGCGTGTAGACTAATACATGATCTGTGTCTGATGACTAATAGTCGTAGTACTGTTACTGTAGAAATCTGTTCAGAATACACATGTGACAGTCTATTCTGTGTCTGTGTCTGTGTTGTGTTTGTGTCGTGTGTGTGTGTTGTGTGTGTGCGTGTGTGGTGTCTGTGTCTGCGTCTGCGTGTCTGGTCTCTCTGTGTCTCTGTCTGTGTTCTGTTGCGTTGCAGTGTGTGCGTCTTGTGTGTCTCAGTCTGCTCTCATGTCGTGTCTTGTCTGTGTCTGTGTCTGTGTCTGTGTCTGTGTCTGTGTCGCGTGTCTGTGTGTGTCTGTGTCTGTGTCTGTGTGTGTGTCTGTGTCTGTGTCTGTGTCTGTGTCGTGTGTCTGTGTAGCTGGTGTCGTTTGGGCTCAGTAATCAGATGGTGGTTCAGTTTAAGGAGGAGAATCTGATGGCGTTCAGGCATCTGTTCCTGAAGAGCTTCACCGACAGCAGCGTCGACACTTACGCCGTTTACACGCAGCATGATGTTTACACACACATCGCCCACACCGTGAAGCAGGTGAGTGTTCAGATGACGTGTGAATGATCTTCTGAAACTCATGGCGTCCTCGTTCCTGGTAGAAGAGTAACCAGCCACAAAGAATAACTCAAATATGATTTACACAAGTGTATTTTAAATAGCATTTCCTATGTAACTAATTATATCTAAAAGGATTTGATTAAATTGCACAGATGGGATTAAAAGTTGTATATATTTAAATGTACAATACACAAGAGATGCAAACATGTATTTTATATATATATATATATTACACGAAAAATGCAAAATTATATTTTAAACTACAAAAGCTAAAATAATGGTTGAAATTACTAGTCAATTTCACAAATAATTATATAAAAATGGCACATAACACACTGAAGTAAAAAGACAGAAATATAATTTCTTGTAAAATTGTGTTTCAATGATCTTTGTTTTATTTACAACTTTGAAAAATCATGTTTTACATTGTGCATGTCATAAGAAAATGTTTTTTATTAAATCATGCACTGAAAGATTGTAAAATGTATATTAATATTTATATTTAAAAGTGAACAAAAGGTGCAAAAATCTCTATAAATATTTACATGTAAGTGCAAAAACATGCAAAATGTATTTTAAATGTCATGCTATATAAATATTTATATTCAAAGGTGCACAAAAGAACATAAATTGCACAAGTGAATATTATTAAATAGCATGTTATAGAGCATTTTATCGTGTGGAGATCCTTATATACATATACTTATGTAATACTTGATGTCAAGGCTAAAGATATGTATCTTTAAACTGGTCTTTCAAAGTTTCTCCAAAAAAAAAAAACGGTGTCTAAAAGGTATTATTTTGCCTCAGTTTCTGATGCTGCCAGGTCTAACAGTGGGCAACCATCAACACGAGAAGGAAGGTGATGCTTACACCCCGCTCACCATCTGCCAGCAGTTCTACCGCAGCGGCAGCATCTCACCAGCCAGCGAGAGCTTCGACATCGATGCTCAGGTGGATGAAGGTGACGCACGTGTGTCACGATGAGTCCAGGCTTTGCAGTGGCTGCACATCTGATCTTGCTGCTTTCTTTCAGAGTGTTTGCGGATTTACCCAGAACCTCCCTTCTCAACTTTTACAACCAACCCGCTGAACTTTACTCTGCACTTTGAGAGGTGTGTCCTAAATATATGACCCTGGAGCACTAAACAGTCATAAGAGTTATATATCATCTGAAGATGAATGAAGAATCTTTCCAGTGATGTATGGTTTGTTATGATCGGATAATATTTGAAAATCTGGAATCTGAGGGTGCAAAAACAATCTAAATTATCTTTAAAGTTGTTCAAATGACATTCTTAGCAATGCATATTACAAAAATGCAAAAATTAAGTTCTGATATATTTGCAGTTGGAAATATTATAACAAATATCTTCATGGAACATGATCTTTACTTAATGTCCTAATGATTTTTGGCATAAATGAAAAATGAATTCAATGTATTTTTGGCTACTGCTACAAATATACCCTTAAATCTGGTTTTGTGGTCCAGGGTCACATATTATAGATATTGTATGACACAAATAATAACCAAGCAATGTAAATATGACACGTAACATCGTAGCGAGACCTTTTCTGTATTGTGTTCTTCAGGTTATTGACGGTGACGGTACATTTCACTCTGAAAGCCATTAACCTGGAGACGGTTGAGTATCACGAGCTTCCGGACTGTTACGTCTTCGACATTATGGTATGTCACATGACCTCTCGGTGCGTTATGGGTCATCTATGACACTGGTTTCCGTTTCCTCTTATATTTTTAAACCTAGAGGAAAAGGGGACACACACACACACACACACAGACACCTGGAGCAGTGGACACACACACACACACATTTAAATTTTCAACAGTTTTTTGTTGTTAAGATGACTGAAAGTGAAGAATGGACTTACTTCACTCTTTATAACAGTAAATAAATATCGGTTATCAGGTACATAAACATACAAATAATCGGTATCGGTTATAAAAAAAAAACCAATATCGGTCGATCACTAATCACGACAGGAGGACGAATTACAGCCAGAAATCTTCTAAACAGAATACATGTGTGAAAGCTCTCTCTTTGTGTGTGTGTCTGTGTCTGCGTCTGCGTCTGCGTCTGCGTGTGCGTGTGCGTGTGCGTGTCTGTGTCTGTGTCTGTGTCTGTGTCTGTGCTGTGTCTGTGTCGTGTCTGTGTCTGTGTCTGTGTCGTCTCTGTGTACTGTGTGTCTGTGTGTGTGTGTGTGTGTGTGTGCGTGTGTGCGTGTCTGTGTCTGCGTCTGCGTGTCTGCGTCTGCGTCTGCGTCTCTGTCTGCGTCTCTGTCTGCGTCTCTGTCTGCGTCTCTGTCTGCGTCTCTGTCTGCGTCTCTGTCTGCGTCTCTGTCTGCGTCTCTGTCTGCGTCTCTGTCTGCGTCTCTGTCTGCGTCTCTGTCTGCGTCTGCGTCTGCGTCTGCGTCTGTGTCGGTGTCTGTGTCTGTGTCTGTGTGTGTGTCTGTGTAGCTGGTGTCGTTTGGGCTCAGTAATCAGATGGTGGTTCAGTTTAAGGAGGAGAATCTGATGGCGTTCAGGCATCTGTTCCTGAAGAGCTTCACCGACAGCAGCGTCGACACTTACGCCGTTTACACGCAGCATGATGTTTACACACACATCGCCCACACCGTGAAGCAGGTGAGTGTTCAGATGATGTGTGAATGATCTTCTGAAACTCATGGCGTCCTCGTACCTGGTAGAAGAGTAACCAGCCACAAAGAATAACTCAAATATGATTTACACAAGTGTATTTTAAATAGCATTTCCTATGTAACCAATTATATCTAAAAGGATTTGATTAAATTGCACAGATGGGATTAAAAGTTGTATATATTTAAATGTACAATACACAAAAGATGCAAACATGTATTTTATATATATATATATATTGCACGAAAAATGCAAAATTATATTTTAAACTACAAAAACAAAAGCTAAAATAATGGTTGAAATTACTAGTCAATTTCACAAATAATTATATAAAAATGGCACATAACACACTGAAGTAAAAAGACAGAAATATAATTTCTTGTAAAAATGTTTTTCAATTATCTTCGTTTTATTTACAACTTCGAAAAATCATGTTTTACATTGTGCATGTCATAAGAAAATGTTTTTATTAAATCATGCACTGAAGATTGTAAAGTGTATATTAATATTTATATTTAAAAGTGAACAAAAGATGCAAAAATCTCTATAAATATTTACATGTAAGTGCAAAAACATGCAAAATGTATTTTAAATGTCATGCTATATAAATATTTATATTCAAATGTGCACAAAAGAACATAAATTGCACAAGTGAATATTATTAAATAGCATGTTATAGAGCATTTTTATCGTGTGGAGATCCTTATATACATATACTGTATGTAGATACTTGATGTCAAGGCTAAAGATATGTATCTTTAAACTGGTCTTTCAAAGTTTCTCCAAAAAAAAAAAACGGTGTCTAAAAGGTATTATTTTGCCTCAGTTTCTGATGCTGCCAGGTCTAACAGTGGGCAACCATCAACACGAGAAGGAAGGTGATGCTTACACCCCGCTCACCATCTGCCAGCAGTTCTACCGCAGCGGCAGCATCTCACCAGCCAGCGAGAGCTTTGACATCGATGCTCCGGTGGATGAAGGTGACGCACGTGTGTCACGATGAGTCCAGGCTTTGCAGTGGCTGCACATCTGATCTTGCTGCTTTCTTTCAGAGTGTTTGCGGATTTACCCAGAACCTCCCTTCTCAACTTTTACAACCAACCCGCTGAACTTTACTCTGCACTTTGAGAGGTGTGTCCTAAATATATGACCCTGGAGCACTAAACAGTCATAAGAGTTATATATCATCTGAAGATGAATGAAGAATCTTTCCAGTGATGTATGGTTTGTTATGATCGGATAATATTTGAAAATCTGGAATCTGAGGGTGCAAAACAATCTAAATTATCTTTAAAGTTGTTCAAATGACATTCTTAGCAATGCATATTACAAAAATGCAAAAATTAAGTTCTGATATATTTGCAGTTGGAAATATTATAACAAATATCTTCATGGAACATGATCTTTACTTAATGTCCTAATGATTTTTGGCATAAATGAAAAATGAATTCAATGTATTTTTGGCTACTGCTACAAATATACCCTTAAATCTGGTTTTGTGGTCCAGGGTCACATATTATAGATATTGTATGACACAAATAATAACCAAGCAATGTAAATATGACACGTAACATCGTAGCGAGACCTTTTCTGTATTGTGTTCTTCAGGTTATTGACGGTGACGGTACATTTCACTCTGAAAGCCATTAACCTGGAGACGGTTGAGTATCACGAGCTTCCGGACTGTTACGTCTTCGACATTATGGTATGTCACATGACCTCTCGGTGCGTTATGGGTCATCTATGACACTGGTTTCCGTTTCCTCTTATATTTTTAAACCTAGAGGAAAAGGGAAAGATATCAGTTTTTCCCTGATCGTCACCCTCTTATGACTCGAGCGCTCAGATGTTTGGAATCATTAGTTTTATCTCTTCTGCTCAACACAGCTGCATTTATTTGATCAAAAATATTGTACAAGTTGAGAACTATTATTAGAATATAAAACAGCTGTTTTCTATGTGAATATGTGTTAAAGTGTCATTTATTTCTGTGTGTTTTCAGCATCATTACATGTCACATGATCTTCAGAAATCATAATAATATACTGATTTACTGCATTTCTGATTATTATCAATGTTGTGCGGCACAATATTTTTGTGGAAACCGTGATATATTTTATATTTCAGGATTCACAGATGAATAGAAAGCTCAAAAGAACAGCAAAATATTTTGTAACATTATAAATGTCTTTACTGTTACGTTCAATCAATTTAATGCATCTTTGATAAATCTTTTTTTTAATTATTGAGCAGTATATTATTATGATTTCTGAAGATCACGTGACACTGAAGACTGGAGTAATGATGCTGAAAATACACAGAAATACATTATTTTAATATATATTCACACAGAAAACAGCTAGTTTAAATGTTACTGTATTTTTATAAAACAAAAGCAGCCTTGTGAGCAGAAGAGATCTTTAACTTACAGACTCCAAGCTTCTGACTGGCAGTGAATACATCTCTATCTAAATTAATGATTTATTATCTCCGCAAGCGATCGCAGTTTGAGTATAGTTCTGTGTAAATAGATAAACTGCGCTGTCAGCAGTTTTCATAATTTAGACAAAAACATTTTAATAATTCTGATAAAACAGTTAAGAAATGCAATAAAATACGATGTTTTGTTTGTTATAGCTTATTTCAATATTCCAGAGAATATTATTCAGTGAATTATTCTTCACTCTTTAGTCTATTAAACAGCTTATAAACCTAAAACTGTAGTTTAAAATGAAGTTTATATGACGTCTGTCCTTTATTTTCTCCATTTGAAAACATTAGACATTATTTTGCTTATTGTTAATATCAGTGTTGCTGATGATGCTTTTTATAAATAAAATGTTTTTATTGTTGTAATTTGAAGATAAAATTTTACATGAAAATGTTGTTTGTTGTTGTTAAGACGACTGAAAGAAGGAAAAACCAAAGCTAGGAATGGACTTCACTCTGTTATTGATGTACTTTATAACAGTAAATAAATATCGGTTCTGCATATCGGTTATAGGGTACATAAACATGCAAATAATCGGTATCGGTTATAAAAAAATCTATATCGGTCGATCACTAATCACGACAGGAGGACGAATTACAGCCAGAAATCTTCTAAACAGAATACACGTGTGACAGCTTTCTCTTTGTGTCTGTCTGGCTGTGTGTCTGTGTCTGTGTCTGTGTCTGTGTGTCTGTGTGTCTGTGTCTGTGTGTGTCTGTTTCTGTGTCTGTGTGTGTCTGTGTCTGTGTGTCTGTGTCTGTGTCTGTGTCTGTGTGTCTGTGTGTCTGTGTGTGTGTCTGTGTCTGTGTGTCTGTGTCTGTGTCTGTGTGTCTGTGTGTGTGTGTGTGTCTGTGTCTGTGTGTCTGTGTCTGTGTGTCTGTGTCTGTGTGTCTGTGTCTGTGTGTGTCTGTTTCTGTGTCTGTGTGTGTCTGTGTCTGTGTGTCTGTGTCTGTGTCTGTGTCTGTGTGTCTGTGTGTCTGTGTCTGTGTGTGTCTGTGTCTGTGTCTGTGTCTGTCTGTGTCTGTGTCTGTGTCTGTGTCTGTGTGTCTGTGTCTGTGTCTGTGTGTCTGTGTCTGTGTCTGTGTCTGTGTCTGTGTCTGTGTCTGTGTCTGTGTGTGTGTGTGTGTCTGTGTCTGTGTGTCTGTGTGTGTCTGTGTCTGTGTGTCTGTGTCTGTGTGTCTGTGTGTGTCTGTGTCTGTGTCTGTGCCTGTGTGTGTGTGTCCACTGCTCCATGTGTGTGTTTCTGTGTCTGTGTCTGTGTCTGTGTCTGTGTCTGTGTCTGTGTGTGTGTGTCCACTGCTCCATGTGTGTGTGTGTGTGTCTGTGTGTGTCTGCCTGTGTGTGTGTGTGTCTGTCTGTGTGTGTCTGTGTGTGTCCACTGCTCCGTGTGTGTGTCTGTGTGTGTGTGTGTGTGTGTGTGTAGCTGGTGTCGTTTGGGCTCAGTAATCAGATGGTGGTTCAGTTTAAGGAGGAGAATCTGATGGCGTTCAGGCATCTGTTCCTGAAGAGCTTCACCGACAGCAGCGTCGACACTTACGCCGTTTACACGCAGCATGATGTTTACACACACATCGCCCACACCGTGAAGCAGGTGAGTGTTCAGATGACGTGTGAATGATCTTCTGAAACTCATGGCGTCCTCGTTCCTGGTAGAAGAGTAACCAGCCACAAAGAATAACTCAAATATGATTTGCAGAAGTGTATTTTAAATTGCATTTCCTATGTAACCAATTATATCTAAAAGGATTTGATTAAATTGCACAGATGGGATTAAAAGTTGTATATATTTAAATGTACAATACACAAAAGATGCAAACATGTATTTTTATATATATATATTGCACGAAAAATGCAAAATTATATTTTAAACTGCAAAAACAAAAGCTAAAAAAAATGGTTGAAATTGCTAGTCAATTTCACAAATAATTATATAAAAATGGCACATAACACACTGAAGTAAAAAGACAGAAATATAATTTCTTGTAAAATTGTGTTTCAATGATCTTTGTTTTATTTACAACTTCGAAAAATCGTGTTTTACATTGTGCATGTCATACCTAAATGTTTTTATTAAATCATGCACCGAAGATTGTAGACTGTATATTAATATTTATATTTAAAAGTGTACAAAAGATGCAAAAATCTATATAAATATTTACATGCAAAATGTATTTTAAATGTCATGCTATATAAATATTTATATTGAAAGGTGCACAAAAGAACATAAATTGCACAAGTGTATATTATTAAATAGCATGTTATAGAGCGTTTTTATCGTGTGGAGATCCTTATATACATATATGTCGATACTTGATGTCAAGGCTAAAGATATGTATCTTTACTGGTCTTTCAAAGTTTCTCAAACAAAAAAGAAACGGTTTCAGAAAAGGTGTTATTTTGCCTCTCAGTTTCTGATGCTGCCAGGTCTAACAGTGGGCAACCATCAACACGAGAAGGAAGGTGATGCTTACACCCCGCTCACCATCTGCCAGCAGTTCTACCGCAGCGGCAGCATCTCACCAGCCAGCGAGAGCTTCGACATCGATGCTCAGGTGGATGAAGGTGACGCACGTGTGTCACGATGAGTCCAGGCTTTGCAGCGGCTGCACATCTGATCTTGCTGCTTTCTTTCAGAGTGTTTGCGGATTTACCCAGAACCTCCCTTCTCAACTTTTACAACCAACCCGCTGAACTTTACTCTGCACTTTGAGAGGTGTGTCCTAAATATATGACCCTGGAGCACTAAACCAGATTTATATATCATCTGAAGATGAATAAAGAATCTTTCCATTGATGTATGGTTTGTTATGATCGGACAATATTTGAAAATCTGGAATCTGAGGGAGCAAAAAAATCTAAATTATCTTTATAGTTGTTCAAATGAAGTTCTTAGCAATGCATATTACTAATAAAAAATTAAGTTCTGATATATTTGCAGTTGGAAATATAATAAAAAATATCTTCATGGAACATGATCTGTACTTAACGTCCTAATGATTTTTGGCATAAAAGAAAAATATAAATGAAAAATGAATTCAATGTATTTTTGGCTATTGCTACAAATATACCCCAGCAACTTAAGTCTGGTTTTACATGGTCCAGGGTACACATATTAGCAGATGCTTGTATGACACAAAGCGACTAACCAGTGCATTCAGGGTAACATTTGTTATGACACGTAACATCGTAGTTCCCTGGGAATCGAACCCACAACCTTTTGCGCTGCTAACGCAATGCTCTACCACTGAGCCACAGGAACACTTTATTGATGGTTTTGTGGTCCACGGGTCACATATTCACTCTGATATTGTATGACACAAATAATAACCAAGCATTGTACGGTATGACACGTAACATCGTAGCGAGACCTTTTCTGTATTGTGTTCTTCAGGTTATTGATGGTGACGGTACATTTCACTCTGAAAGCCATTAACCTGGAGACGGTTGAGTATCACGAGCTTCCGGACTGTTACGTCTTCGACATTATGGTATGTCACATGACCTTTCAGAGCATCATGGGTCATCTATGACACTGGTTTCCGTTTCCTCTTATATTTTTAAACATAGAGGAAAAGGGAAAGATATCAGTTTTTCCCTGATCGTCACCCTCTTATGACTCGAGCGCTCAGATGTTTGGAATCATTAGTTTTATCTCTTCTGCTCAACACAGCTGCATTTATTTGATCAAAAATATTGTAAAAGTTGAGAAATATTATTAGAATATAAAATAGCTGTTTTCTATGTGAATATGTGTTAAAGTGTAATTTATTTCTGTGTGTTTTCAGCATCATTACATGTCACATGATCTTCAGAAATCATAATAATATACTGATTTACTGCATTTCTGATGCAAATGTTGTGCGGCACAATATTTTTGTGGAAACCGTGATACATTTTATATTTCAGGATTCACAGATGAATAGAAAGTTCAAAAGAACAGCAAAATATTTTGTAACATTATAAATGTCTTTACTGCTTACGTTCAATCAATTTAATGCATCTTTGATAAATACTTTTTTTTAATTATTGAGCAGTACATTATAATGATTTCTGAAGATCACGTGACACTGAAGACTGGAGTAATGATGCTGAAAATACACAGAAATACATTATTTTAATATATATTCACATTGAAAACAGTTACTGTATTTTTATAAAACAAAAGCAGCCTTTGTGAGCAGAAGAGACTTCTTTTAGAAACATTACAGACTCCAAGCTTCTGACTGGCAGTGTAGAGAACGCTATAAATGACCATATTTGTACTGTTATTTCCACGAGCAGATCACGTTTGACAACAAGGCCCAGAGCGGTAGAATCCCGATCGAGCTGGACAATGACGTGCGCATCTATGAATGCAGAGTCTGGAGCGTGACTGGGGCATGTGAGTCTGTCTAAGAGTCATTTCTCTTGTGCAAAACCCTTGATCTTATACCTTGAATAGATGAGTATCATGCTGTTCTATAGCAGACGTGCAGAAATGATGCTTCTGCTTTAATAATCATGACCTGATTTACTCCATGACTAGAAAATGAACAGGATGGAAAGAGTTAAAGAGCTTGTGTTTTCAATGTGACAAATGAACTTTGGCTCCAAAAGTGTAATGTAAACTGTATTTGATCGTGATCAAACATCTGACTAACAGCATTGTGATCATAAGACAAGACAGAACAGCTGACGAGTGTAAAACAATTAACACATAAATATCATCTACTTCTCCAGCTGATTGAGTTACTTTAAGAATTGCAAAGAAAGTGTATTACAAGTTTTCTGAAATACTTAAATAAATGTGCAAATGAGGCATTGTCTAATTAAATTTACGCTAAATGACATAAACGTCCAGAAGATAAATCTGAACATCGATTAAAGCCAGGTTTGTCATATTAGAGTTAAAGGTTTTTACAGAAAGGATTTCTCTTTTTATCACTCAATATATAAGAAAATGCTGTCAACAGCCAGAAAAACATATTTTCACAATGTCCTTAGAGTAAAATATTATATAAATCAATGTGAATTATACGTGAACAAAATATAGATATGAATAAAACTGCTTTGTTAGGTGTTGCTGAAGCGAAGAAACAAACTTTTAAAGATATTTATTGTACATGTACAAATACAGATAGATAAAGTGCAATACACTTCAATGTATATTTATGTTTACATTCATTCGTTTAGACAAAAAAGTATATTTCGGATGCTTTCCACTAGTGTAAATGAAAAGCCAAAGAGCCCAACGTGTCCCAACTGTGACCAGTGCATGAAGACAATGTTTTCCTTGTAGTCTGCTGTGTTCAAAAGTATTGACATGAAGCATTCCTGACTGGTTTTGTGTCTGTCTGTAGCCTCGAGGAACATGTACGTACTGGTTCTGTTTGACGTGCTGGTGATTCTGATTCTCGTGCTGTCGCTGCTGCTCTGCACGCGCTCGGTCAAAGCTGGAGTTCATCTGCAGTCTGTGAGTGAGTTCATGTGTGTTTGTGCAATTATATATTTACATGAGGAAAACATACAAAACACAAAACACCTGTTGGAATGTCTGAGCTGCTGTTTTCAGTACAATGAAAGTGGAAGGGGATTTAGATTTATAAACGTATCATAAGTTTCTATTCCCAGTATTGTAGTACATTATAAAACAGTACGCTATAATAATGTATTGAGTGTAAATTATAGTTTTAATTCAAATTATTAAATGGATTCCACCTTACTGGGACAATAAAGCTACACCTACCCCATACTTTATTTTCAACTTTTTAATTATTTCCTTAATTTTATTGAAAATAAACGGCTTTACGATGCGATTTCAGATTTGAAAATGGAGGGAAAAAGTTTGGGAAAAGGCGGGATTGAACTCGGGTCGATCTTCTCCACTGAAACTGATGTTAAAGAGCGTGTTTGTTAGTGTTGACTAAACCAATCACACGTGGAGGGCGGAGTTAGTGTAAATAGCCTCAGCCAATAAGGCGGGCTATTTGTACTTGGTGTAAAATATTTCGGCCTGAAGTTAAGGTTTATGCTATGTATTTGAATTACATGTAGAGTTTCCATGCATTTTGGTTACACAGTTTTAACATAAACTAATCATTTTAATGTGATGCATGTTTGTCAGCAGGGGCGGCGCTAAGGGGGCTGAAGCCCCGAGTGTTTTCAGAAAAGCCCCGGATGTTTTTATTACCATGCCCTGTACGCATCATCATCACTGAGTGTTCACGCGTATTAAAATCACGAACCGCAGTTTACGAACCGCCCACTGAAGCTCGTACTTCTGACTGACATGTGAACTGAGAAGTTACAGCAGATCTTGTCATCTGTCAAATTAGGTTGTTGTTACTGAGCCCTGTCACTTTGAAGCAACACATAGCCTATATATAGGCTAATAGTATTATATTATACACAGTCTTTTAGGAGACACACATTTAGAGGGGTTATATGTTGTGTTAGCATGGTCTGTGGCAGACTTTTCTTCATGTTAAGTGGTTTAAATTGTAATATTGTCTTTTGCTCTATTTCACTAACAACAATGTTTACAAGCAAAGCCCAGGGCTCCAGACTGACACCAATGTTTTCTGCCGGTTCAAGTACATTGTGTTTGTCTGCTGTCTGCATATGAGGAACATCGAAAGACAAACGAAACAAAAGCCCACCGTTTATCAGCTCTGCGACACAAAAACACTTGTATTTATCTATCATTTAATGTTTCTATATTTCACTTTTTATATTTAAAGCATAAATCTCATAACATTATTTATGCAATAAGGTATGTGCGGCCTAAATGCATTTACAAGTGCTGAAAAATAAGCCCTGAATGTTGAATCATACTTATATATATCATTTATATTATACTTTACATTTTAATTATATGGCTTTTAGCTAAAGTATAATTTAAACATATATCCGCTCGCCCTAGAATCACCCGTTTGTCAGTCATGCATAAATTAAACTGGTCAGATTTCTCTAATAGTACTAATAATCTGCGAGTGTTATGAATACACAATAACCAGCTTTATATATTTATCATCACTAAATCCAATGTTTAAATCATTTTGAGTAATTGAATATTGCTTGTTCCACACCTAGTCATATTTTAACATTGTTCATACTTAATTAAATAAATATGAATATTGTGATTAAATAACATTTTTGTAGATTCTAAGCAATTTGAATAAATGCATTTAGAAAATCTGATTATTAAAATAAATTGATGAAAATAAACACTGCTGTTTTTGTTTAGTTAAATCTACTGACAAATATGCATCACATTAAGTTTATTCGTTTTTTTGTGTTATGTATAATCCAAATGAATGAAAATGATACATGCAATCTTAAATGTTGTTTTGTTTATGAGTTGTATGGAAACTCCGACAGTAATAACACGTCTCTCTGTCCTGCAGGAATATACCGAATTCTTCTCCGTTCATTATGGCAAACGTGTGTCCTTCTCTGACCGTATGGAGTTCATTAACGGCTGGTACTTCCTCATCATCGTTAGTGACGTTCTGACCATCACAGGCTCTCTGCTGAAGATCATCATCCAGCTGAAGGTGAGGCAAACCAGTACTGTAATATGTCAATTATAGTCATTATTGAGCACATACCGTTTTCTTATTAAATAATCATGTCTAAAGCTGTACATGTCAGTTAGTGCCGTCTGGTGGGGATTTATCTGTGTATGTACACAACTGTTTGGAGTCCTTCTGTCTCACCAGGGCGGGATTTATGTGATCCGAAATACAGTCAAAATTGTGAAAAATTATTTAAATATAAAAAAGCTGTTTCTATGTGAATATGTGTTAAAGTGTAATGTATTTTCAGCATCATTACTCCAGTCTTCAGTGTCACATGATCTTCAGAAATCATAATAATATACTGATTTGCTGCATTTCTGATTATTATCAATGTTGAAAACAGTCGTGCCGCACAATATTTTTGTGGAAACTGATGCATTTTATTTTATTTCTCAGGATTCACAGATTACTAAAAGGTTTGAAAGAACAGTATTTATGTGAAATAGAAATCTACTGTGACAGTATAAATGTCTGTCGTGTCACTTTTGATAAGTTTAATGTGTTCATGTTAAATAAAAACATATTTTTCACGAGTAATCCTACTGACCCCAAATTTTACTGTATTTTTTATTACATAAGTGCAGCTTTGAGCAGAAGAGACTTCTTTCAAAAACATTAAAATATCTTATAGACTTTGACCGGTAGTGTCTCCATACGATGTTAATGTCATATAGCATATGCATCAAAATAGAGTTTTCTTGTAATTGTGAAAATGTAATAGACAAGATTTGTATGTAGCAGATCAGTCCTGCCGGTTGATTGTAGCTCCGTGAAAAGGCTCTTTCACAGTGTTTGTGTGGTAATGAGCGTTGTCTCTGTTCTCTCTCTCTCAGGCCGTGGCGTGTTATGATCTGTGCAGTATCCTGCTGGGCACCGGCACCATGCTCGTCTGGATCGGTGCCTTACGCTACATGGGCTACTTCAAGAAATACAACGTACGACGACGCTCTAATCAATAATCACATCTGACCGAGCTGAGTCCAGCAGGAGAGAGCGTGTTACACATGCTGTGGTTTGACCTCATCGTTTGATTGAGTTTTATATTATTAAGAAATATGAACATCTCCTGCTGAGTTATGGTGTGTTCACATCACATCTGGATTACTAGAATAGTGTTTTAGTACTAAAAATGTGTAGTTTTTTTGTCAAACTGCTAATAACGCTGTAATGAACTAGTAGTTTTTACTATTTTACAAAAAGCAAAATGAAGTAGTTAATTAGTTATTAGTTAAATCTACACAAATCACCCTTGTATATGTATGTTGTTTTATTTGAGCTAGTAAGAGCTTATAGAGGTTAATAGTTTAGATTTTTACTTTCATTTAATGATGTAATTTTGATATAAAAAAGAAATTATTATTCCTATTACTTGAGTTGTAAATGATTTACATATTAATGTGTAGTTTTAAACATAGGAATGAATTATTTCTGTAGATTTCTCAATACTGCCGTGGACTCCTGCATTTGTATCTTGAGGTTTCTGTAGTTTAAATCGGAGCAGAACGTCTTAAATTGCCATAGTTGTGGCATTAATTTATTTTATTGGTTTATTTAATAGGGACCATGCATATTCATGAACATTGTTGTGTAAAAATACACCATGTAAATATGCCAGAATTAGTAACAATAACTACTTTTCATCCGCAGTCCCTAGGCAGGTAACATAAGGACAGCCAACAATAATACAACATTCATTCACTATAAATGAGAAGGTACACATAATGGTGACATATACATTGACAACAAAACAAAAACAAAAATTCCAACAATGATAGAGAAGACATTGTTCATCCACCTCTATACTGCATTCAACTTTAACAATGAAAGTGTGTGGATGATAAATGTGTGACAGTTAAAAACGAATACAGCTCTGGTTTTCTAGAAGCCACTGTTTTAAGTGAATTTTAAAAGTGTTGAATGTAGGACACTCTCTTACTGGGAGGGGCAAACTATTCCAGAGTTTACCGCCTATTATTGACAATACGTTTTGTCCAAAAGTGGTGCGCCTAAATGGTATCACACAGTCCCCGTTTACAGAGGCCCGTGTACTACCTCCGCTTTCAAGTCTTTGGAAAAAGCCATGCAGCGGAGGGGGGGGCAAGATTATGTAACACTTTATATACCAAACAAGCATACTTGAGACGTTTAAAATTATCAAAGCTTAAAAATGTATGTCTCTCTAAGATATCGCAATGGCGGAATGACACTGCCTTTTTATGGCTTTCTTAAATAAAGATTCAATACTTTTAAGAGTAG
Source organism: Schizopygopsis pylzovi (assembly GCA_027422435.1). Classification (NCBI taxonomy): domain Eukaryota; kingdom Metazoa; phylum Chordata; class Actinopteri; order Cypriniformes; family Cyprinidae; genus Schizopygopsis; species Schizopygopsis pylzovi. The sequence continues at coordinate 62,053,722 of CM049816.1, forward strand.
TTGTGCTAGTTAATGACCAATTTATAAAACAATACTCAATATGTGAAAAGATCATAGTATATAAGAACAGCTTGGCAGCTTTGGTATCAAGAAATGGTCTAACTTGTTTAAAATTAAGCAAATTGAATTTGCAGAATGATACCCATGCTGAGGAAAAATAAATCTTCCTCAGCGTTTTGCTCTTGTTCTCCAGTACAAATATCTAAACATCCTTAAATCAACATGCATTTACTTGAGATGCAAACTGAATATAGATAAATTACTGTTTTCAGAGAAAATAAAGTTAGTTTATGCTTCAAATATTTGTCAAAAGTTGTTTTTCCATTTGAATGAAGTTGATTTTTCTGAACTCCATTGGCAGAGATTTGCTCTTATTTTGATGAAAAACAGTGCACAGAAAATATGACTCTTCATTGTGTTTCACTGGGAAACAAGACTTAAATACTGAGACAGAACAGCGGTTTTGTTTCTCAAGTAAATGTATGTTTCGCTGGGAAACAAGACTTAAATACTGAGACAGAACAGCGGTTTTGTTTCTCAAGTAAATGTATGTTTCACTGGGAAACAAGACTTAAATACTGAGACAGAACAGCGGTTTTGTTTCTCAAGTAAATGTATGTTTCACTGGGAAACAAGGCTTAAATACTGAGACAGAACAGCGGTTTTGTTTCTCAAGTAAATGTATGTTTCACTGGGAAACAAGACTTAAATACTGAGACAGAACAGCGGTTTTGTTTCTCAAGTAAATGTATGTTTCGCTGGAAAACAAGACTTAAATACTGAGACAGAACAGCGGTTTTGTTTCTCAAGTAAATGTATGTTTCACTGGGAAACAAGACTTAAATACTGAGACAGAACAGCGGTTTTGTTTCTCAAGTAAATGTATGTTTCGCTGGAAAACAAGACTTAAATACTGAGACAGAACAGCGGTTTTGTTTCTCAAGTAAATGTATGTTTCACTGGAAAACAAGACTTAAATACTGAGACAGAACAGCGGTTTGGTTTCTCAAGTAAATGTATGTTTCGCTGGAAAACAAGGCTTAAATACTGAGACAGAACAGCGGTTTGGTTTCTCAAGTAAATGTATGTTTCACTGGAAAACAAGACTTAAATACTGAGACAGAACAGCGGTTTTGTTTCTCAAGTAAATGTGTTTCGCTGGGAAACAAGGCTTAAATACTGAGACAGAACAGCGGTTTTGTTTCTCAAGTAAATGTGTTTCGCTGGGAAACAAGACTTAAATACTGAGACAGAACAGCGGTTTGGTTTCTCAAGTAAATGTATGTTTCACTGGAAAACAAGACTTAAATACTGAGACAGAACAGCGGTTTTGTTTCTCAAGTAAATGTGTTTCGCTGGGAAACAAGGCTTAAATACTGAGACAGAACAGCGGTTTTGTTTCTCAAGTAAATGTATGTTTCGCTGGAAAACAAGACTTAAATACTGAGACAGAACAGCGGTTTTGTTTCTCAAGTAAATGTATGTTTCACTGGAAAACAAGACTTAAATACTGAGACAGAACAGCGGTTTTGTTTCTCAAGTAAATGTATGTTTCGCTGGGAAACAAGGCTTAAATATTGAGACAGAACAGCGGTTTTGTTTCTCAAGTAAATGTATGTTTCGCTGGAAAACAAGACTTAAATACTGAGACAGAACAGCGGTTTTGTTTCTCAAGTAAATGTATGTTTCACTGGGAAACAAGGCTTAAATACTGAGACAGAACAGCGGTTTTGTTTCTCAAGTAAATGTATGTTTCACTGGGAAACAAGGCTTAAATACTGAGACAGAACAGCGGTTTTGTTTCTCAAGTAAATGTATGTTTCACTGGAAAACAAGGCTTAAATATTGAGACAGAACAGCGGTTTTGTTTCTCAAGTAAATGTATGTTTCGCTGGAAAACAAGACTTAAATATTGAGACAGAACAGCGGTTTTGTTTCTCAAGTAAATGTATGTTTCGCTGGAAAACAAGACTTAAATATTGAGACAGAACAGCGGTTTTGTTTCTCAAGTAAATGTATGTTTCGCTGGGAAACAAGGCTTAAATACTGAGACAGAACAGCGGTTTTGTTTCTCAAGTAAATGTATGTTTCACTGGAAAACAAGACTTAAATACTGAGACAGAACAGCGGTTTTGTTTCTCAAGTAAATGTATGTTTCGCTGGGAAACAAGGCTTAAATATTGAGACAGAACAGCGGTTTTGTTTCTCAAGTAAATGTATGTTTCGCTGGAAAACAAGACTTAAATACTGAGACAGAACAGCGGTTTTGTTTCTCAAGTAAATGTGTGTTTCGCTGGGAAACAAGGCTTAAATACTGAGACAGAACAGCGGTTTTGTTTCTCAAGTAAATGTATGTTTCACTGGGAAACAAGGCTTAAATACTGAGACAGAACAGCGGTTTTGTTTCTCAAGTAAATGTATGTTTCACTGGAAAACAAGGCTTAAATATTGAGACAGAACAGCGGTTTTGTTTCTCAAGTAAATGTATGTTTCACTGGAAAACAAGACTTAAATATTGAGACAGAACAGCGGTTTTGTTTCTCAAGTAAATGTATGTTTCGCTGGAAAACAAGACTTAAATATTGAGACAGAACAGCGGTTTTGTTTCTCAAGTAAATGTATGTTTCGCTGGGAAACAAGGCTTAAATACTGAGACAGAACAGCGGTTTTGTTTCTCAAGTAAATGTATGTTTCACTGGAAAACAAGACTTAAATACTGAGACAGAACAGCGGTTTTGTTTCTCAAGTAAATGTATGTTTCACTGGGAAACAAGGCTTAAATACTGAGACAGAACAGCGGTTTTGTTTCTCAAGTAAATGTATGTTTCACTGGGAAACAAGACTTAAATACTGAGACAGAACAGCGGTTTTGTTTCTCAAGTAAATGTATGTTTCACTGGGAAACAAGGCTTAAATACTGAGACAGAACAGCGGTTTTGTTTCTCAAGTAAATGTATGTTTCACTGGGAAACAAGACTTAAATACTGAGACAGAACAGCGGTTTTGTTTCTCAAGTAAATGTATGTTTCACTGGAAAACAAGGCTTAAATACTGAGACAGAACAGCGGTTTGGTTTGGGATGCGTGTGACGTGCTTGTTTGAGCGTTTGCTCTCTCTGATGACTGTAACGAGTAACTGGCTGTGTTTTATTTCCTCGTTCAGATTCTCATCATCACTCTGCGAGCGGCGCTACTGAACGTCATCCGTTTCACCTGCTGTGCTGCCATGATTTACCTCGGCTACTGTTTCTGTGGATGGGTCGTACTGGGACCTTACCACACCAAGGCACGTCACCGCACTACACCATTATAGTAGTCATGCTACTAATTCATGAATTAACACAAATAAATACATATCTATTTCATTTTCTTTGTTTGCTTATTTATGTGATTTGTATTTATTTACTTGCACGTTATAATGTGCACACTGAAAATAATTTTCAACTGTGATTTAATTTTTTTTTTATTTTTTTTTTATTGTATTTAATTTTGTGATTGTAAAATTTATATCTGACAAATCAGAGGAAGAAAAAATTAATGAAAAGATATAAACTTAAAAATGCGAGAAATAAAGTTGCAAATCAAAAAAGTCTGAATTGCAAGATATAAACATAGAATTGTGAGTAAAAATGAAATTATTTATATTTGTATCCCACGACAGAAAAGGCCTTCTATAAAAATGACATTAGCAAATAATTGGGGAAATAAAAAAAATATTACATTTTTTATATATATATATATATATATACTGTATATATATATATATATATAATAAAAAAGTGGCCAAATTACTAAAACGTTATATGACCAAAAAAATTGAACCTGTAAAAATGTAGTAGTAGTATGATACTATATAATGTGGAGTCATTTAGCATTCATTACTGTATAGTATATTATTATATAACGATGAATGCTAACATGACACTGACCCATCTGTTTTTCATTTGTGATGTAAAGAGTTAATAAGCCAGCAGGTGTTACATCGATTACTGTGTGAAATGTGACATGCATGACTTCCTCTGCTCTATGTTTGTGTTCTCCATCAGTTCCGGACGCTGAACGTTGTTTCCGAGAGTCTGTTTTCCCTCATCAACGGCGACGACATGTTCGCCACCTTCAAGAACATGCAGCAGAAGAGTGACGTGGTGTGGCTCTTCAGCCGCCTGTATCTCTACACGTTTGTGTCTCTGTTCATCTACATGGTGCTCAGTCTGTTCATCACGCTCATCACCGACACGTACGACACCATCAAGGTGAGCGAGGAGAGAAACACACACACGTCACACTCGCTCGTGTGCTGGAATGACTGGGTTTTACTGTAACCGGTTTATGAGATACGAGCAAAGTTTACTGTGAAAGATTTTTGAACCTGTAAATGAAAGTCTTTCAGCGTCAAAATGTCATGTTTAATGCAATGTGTTGCTGCTTGTTTTTAATGAATAGTGAAATGTACAAGTTTGAGATGTTTTAAACAGGGTTTCTGCATGTTTGGTGAAGGCGAATATCACTAGTCAACATTTGAAGCGGATCAAAACCTTTCATCAAAGCTGTCCTAAAACCAAAATGAAAAACTGAATTATTTGATGATCCACTTCAAAAGTTGCCTACTTTAATATGTTTCAGAGACATTTTTTAAACTGAAGGGAACACGATACATCAGTATATACTCTAAATGTAAATATGCAAGAAACACAATGCATATATAGCAACACTTTAAAGTTTAAGAGTCCAACCTCCAAGAAATTTCCATTAATTTATAAAATTGACAGATTTATGGCATTTTAATATATTTTGCAGTGTGATATGCTTGTCATTTATCTTGTTCCTCAGTATATTTGTATAAATGTTTGAAATGCAAAAAAAAACAATGCAATTGAAAGGTCACATAATTATTTTATTCCCCATCGATAGCACAAGTTTTTAGCACAAACCGGCTAAATGCAGTTTAGAATGCCTCTAGTAACTGTAAAGAGTAAAATGATGCATGAGAGTAACTGTAAAGAGTAAAATGATGCGTGAGAGTAACTGTAAAGAGTAAAATGATGCGTGAGAGTAACTGTAAAGAGTAACATGATGCGTGAGAGTAACTGTAAAGAGTAAAATTAGAGTAAAATGATGCGTGAGAGTAACTGTAAAGAGTAAAATGATGCGTGAGAGTAACTGTAAAGAGTAACATGATGCGTGAGAGTAACTGTAAAGAGTAAAATGAGAGTAAAATGATGCGTGAGAGTAACATGATGCGTGTGAGTAACTGTAAAGAGTAAAATGATGCGTGAGAGTAACTGTAAAGAGTAAAATGGTGCGTGTGAGTAACTGTAAAGAGTAAAATGATGCGTGAGAGTAACTGTAAAGAGTAACATGATGCGTGAGAGTAACTGTAAAGAGTAAAATGATGCGTGAGAGTAACTGTAAAGAGTAACATGATGCGTGAGAGTAACTGTAAAGAGTAAAATGATGCGTGAGAGTAACTGTAAAGAGTAAAATGAGAGTAAAATGATGTGTGAGAGTAACTGTAAAGAGTAAAATGAGAGTAAAATGATGCGTGAGAGTAACTGTAAAGAGTAAAATGAGAGTAAAATGATGTGTGAGAGTAACTGTAAAGAGTAAAATGATGCGTGAGAGTAACTGTAAAGAGTAACATGATGCGTGAGAGTAACTGTAAAGAGTAAAATGAGAGTAAAATGATGTGTGAGAGTAACTGTAAAGAGTAAAAGGATGCGTGAGAGTAACTGTAAAGAGTAAAATGATGCGTGAGAGTAACCGTAAAGTGTAAAATGATGCGTGAGAGTAACTGTAAAGAGTAAAATAATGCGTGAGAGTAACTGTAAAGAGTAAAATGATGCGTGAGAATAACCGTAAAGAGTAAAATGATGCGTGAGAGTAACCGTAAAGAGTAAAATGATGCGTGAGAGTAACCGTAGAGTAAAATGATGCGTGAGAGTAACCGTAAAGAGTAAAATGATGCGTGAGAGTAACTGTAAAGAGTAAAATGATGCGTGAGTTACTGTAAAGAGTAAAATGATGCGTGAGAGTAACCGTAAAGAGTAAAATGATGCGTGAGAGTAACTGTAAAGCGTAAAATGATGCGTGAGAGTAACATGATGCGTGAGAGTAACTGTAAAGAGTAAAATGATGCGTGAGAGTAACTGTAAAGAGTAAAATGAGAGTAAAATGATGTGTGAGAGTAACTGTAAAGAGTAAAATGAGAGTTAAATGATGCGTGAGAGTAACTGTAAAGAGTAAAATGAGAGTAAAATGATGTGTGAGAGTAACTGTAAAGAGTAAAATGATGCGTGAGAGTAACTGTAAAGAGTAACATGATGCGTGAGAGTAACTGTAAAGAGTAAAATGAGAGTAAAATGATGTGTGAGAGTAACTGTAAAGAGTAAAAGGATGCGTGAGAGTAACTGTAAAGAGTAAAATGATGCGTGAGAGTAACCGTAAAGTGTAAAATGATGCGTGAGAGTAACTGTAAAGAGTAAAATGATGCGTGAGAGTAACCGTAAAGAGTAAAATGATGCGTGAGAGTAACCGTAAAGAGTAAAATGATGCGTGAGAGTAACTGTAAAGAGTAAAATGATGCGTGAGTTACTGTAAAGAGTAAAATGATGCGTGAGAGTAACCGTAAAGAGTAAAATGATGCGTGAGTTACTGTAAAGAGTAAAATGATGCGTGAGAGTAACCATAAAGAGTAAAATGATGCGTGAGAGTAACTGTAAAGCGTAAAATGATGCGTGAGAGTAACATGACGCGTGAGAGTAACTGTAAAGAGTAAAATGATGCGTGAGGATTGAGTGATTGTGTGTCTGTGTGTCTCAGCATCAGCAGCGTGATGTGGAGCCCGTGTCAGATCTACAGGCGTTCATCATGCAGTGTAAAGATCCTCCAGAATCAGGCCGCTTCAGTGTGGATGAGAGCGGCGGCAGTGGATGTGTGATGCGCTGCTGCTCACGCAGGTCAGCAAACCAGACATAAATACACACTTCATCAATGCATTCGTGATATGCAAGTGTTTTTCATGAAAGATCAGTGTGTGAATGTTATTTGTAGCTGTAGATTTGTCTTCAGGTGTGTTGATTTGGGGATGGGAAGTTCAAAGTTAGCCATTTACTTCCAGAAACTATGCACTTTTAGTTTGTTTTAGTGATTTTCTCTTTGCCTTTTGTTGTTTGATAAATATTAAGCACAAGAATATGAGCCCTCTGTCACTTAAAGCCCATTTACTGTTACACATGTTTTTTCAGTCATCTGTTCAGAATGTTTTACTTCCAGAAAACTATGCACTTTTAGTTTGTTTTTGTGTCTGATAATTACAAATATGAATGTTGTTAAAAGATGTAGCTCTTAGGTGTTTAAGTAAAAATAAAAATGATATCTAATCATGTATGTATTTATTTATTGATATATTAATAAACTCTTCCTTCAGTTATATATATTGCATAGCTGTGTTGTAATTCTTTGGTTTTGATGTTTTAATGTCACGTTGGAGTGTTTGTGCTGCAGGACACACGGCTTTGATGAGTTGGTGATTGTGATGAGTGCCATGTATGAAAGTTCGGACTAAAAGTGAGAATATCTCAATGTTTGAAGTGTGTATAAATAAACAAAAGAGAAACACTGCAGAGTAGATTATATGCCGTGATAGGCAGTAGTGACACTACTAGTTTAAATATATTTTTCAGTAGCGTCGCTGCTTTCTGAATCAAATAGAGTCACTTTTGAGAGTCCAAAAGCCTTCACTGCGCGATGAAGCCCATTAGAATGCCCTTATAATTCCAGCAAGTAAACACGCAAGTTTTTACGTTTATATATACATTGCGCGAGGCCGCGGACACAAATGTGCTGTTAGTTTTATCCTAGGGGTGAAACGATTCATCGATATGGATCGATACATGACGATACGATGCACCGCGTAAACTATCGATATCTGTAGTATAAAAAGGCACCTTTATTTTGGCACTGTCCACATTTTCACATAATATCCTTCAATGCATTACTGCCAATGCGTGCATTGCATTCTCGTTCAATCTCACGTGTCAGGACTCGATATAAGGACTGCCCGAAGGCACAAGGTGAGCATATAAGATGCTCGGGATTGTTGGAGTAACAGTCGACCGCTGTGTGAGAAGTTTCCCGCGCACACATCTGAAGCGCACGCACACACACACACACATCTGAAGCGCACAGACCGCTGCGTCAACTCTGCACGAATACTGAATTGAGCTCTCCTCTGCTTTTTTTTGTACAAAGTACAAGCCAGTATTGCCTGTGAAGTAATATATTAGTGTAGCACACAATCTTATACAGCTAGTCAGCTAACTGTGTTCTGTAGTATCTGTGCTATAACTATCTTTTGGATCTGACAAATTATTTCACATATCCAGGTTCCAGGTGCAAGAGTCTGACCAGTAATCTCTTCATTTTACAGTAAGTAGTGAAACTTACCTAAAATAAAGGCTTAAACATTTAAAAAATGCACATTTTTAAAGAGCTACTCTTTTGGTGAAAGTTTTTAGACAGCTTTTAAAATGAACACTGGAGACCCATCTCTCAGTGTGCAATTTTATGATTGACTTGAAATTATAGGAGGTATATAGTAACAAACACATGAATTCGTTAAGACATTAAGTAGGATAATATATATATTTTTTATTTTACCTACCAGTGACATCTAGTGGTCAGCTGCAATTCATTTCAAAAGATACACACATGTTGTTGAGTCGAGTTTCAACACAAAAATCAATACTCCGGAATAACAGCTGTGTCTTCAGTCTGAGAATCATTGTCCACACATGAAAGTGTTACTATGAAGCAGGGAGGGAACAGCATAATGAATGAAGCCGTGTCAAAGATTCGGATCAGTCACCTCACTTCAGGTGTCTCACTGTGACGTATGAAGCCTCAAACGTCATCGTCACGTGATCATTGAGATTTGATACAAGCCTCAACACAGTCTTTCGAACCAGGCTGCTTCAATAGAGTAAAGCAGGCTTTAAATGTCCTATCTCTACTTTTTATAATCTGAGCTCGAAATGGAAGTGAGCTTAATAAGTACGTTTACCCAAACTTATCATGGTTATTGTAGAGTATCATCATTTAAGTCAACATAAGATGAGATGTAGTATGAAGAAAAGAGTAATACTAATTAGAGTTTGTTGTTCTGGTTATTATGGCTAAATATTTGCTATGAATATATGGGAAATGTTAATGTTATATGATAAGGCTTTGGAAGAGCATGAGCTTGTGTTTAGGTGAATTTCTTGATGAAGCGCAGCTTGAGGTAAGCAATGGTGAGGAAGATGAGAGTCATGATTCCCAGAGCCAAATGATTCTGCCACAAACCCCAGGATGAATAATCGATGCCCTGTTCACTCAGAAACTCCTCACCTGTGGTGCAGCTGTAATGAGAAAAGATCAAAAGTAGTTATGTAGAGGTACATCTCAAAAAATTTGAATATCATGAAAAAGGTCAATATTTTTTGTCACTCATTTCAGAAAGTGAAACCCATATATTATATAGATTCATTACACATAGAGTAAAATATTTCAAGCCTTTATTTCTTGAAATTTTGATGATTATGGCTTACAGATAATGAAAAGCTAAAATTCAGTCTCTCAGAAAATTTGAATATTACATTAAAAAAGGATATTTTAAACAGAAATGTCAGGCTTCTGGAAAGTATGTTCATCTCTGTGTACTCAATACTTGGTTTGGGCTCCTTTCTCATGAATTACTGCATCAATGCAGCGTGGCATGGAGTCGATCAGTCTGTGGCACTGCTCAGGTGTAATGAAGCCCAGGGTGCTTTGATAGCGGCCTTCAGGTCATCTGATTGTTGGGTCTGGTGTCCCTCATCATAGATTCTCTTTGGGGTTCAGGTCAGGTGAGTTTGCTGGCCAATCAAGCACAGTAACACCATGGTCATTGAACCAGCTTTTGGTACATTTGGCAGTGTGGGCAGGTGCCAAGTCCTGGTCCAAGACCACTGAGCCCAGGTAAGATACTTCTGACGATGTTTCTGGTTCAGAAGTGGCTTGGTAGCTCTTTTCCTGAAGATGTCTGAGCGTGGTGACTCTTGATGCACTGACTCCAGCTTCAGTTCACTCCTTGTGAAGCTCTCCCAAGTGTTTGAATCGGCTTTGCTTGACAGTATTATCAAGCTTGCGGTCATTCCTGTTGCTTGTGCACATTTTCCTACCCAATTTATTCCTTCCAGTAAACTTTGCATTTAATATGCTTTGATACAGCACTCCTTGAACAGCCCCCCCCCTTTCAGTAATGCCCCTCTGTGACTTACTCTCTTTGTGGAGGGTGTCAATGATCGTCTTCTGGACCATTTCCAAGTCAGCAGTGTTCCACATTATTGTGCTTTCAAAGAACAAGAGATACCCAGAATGTATACTGTATAGATGGTCATTTATTGAAACTCAAATTAAGATACAGATTTTTGACTTTTTTGTTTTTTTGTAGTTAAAACAAAAACACTTTTGAAATGTTTCAACAAATATATATTTTTCATCTCAGCAATAAAAACTTGCATAAATAATTATATTGAATTTTTTATCCAAATTTGTGTTTGTGGCTCAGTAGAAAGTGATGTTGACAACCTTGAGCACATTGCATAATTTTGTTTTAATTCAGCCTATTCCATGCACACAGTACATTCACATTTACATTCACATACTGCAGACAAAGAAAGAGTATGCATTGTGTTTTGTGAAAACCAACGTCACAGCACACGTTTACCAAGACATTTTGGAGCACTTCGTGCTTCCTTCTGCTGACCAGCTTTTTAAAGATGCTGATTTCATTTTCCAGCAGGATTTGGCTCCTGCCCACACTGCCAAAAGCACCAGAAGCTGGTTAAATGAGCATGGTGTTGGTGTGCTTGACTGGCCAGAAAACTCACCAGACCTGAACATAGAGAATCTATGAGGTATTGTCAAGACGAAAATGAGAAACAATAGACCAAAACATGCAGATGAGCTGAAGGCCACTGTGAAAGAAACCTGGTCTTCACACCACCTCAGCAGTGCCACAAACTGATCACCTCCATGCCACGCCGAATTGAGGCAGTAATTAAAGCAAAAGAAGTCCCTACCAAGTATTGAGTACATATACAGTAAATGAACATACTTTCCAGAAGGCCAACAATTCACTAAAAATAGTTTTTTTTATATTGGTCTTATGAAGTATTCTAATTAATTGAGATGCACCTGTATACTAATATATATATATACACTCTACTGTAACCAGTTCCACTTCACCTCGCTCCGAGTGGGTTTCGAACCCACAATCTCCTGCATGGGAGGCTAAAGGCCACGGCTTCTAGCATCAGTCGCTAGAGCGCCTCTTATTGAGATCAGGGGAGTGAGGTTTACTCGCACAGCACTTACTGGACTATGACTGTTATATTGCAAACATACATACACTCAAGTAAAGCTGACATACATATGAAGCTGCTCCAAATGCCTTTTTTTTTCATTCACATTGCTCTTTTCAAGTAACACACGTTTGACGTTTTTCAAACACTATTTCAACAGTATGCATTTCAAAAAACATATGCAACTCATATGCAGCTTCATACTCACACTTGTATTTCTATGCCACTTGTGTTCCTCGTGTCACACAGGGTGAGGCCAATGAATTCATTGATTTCCACAGCCTGCACACACATACATCATCATCAACATCAGTCACGAATACACATTATCATTCACTAAAACAATAAACCACAAATTAATTTATAAACACAAATTATACAACACCTACACAAATAATTCTCAGCTTTTACTTAATGTATTAACTTAACATAACTACAACTGCCACCCACATTCATCTATACTACTATGTACATACAAAACATTCAATATAAACAATACAACATAACATTACTAGTTATGCATGTATATACACATACACTATAAGCACATTTCATGCAAATCAAACCCTTCATCAGATAATTTTTACACTCACAACAAGACCAAAACGAGGAATACTGAGATACTTCAACCAGTTCAACCAGTCACTGACACTGGGGAGATTCACCAGCAGCCCTGAGAAGATCTGAACACATGGAGAAATAACACTACATATTACCTCTAACAATTTATATGTCACAATGATTATACACTCAAACTATTCAAACACATTGAATGACACACATTTAAAGCACTACATAATACAACTGTCCTGTATTGTTTTACTCACATACTTACAACATCATCTATATAGATATACTGTATATTACTACACATACATGTACAGGTAGATATACAAGTAAATATATATTTTATATATATTAGTGCGGTCAAACGATTAAAACAATTAACTAATTGATCGCACATTTTTCTAAAATTAATCGAGATTAATCCCACCTTACATTAAAGTTTTTAAATATACTTTTATATTGCAATAATGTCTAATTCAATCTTCAAATATACTATGTACAAACAACATAAAGACTATTTTATATAATCTTTTTTATAATTGAAGGCCAGCATCACTGATATAAAAAATTGTTCCCCCTTAATATTTAACCATTGACTGTAGCCATTCAGCATTAAATTATAATTAAGAGCTATCAATTTGAACATTTATTAGACTTAACTTCTAATTTAAGTGAACTTAAAACAATCTTCACACGAACCTATTATAACAAATGACATATTTAGCTACCTGTGCCCTTCAGCAGAAATATAAAGAAAATGAAAAGTTACTAAATTCTAAATTAAATATAGATGAACCCATTAAAGCTATACATGTTAATGATTTCCTCTTTTGTTCTTTGATTCTTGATGAATAGACATCACAGCAGCTGGTTATTGGCTTATTTGCTTGCTATTGCTTTAAAAGCTGCTGCTGCTGAACGTGACGTGGATCATATATCAATGAAAACTGTTTTATTGAGAATTTAGCTGCATCAAAATACAGTATGTGGGCACAGAGAGGCAAACAAATGTAATCATAAATAATAAGTGTATATTTTGCATGTTCAGAAGAAGTGAGCTGGCCTGTCCTGCAGAAATGTAAACAGGTTTGTGTTAGTAAACTGATCAGTGCAAAGAAAGAGAAGTAATGTGAACCTGGTGTTTCTATTTTCATGAGTCTAATAGACATGAACAAGTTATTTAAAAAACATCTATGACCTTTGAAACATGTCTAGTCTTCATGCTCTATGTTTACTATGGTTTCAATAATAATAGACATACATTTGCATAAAGCATCCATATTTGTCCATGTTGATTAGAGTATTAAAAACTTGAAAAGTATTAATATAAGGTGCATTTAGAACAGATAAAAATGTGTGATTAAGTTTAGATTAATCAAAAGTTAACATGACAATCAGGCGATTCAACGCGCGCGCACGCGCACGCACACGCACGCGCACGCACACACACACACACACACACACATTTATTTAGTTCTCTCTGCATACATATATTTTACACATTTATATATTTAGATCTAAATCACTTCATATTACAAATTAACATTCCATATTTTTATGTTTGATTTATATATTAAAAATAACTGATAATATATACTTATTTTTTTTTATTGTTATTATTTTCTTGTTTTAATAATTAAAGATGACTTTCAAAATTACATTAATTCATAATATCTTGTAAAATTTAAGTTCCCTGATCCTTTTTCCATTCTACACTGCCTTGCTTGGACAGATAACAAATATAACAACTGCTCTCTATGTACTGTAACAATAATTACATTCATTATTGTAAATACTGACGATAACCCTTAACCATGGTACACTCACATCCTCATGTGAAATAGTGCTGTGTGTGTGTGTGTGTGTGTGTGTGTGTGTGTGCGTGTGTGTGTGAGAGAGTGTGTGTGAGAGAGTGTGTGTGTGTGTGTGTGTGTGTATGTGTGTGTGTGTCTGTGTCTGTGTCTGTGTCTGTGTGTGTGTGTGTGTGTGTGTGTGTGTGTGTGTGTGTGTGTGTGTGTGTGTGTGTGTGTGTTTACCATCATGAACACAAATATCATGTTAATGACGATGTTAGCGATGCCCACCACCGTCTGATCAGCGGAGATGGCCAGAGTCATGGACGTGGCGGTGTATGACATCAGAATGATGGAGAACATGAAGATGAAGAACGCCTCGGCCGATGCCTTCAGTCCTGCACAGGAAACACAAACACATCAGACCAAACGTCTGATATCATACCAACATGAATGATGACGTGATGAAGGCGATGTGTGTCTGACCAATCATCCAGTATGCCACGCAGCTGAAGATGATGCTAGGGATGGTCCGCAGAGTTAGGATGTCAGACAGGACCTTGGACAGGAAGTACACAGAGACTCTGTAGTATCCACTGATGTACTCGTGCCTGAGGACACACCCACCACAACATCATTTACATTTACATTTAGTCATTTAGCAGGCGCTTTTATCCAAAGCGACTTACAATTGGGGAGTACATAAAGTGATTAATCTTGAAGAGGCAAACATACAGAGTAAGTGCCAATAACAAAGTCTCAGGCATTGTTCAAATAAGTACAAGCTAGCAAGGGAAGGAGAGAAAGATAAAGAGAAAGATGAAGATTTTGAAAAAAGTTAAATAATTTTTTTTTTTAGCAGTCAAGTAGAGTTGAAAGAGATGAGTTTTCAGTTGTTGCTTGAAGGTTGACAGGGATCCAGCGGTCCGTATAGGGGTGGGAAGATCATTCCACCAGCCAGGAACGGTGAAAGAGAATGTTCTGGAGAGTGATTTTGAGCCTCTCTGTGATGGTACCACGACACGTCGCTCACTAACAGATCTCAGGCTTCTGGAGGGGATGTAGATTTGTAATAGTGAGTGGAAGTAGGCGGGGCTTCTGGAAGGGATGTAGATTCGTAATAGTGAGTGGAAGTAGGAGGGGCTTCTGGAGGGGATGTAGATTCGTAATAGTGAGTGGAAGTAGGAGGGGCTTCTGGAGGGGATGTAGATTCGTAATAGTGAGTGGAAGTAGGAGGGGCTTCTGGAAGGGATGTAGATTCGTAATAGTGAGTGGAAGTAGGCGGGGCTTCTGGAGGGGATGTAGATTCGTAATAGTGAGTGGAAGTAGGCGGGGCTTCTGGAAGGGATGTAGATTCGTAATAGTGAGTGGAAGTAGGCGGGGCTTCTGGAGGGGATGTAGATTCGTAATAGTGAGTGGAAGTAGGCGGGGCTTCTGGAGAGGATGTAGATTCGTAATAGTGAGTGGAAGTAGGCGGGGCTTCTGGAGGGGATGTAGATTGGTAATAGTGAGTGGAAGTAGGCGGGGCTTCTGGAGGGGATGTAGATTGGTAATAGTGAGTGGAAGTAGGAGGGGTGCTGAGCCTGTGGTTGTTTATATATGCAAGCAGTGGGCTGAGTGTTTTGAACTGGATGCAGAGCTGGCAACTGGTAGCCAGTGCAATGGAAACAGAAGAGGGGTGAGGGTGTAATCATGTGCTCTTGTGGGCTCGTGTGAAGACGCAGTCGTGCAGCGGGCTGCGAGTTCTGATATCATTTGATAGAGGGTTTGAGGGTTGTGTATTGATGGAAGTCGCAGGCTCAGAGGGAGAGCATTGCAGTAGTCCAGTCTAGAAATGACCAGGGCTCTGGACAGAGAATGTATGTGCAGCGATGCTGGCTGTCAGAAAGGGCTGATCTATTCTGATGGGGTTGAGGTGTAGTGCAAACCTGCAAGATCGAGCAGTCTTTGCAGGATGTGCTCTATTGAAGGATCAGCTGGTCATCGAGGGAAGATTACACCAAGATTGATGCTGACTCGAAGCTGATGGTGTAATTGTAGGAAGAAGCGGGCTAACTGAGGATCGTGAAGTCATGCTGTAGAGTTGGAGTGGCAGGGAAGACAATGAGGGAGCTCAGTCTTTGCACAGGTTGAGCTGATAGATGATGTGTCTTTCATCCATGCCGAGATGTCCGCCAGGCAGCCTGAGATCCGTGCAGCTACCGTTGGATCATCTGGTCGAAATGAGAGAGAGCTGTGTGTCATCAGCGTAGAAATGGTAGGAGAAGCCATGTGCCTGTATGATGGGAGCCAGTGATGTAGTGTATGTGGAGAAGAGGAGGGGTCCAAGAACCGAACCCTGGGGAACCCCAGTGACCGATTGATGTGCTTTGGATACCTCCCCTCCCCAGGCCACCCTGAACCGACCAGTGAGATAGGACTCAAACCAGCGAAGTGGAATCCCAGTGATGTCCAGTGATGAGAGGGTGGACAGGAGGATCTGATGATTGACAGTGTCCAAAACGACAGATCCAGCAGAATGAGGACTGATGATTTGGAATCAGCTTTTGCAATTCGCAGGGCTTCAGTGACCGAGAGTAGCGCAGTCTCAGTTGAATGTCCACTCCTGAAACCTGACTGTTTAGCGTCCAGTTTGTTGTTCTGTGAAAGAAACAATGAGACCTGGTTAAAGACAACTCGTTCGAGTGTTTTGGCTATGAATGGAAGGAGTGAGAAAGGTCTGTAGTTTTCTATAAGAGAAGTGTTTAATGTAGGTTTTTTGAGCAGTGGGGTTACCCGAGCCTGCTTGAACGCAGTGGGGAAGATGCTTGTGAGGAGAGATGTGTTGATGTGTGTGAGTGCTGGTAAGAGTGAAGGAGAGATTGCTTGGAGAAGGTGCGAGGGGATTGGGTCAAGAGGACATGTTGTAGGATGGCTGGAGAGAGAAGATTGGATACTTCTGCCTCAGTGAGGAGACAGAAGGAGAAGATGGGAGTTGGAGCAGTGGATCTAGTTGGTTGGGGGTCCTGTGTGAGTCAATCAATCAATCAATCAAATTCAATCACAAGTAATCACAGAAAACTCTAATCCACTAAGACATCTTGCTTATTTTAACCCATTTTTTCTATTTAAAAAAAAAGTTAACGATAACCTCACTCGTAACGTTAAAACCCAAGGTAAAATGTTCTATGATTTCAGTAGGTTATTTCAAACGTGTATTAAGTTGATTGCCCGTAGTAATATTTAATCTTTGTACATATACCACTGCTGTTGCCCTCATATTTTCTATCTTTAAATTTTTCCCAGCTCCTTTACCTCCACTGGATATGTCACTTCCTAGACACTTGACCTTGGACATCTTTACATTCAAGCTCAACAGTGTTGATGCTCTTCTTCATCTGAAGAATTTTAAGAACTTATTAACTACTAAAAATCATTTTTTTGTTAAGCATCTTCTCTAACTGTTGTTTAGTTTTTTTTTTAGTTGTCTTGTGTGTGTTGGTTCTTGTTTGTTTTTTGTAACGTTTGGAATGTTTTAGGGCTTTAAAAGAATTTTTTTTTTTGTTTAGATTGAAATTTTGTTTTTTTTGTGTGTCTACTGTTTGTAAGATTTGTTCGGCCCCTTCTGCTGATGTCACTTTTGGCTTGATGATTTTATTAAGTTGTTGTGTTTTTTGTCTGGTGTGTTAGACTATCCAATTTCTGGTTTAAGCAGTCGTCAATCTTGGTGCGCTTATTTACTCACACAAACAGTTTCCTCTCAGTATGAAGAGTTCAGCTGAGGCATAGAACAAGCACTGATTGGGGTGATGAAGAAGAGCGCGCCCATCCTGAAACACACACACAACACACACACACACACACACACACACACACACACACACACACACACACACACACGCACACACACACACACACACCCTGTTAGTGGACAGCCAAAGACAGTTTTACAAATATATTACACGTGCACTAAGTTACACCAAGTATTATTCAGGAAATTATATTTGAAAACACTATGGCTAAAGAGATGCATCTTTGTTCATTAGATCTGAACACTGAATAATAATCTAATAAGCAGAAATACTGAATGAACGATGATTTCCATACCTGTTCTGAATGCCACTCAATTCTCCTTCACTCCAAAAAATATAGCCCCAACAACCAGAGCCAGTAAAACCATCACCCCGACTGGAGAACAATACTCAGATTAATATAGAAATATCAGCTTCATGTAAACTTCAACTTTATTTTAACACTTTATATGAAATTATACATTTATATATTTATTCTAGACCTCATACTCTAGCACTCTCTATTCTAATTCTATTTTATCTATATTCCTTTTTATATAAAAAAACAAAACTTGACCTTATCATGCAATTTATTCCAACTCTGATTTTCTGAAAATAACACTAGCATTTTTTCATATTACTGTATTTAAAAAAAAAATAGGTTTTTTTTTTATTTTAAAAAATATTAAATGACCTATGGTAACAAGCTTGATACTCGTATTGTTTTGATATCTTTTCCGTGGAAGTAGGAGGGGCTTCTGGAGGGGATGTAGATTCGTAATAGTGAGTGGAAGTAGGAGGGGCTTCTGGAAGGGATGTAGATTCGTAATAGTGAGTGGAAGTAGGCGGGGCTTCTGGAGGGGATGTAGATTCGTAATAGTGAGTGGAAGTAGGCGGGGCTTCTGGAAGGGATGTAGATTCGTAATAGTGAGTGGAAGTAGGCGGGGCTTCTGGAAGGGATGTAGATTCGTAATAGTGAGTGGAAGTAGGCGGGGCTTCTGGAAGGGATGTAGATTCGTAATAGTGAGTGGAAGTAGGCGGGGCTTCCGGAGGGGATGTAGATTCGTAATACTGAGTGGAAGTAGCGGGGCTTCTGGAGGTGATGTAGATTGGTAATAGTGAGTGGAAGTAGGCGGGGCTTCTGGAGGGGATGTAGATTCGTAATAGTGAGTGGAAGTAGGTGGGGCTTCTGGAGGTGATGTAGATTGGCAATAGTGAGTGGAAGTAGGCGGGGCTTCTGGAGGTAGATGTAGATTTGAAAAAGTAATAGTTTTTTTTTTGAGTGGAAGTAGGCGAAGGGCTTCTGTGAGTGAGGATGTAGGATCGTCGTAATAGTGAGTGGAAGTATCGGTGGAGGACATTCTGGAGGTGATGTAGATTGGCAATAGTGAGTGGACAGTAGGCGTAGCAGATCTCAGACTTCTGGAGGTGATGTGGATTCGTAATAGTGAGTGGAAGTAGGCGGGGTTTCTGGAGGGGATGTGGATTCGTAATAGTGAGTGGAAGTAGGCGGGGCTTCTGGAAGGGGATGTAGATTCGTAATAGTGAGTGGAAGTAGGCGGGGCTTCTGGAGGGGATGTAGATTCGTAATAGTGAGTGGAAGTAGGCGGGGCTTCTGGAAGAGGATGTAGATTCGTAATAGTGAGTGGAAGTAGGCGGGGCTTCTGGAAGGGGATGTAGATTCGTAATAGTGAGTGGAAGTAGGCGGGGCTTCTGGAGGGGATGTAGCTTCGTAATAGTGAGTGGAAGTAGGCGGGGCTTCTGGAGGGGATGTAGATTCGTAATAGTGAGTGGAAGTAGGCGGGGCTTCTGTAGGGGATGTAGATTCGTAATAGTGAGTGGAAGTAGGCGGGGCTTCTGGAGGGGATGTAGATTGGTAATAGTGAGTGGAAGTAGGCGGGGCTTTTGGAGGGGATGTAGATTTGTAACAGTGAGTGGAAGTAGGAGGGTGCTGAGCCTGTGGTTGTTCTATATGCAAGCATCAGTGTTTTGAACTGGATGCGAGCTGCAGCTGGTAGCCAGTGCAAGGAGATAAAGAGAGGTTTAACATGGGCTCTTTTGGGCTCGTTGAAGACCAGTCGTGCCGCTGCATTCTGAATCATTTGTAGAGGTTTGATTGTGTTTGATGGAAGTCCAGCCAGAAGAGCATTGCAGTAGTCCAGTCTAGAAATGACCAGGGCCTGGACAAGAAGTTGTGCAGTATGCTCTGTCAGAAAGGGCTGATCTTTCTGATGTTGTGTAGTGCAAACCTGCAAGATCGAGCAGTCTTTGCAATGTGCTCTTTGAAGGTCAGCTGGTCATCAAAGATTACACCAAGATTTCTGACCGAAGCTGATGGTGTAATTGTAGAAGAACCTAACTGAATGGTGAAGTCATGCTGTAGAGTTGGAGTGGCAGGGAAGACAAGAAGCTCAGTCTTTGCCAGGTTGAGCTGTAGATGATGTTCTTTCATCCATGCCGAGATGTCTGCCAAGCAGCCTGAGATCCGTGCAGCTACCGTTGGATCATCTGGTCGAAATGAGAGAGAGCTGTGTGTCATCAGCGTAGAAATGGTAGGAGAAGCCATGTGCCTGTATGATGGGACCCAGTGATGTAGTGTATGTGGAGAAGAGGAGGGGTCCAAGAACCGATCCCTGGGGAACCCCAGTGACCAATTGATGTGCTTTGGATACCTCCCCTCCCCAGGCCACCCTGAACCGACCGGTGAGATAGGACTCAAACCAGCGAAGTGGAATCCCAGTGATGTCCAGTGATGAGAAGGTGGACAGGATGATCTGATGATTGACCGTGTCAAAAACGACAGATCCAGCAGAATGAGAACTGATGATTTGGAATCAGCTTTTGCAATTCACAGGGCTTCTGTGATTGAGAGTAGTGCAGTCTCAGTTGAATGGCCACTCCTGAAACCTGACTGTTTAGCGTCCATTTTGTTGTTCTGTGAAAGAAACAATGAGACCTGGTTGAAGACAACTCGTTCGAGTGTTTTGGCAATGAATGGAAGGAGAGAGACAGGTCTGTAGTTTTCTATAAGAGAAGTGTTTAATGTAGGTTTTTTGAGCAGTGGGGTTACCCGAGCCTGCTTGAACGCAGTGGGGAAGATGCTTGTGAAGAGAGATGTGTTGATAATGTGTGTGAGTGCTGGTAAGAGTGTGGGAGAGATTGCTTGGAGAAGGTGTGAGGGGATTGGATCAAGAGGACATGTTGTAGGATGGCTGGAGAGGAGAAGTTTGGATACTTCCGCCTCAGTGAGGAGACAGAAGGAGAAGATGGGAGTTTGAGCAGTGGATCTAGTTGGTTGGGGGTCCTGTGTGAGTCAATCAATCAATCAATCAAATTACAATCACAATGTTAACTGCACAGAAAACATCACTAATCACACTCACAAGACAATCTTGACATTATTTTTAACTCCTATTTTATTTTCTTACTTTAGAAAAAAAAGTTAAGATAACCTCCAACTTCTCTTAAAACCCCAAAGGTAAAATGTTCTATGATTTCAGTAGGTTATTTCAAACTGATAGTAATTAAGGATTGCAAAATAACACTTTGATACATATTACTACTACTGCTATTGCTGCTACTACTTCTACTACTATGTAAAGAATATTGTTCCATGCTCCCTTTACCTCGCTTTGGAATAGTCCAACCCTCGCTAGAACAGCCTTCAGAACACTTTGAACATTATTTAACAATTACAAAGCTACAATAACAATGTAGTTGTGCTTCTTTACATTCAGTCCTGAAGAAGATGTTTAAGAACCATTAATTACACCAAACATCATGAAAACCATTCTGTATTTATTAAAGCATGTACCAGTTCTCAAACTCGTGTGTGTGAGTGTGTGTGTGTGTCTGAGTGTGTCTGAGTGTGTCTGACTGTGTGTGTCTGAGTGTGTGTGTGTGTGTGTCTGTGTGTGTGTGTGTGTCTGAGTGTGTCTGTGTGTGTGTCTGTGTGTGTGTGTGTGTGTGTGTGTGTGTGTGTGTCTGTGTGTTGTGTGTGTGTGTGTGTGTGTGTGTGTGTGTCTGTGTGTGTGTGTGTGTGTGTGTGTGTGTGTGTGCATGCGTGCGTGTGTGTGTGTGTGCTTATTTACTCACACAAACAGTTTCCTCTCAGTGATGAAGAGTTCAGCTGAGGACATAGAACTGAAGCACTGATTGGTGGTGATGAAGAAGAGCGCGCCCATCCTGAAACGCACGCACGCACGCAAGCACGCGCACGCACACGCACACGCACACACACACACACACACACACACTACTGTTAGTGGACAGCCAAAGACAGTTTTACAAAATATATTACACGTGCACTAAGTTACACCAAGTATTATTCAGGAAATTATATTTGAAAACACTATGGCTAAAGAGATGCATCTTCTGTTCATTAGATCTGAACACTGAATTAATCAAATCTAATTCAAGCACAAATACTGAATGAACATGTTTCCATACCTGTTCTGAATGCCACTCAAATTCTCCTTCACTCCAAAAAATATAGCCCCAACAACCAGAGCCAGTAAAACCATCACCCCGACCTGGAGAAACAAGACTCAGATTAATATAGAAATATCAGCTTCCATGTAAAACTTAACTTTAATATGTAAATCTATACATTCTCATATATTTATCTCTAGCACTCTCTATTAACTCTAGCACTCTCTATTCTAATTCTATTTTATCTATATGTATCCTTTTTATATAAAAAAACACACACACTTGACCCTCTATCAATTGCATATTTATTCTCTAACTGCTGACTTTTCTTGAAAAACTAACACTAGCTGTATTTTTTCTAATCTATCTACTTGTTTCTTTAAAAAAGAAAACTAGGTTTCTTTTTTTTATATTCTTAAAAAATATATTTATAATTGCTACGCATACTGCGTTAACCAAGACTTGTCATTGCACTTGCTGCTCATTTGTTGGTTTTGATTGCATCTATTGTCCTCATTTTTAAGTCGCTTTGGATAAAAGCCTCTGCTAAATGACTACATGTAAATATATACATACACTACATATATATATACACATATTATACATATACATACACACATTTCATTGTGACATTTAATGCCAAAAATAAAAGTACATTAAATCATTTCAATATTTTTACTGTTTTACTCTAAACTTTATAACACCAGCAAAATCATCTCAAATATATTCAATTAATTGAACAGTTCAGCTGATTATGGCATAATTTATATAAATGTTCTCTGCATAATCCAAGGAATCTAACAAGACCAGTCTTATGATATCAAAAACTTTTATACTTTTAACTTACTTATAGACATTTCCTTTCATTATTAATGGTTAATGGTTTCATATTACAGTTTTTCTCGATTGCTTAAATACATTTCTTGAAATTATGCCTCTTTTTTTTTGCAAAACTCTAAACACAAATCCATAACTTCTACCTCGAGTCTCCAAACGTCTAATATTCAGGTAAAAATGAAGCCCTCCACTCAAAAAAACAAACCTCAATCTTGCTGAAAAACCAAACTTTGCTCTCATACATGACACACAAACCCTCAAAAACACACACACAATACAGCAAACAATAATAAAAATAATTCCTGTATTCTGCCCCAGCATCCCATCTTTGGTCCGGGACACACATCACAGAATATATTGGCCCTGGCCCGGCAGCGGGGGTAAAATATCCTGGAGAGCATCCAGATCCAGCCAGAAAGATATTTAAAAACCTCTTCCTCTTCCTCTTTCTCTCCACCTCCTACGCTTCCTTCATTTCTTTCTTTCTTTCTTAACTCCCTCCTCCTCCTCCTCTCTGGTGTCTCTTTGGCCCTCTTATCTATCATTGAAGGTTCTGATTGGTGTGTGATGAATTTTGACTCCTAGTGTTTAATTGTGAGCTCAAACTTTGCAGACTTGAGTGAACAATATTGAATGTTTGTCTTTTCTAAATGACCACATGCTGTAAGCATTGAGAAATGAGGGGATTTGTGTAGAGTTTTGCAGTAACAGTTCACCAAATCTAACTCATGCGTCAAAGCAGGGTAATTGTGTTTATCTTGATGCCCTAGTAAAACGCCATAGTTCTGCTAGATCCTTGAGATCTTCTGATCAGCAACTTTTAACAATTCCCAGAGCTAGATTAAAACTTAAGGGTGATCGCGCTTTCTCAGTTGCTGGCCCGAAACTGTGGAATTTGTTACCTGTGAGCATTAGATCAGCTCAGACTATCTCTAGTTTTAAATTATTGTTAAAAACGTATTTATTAACTCAGGCCTTTAATCTCTCTGAGTGCTGAGTTTTATGTTCTTTGTGTCTTTTTGTTTGTGTGGTGCTATGTCTTTGTCTGTGTATATTTATGAAAATGTTTTTTGTTTGTTGTTGTTTTTTGTGGCTTTTTGGTTTTCTATTTTTGTACAGCACTTTGGGCAACAATGGTTGTATTATTTTGTGCTATAGAAATAAATGAATGAATAGTAGTTAAGGGAAATGGGTGTGCTTTTAAAAAAAAATGGCCTTATGCTTTTGAAATTTTAGTTCAAAAGCCTGGTTATTCTGGCGCAATATGGCTGCCGTCGCATCATCCAGGTGGATGCTGCACACTGGTGGTGGATGAGGAGATTCTCCCTTTCTATGTAAAGCGCTTTGTGTACCCAGAAAAGTGCTATATAAATGTAACAAATTATAATTATTATTTTAGGGATAGTGACAGACGCTGTTTTCAAACACTCCCGTGTGCTTCTGTGTAAGCGCGTGAACTAATTTGAACTGTTGGTGGCGCTAGAGGGGTTGAGACTCAAAACTAGCTATGGTTTATTTTGACTTCCAGAGCAGAAGAAGAAGAAAATGATGAAGAGCACCAATGATTACACCTTCGGCGCTTGGCCCCTAATAATAGTATTGCAGTGATTCTAAGATAACAGTACTGTTATGTGTAGTTAAATTATTCAAATACTATCATAAAAACGATTATTTCAGCTCAAAGGCTGATAGAAGCATCTGTGAACGTCTGCTGTGGACGGTGGTGCTGACCTGAGCGAACGAGGTCTGTGGGTTCAGCATGAGGTTCTTGAAGGTTCTCTTGAGGACCCAGTTGAACTGGTGGAAGAAGGACGTGCTGTAGGTGATGGTTCTGGATTTGGGTCGTGTGCTGTAGTTCTGGCCCTGAATGATTTGCTCCAGCTCGCTTTTGGTCTGTTTGTTGCTGGCGCTGTTCTTGTATTCCTCCACCAAACGGTCCTCGATGCCCTTCAGAGACGAACTCACCTGCTCCTTGTCCAGTTCTAACACACGCAAATGCGTTTATAGTTAGTCACACAAACACACTAGTCTCAGTCACTGATGGTATCATTATAACAATTAGTTTTTTAAATTAAACATTCATATTAAAGCTAAAATAAATTCTAAATATTACATGAAAAACAAACAAAAGCTATTTAAAGGGGACCTATTATGCACTTTTTTATAAGATGTAAAATAAGTCTCTGATATCCCCAGAGTGTGTATGTGAAGTTTTAGCTCAAAATACCTGACAGATCATATTTTATAGCTTGTTAAAATTGCTACTTTGTACTTGAGTATATTGCTTTAATGCAAATGAGCTGCTGCTCCCGGAGAAGAGGGCGGAGCTTCAAGAGCTCAAGCTCCCCCATTAGCAGTGCTAGCCTTTGCAAATAAACATTCCACTATTAGTACAAGCCTGTTATGTTTACAGAACACAAACTTTTTTGCATTTATGAATTACACAGTTGGGGAGCACAGCACGATAAAAATAACAACATAGCTGGTTTCATGGTGCATGGCATGCTATCACAAACTTTATAAGTCCCACTCGTGATTATGAGCTCAACAATTAAAGCGATCGACTCACATTTCTTTCATATGCAAATTTTAACCACCACATTCATATTCATGGGCAGCACCAGTGAGAACAGACTGAGACAATGGTAGCTTTAGCATCATTAGCCTTACATCGTGCCAAGAAGCTCTTTCAGAAGGGCAATTTGGAAAACAAACGCACAAGACTTACTTTGTCTGGAGCTGATGTTCACACACAAAGCGTTGGTATTGATCCCTACACGTATTGGGGAATTTACAATTTTTTTTGTGACATTTCCTTAGACAATGAAACTTAACCACAGTGTCCTCAGTTGCTCAGATGGAGTAAGTCTATGGAGACTCCTATGTTAGTGCATCCCAAAACACAACACTTGAAATGCCTCTTTGGCGCTGAGCTGACATTGTATATCATTGTACAGCAAGTAATCAGTAACGGCGGAGTCGGACTGCAGCTTCTCACTCAGTGCTGTGTCTATGCTTATAGGACAGCGTCACAAATGCGCAGGACTTTTTCCCCTCAGTGATGTGAACAGAGGGAGAATCTGCTCGTTCTGAGAGACTGTTTATGATTTTTTTAGATAAAAAAAAAATGAGTGGGTGGATTTTTAACATTATAGGCTGGTTGTTTTCACACACCGTGGCCACACAACTGTGTTCAAATACCTTATAAAAGTGCTTTAAAAATTCATTTTAAAGCTGAAAATAAAATTAATTTGAAGTATTAGTCTTCGCCAGTGATGATATAAAACAAAAACTACAACTATTAAACAATTGCTTTATTGCAAAAATAAAAAATATTTTAACAGATTGCTATTATTGCTGAATAAAATTAATTCAAAATCTTATATAAAAAGCTTACAAACCCTTAAAGTATTAATAATTCATATTAAAGCTGAAATAAATTATAAATATAAATCTCAGTCTGTGAAGTTATTGTTTACTTAAATGACAACTAAAAATTGTAAACATTATTTTTAAATCTGAAAAACAATAACTAAATTTGAATTATTAACAGAAGAAACTAGAATACAAATATTGCCTTGGCAACTAACTGAACTAAAATAAGTTAAAGTTGAAGTACTAAAAACAGTAAAACTTAAATAAAAGTACATCCAAATACAGATAATTACATAACAAAAATAAAAACATATCATCTCTTGACTAAAATAAGCTGAAAAATGGCCATTATACTGCGGAAGGGAAATTGTTGTACCATCATTGTTGTATAGGTTGTTGAGAGCAACGGCGGTGGAGTCTCCATTGATGACATCCAGGAAGAAATCAGCAGGGTTGTTATGAGGTTCACAGGTGTATCCTGACACACACACACACACACACACACACACATCAGTATCAGGATATGAGGGTCTGTTGATGTGTGTATGTGTGTGTTTTCATACCGATCTGACTGAAGTAGTCCAGGGTGTCCTGAGCCGGGCCGTGATACACCATCCTTCCTCCCACCAGCATCGTAAGGCTGTCGAACAGCCGGTAGATGGAGTACCGCGGCTGATGGATCGACAGGATGATGGTGCGACCGCTGTTCGCCATTCTGAACAAACCACAATGTCAATGTCATATTTCACCCCCAAAAACCCTAAAGCGTCCCAAAAGCAACTCCCCTTACATACAAATATGTAAAACGGCAGTGTGCATCCAGTCATTCAGCTTTGTGCTAAGGAGCCAAGCCTATGCCTCAGCCATTCAGCTTTGTAGTTCAAGGTTGTGGCAAGAGGGATGTAACTCCAAGGACAGCGCTTGCAAGTTCACCACCTTGGTCTCAGGACAATATGAGAGTCAATCAGAATTCAAGGAAGGTTTCACTGGCCAAAAATGCCTAGAAGTTTCCCAACCCTCTTAATGGAAGTCTGTGGGGTCTGGAGCGCTTCTGTCTTTTACTTCAAAGACAAGATCTTAAACTTGACTGACTCTAGTGGCTCATAGGAGCTCTCTACAGTCCAGAAAAGACCACTAAGAGACCCTAAGAAGGGACAAGGCACAGTCTGCCTCTTTACATCTCTCAAGAACTTAATGATCAGGTCGTGTTTCCCATAGGCCTGTCATCTACACCAGTGGTTCCCAACCTGGCGGGCGTGCCCCCCTAAGGGGGGGGGGGTGGGGTGGGTGTTTGGCAGAGTTCACAGTGGGGGCGCGGGAGCAGATATACTTTGAAGTAGGGCTGGGCGATAAAACGATGACTAAAATTATAGTGATATAATTTTCCTCGATAAAACAAGTTCAATAAATATTCAATTTAATGGTTATGCGGCAAAAGCGGAAACAAAACCGCGCTACTCATTTAAAATGCGCCACACGGACAATACGGTTCAAACAGCGGCGCGGCGCAGAGCGAGCTTACTAGAGCAGATGTGTTTACTCACCGATCACACAACCACTAAACATTCGCTGAATTCAGCGAAGAACACAAACGACTGGTATAAACTAGTATCAGTCGATATCAGTCAACTGATATAAACTAGTTTAAGTCCAGATAAAACAGCGGAAAAACACTGTGTGCAACGATACAGACAGAAGGCTTTTCAATCTACAAATCACCATCGTTTACCATGGATTTACTGTAGTAACACTAACTGCACCATGGTATTGTGATAGAAATGTGGTATATGAAATATATTATATTAATGTAGATGTGTATTACATGTTTTAAAGGAGTAATGGAATGTAATTACAGTATATTTGGGATTAAGCTATAGGCTAGCGTTTGTGTATTTTTAATAAATGTATTTAGACTACTGTTTTACATATAAATAGGCTACCTAGAAACCATATAGTTGCATTTTTACCACAGTATTGAGATGCTATATGTGTGGTTTTAACTCTGGCTTTCACGATGTAAATGTATGCTACTATGGAAGAACAATGGTTAATATTAATAAAACTCAAACAGTCAGAAAAATGTCATTTCGCCATATAAAAAAAATTAGGTTGTTGCTATTTTTACAGATGTTACGGATTTTGAAAATGAAAAAATATATACATATTTATATATTAGGGCTGTCAATCGATTAAAATATTTAATCGCATGATTGTCATGAGTTAACTCACGATTAATCACACATTTGCATTTGTTCGAAATGTACCTTAAATTAATACTTTTCAAGTTTTCAATACTCTAATCAACATGGACATGGACAAATATAGATGCTTTATGCACTATATGTTTATTATTAGTGAAACCATAGTCAACATAGAGCATGAAGACTAGACATGTTTCAAAGGTCATAGATGTTTTTCACAGAACTTGTTCATGTCTATTAGACACATGAAAATAGAAATACCAGGTTCCCATTACTTCTCTTTCTTTGGATAGCGCAATTTACTGACACAAACATGTTTACATGTCTGCAGGACAGTGCATCTCACTTCTGAACATGCAAAATACACATAGCCTATATTATTTATTATTGCATTTGTTTCCCTGTCTGTGCCCACATGCTGTATTTTAATGCAGATAAATTCTCAATAAAACTGTTTTCAATTATATATTTTACTGTTTCTAGGTGGTGACGAGTCTGCTTACAGACAGGAGGTTAAGGAGCTGGCTGTCTGGTGCAGTCTTAACAATCTGAAGCAAACAAGCTCAAAATAGTGGAGATGATCGTGGACTTCAGGTTCAAGATAATCACCAGCGGAGGAAGTTCAACCTGCCACAGGAGCTGCTGAAACAGTTCCACTCTGCCATCATTGAATCCGTTCTCTGCACATGAATAACTGTCTGGTTCAGCTACCAAATCTGACCTCAGAAGACAACAGAGGGTAGTCCGGACTGCTGAGAGAATCATTGGTGCAACCCTCTCCACTCTCCAAGAACTGTACTCATCCAGAGTGAGCAAAAGGGCTGTTAAAATCACTCTGAACCCTCACATCCAGCACACTCTCTCTTTGAACTGTCTGGTCGACGCTACAGAGCTCTGAGCATCAGAACGACCAGACACAGACACAGTTTCTTCCCTCAGGCAATCCATCTCATGAACACTTGACATTAAACGTGGAACATACAACACTATTATACAATTATTTATTCACCACACATACTTATTTTTTCATTTCAAATTTGCACATGTCAGACCTCACACATAATTGTCTTTATTGTATATTGTACATTTTGTACATTGCCTATTTGTATATTGTTCTTTTGTTATCTGTGTCCTTTCCTGTTCTGTCATTCTGTTGCACTGTGGAGCTTCTGTCACTATTAAAAATTCCTCATATGTATAAACATACCTGGCCAATAAAGCTCATTCTGATTCTGATATATTGAAAAAATACTTATTTGATAATATTTTATATACTTTTAAACTATCACACACCTTTAAGATTTCAAATGAACATGTCTTTCTTGTGGTTTAGGTGATTTAGGAAATGTCTTTCTTGTGGTTTAGGTGATTTAGGAAATATCTTTCTTGTGGTTTAAGTGTGGAATATGATCAGTTTTGTATAAACACACCTCTTGAGCAGCAGAAGGACAGAGTTGGCCGTACTGGCGTCTAGGCCGGTGGTCGGTTCATCCAGGAAAAGCACCGGTGGATCAAAGATCAGCTCCATGCCGATGCTCGTCCTCTTTCTCTCTCCACCCGAAACACCACGAATCAGCTGCGTGCCCACCTGTAAAACCAGCCAATCAGAGCAGCCGTCAACTTACTTATTTAGTTTATATGTTTTATCTTGCTATACATTTAAGGGAAAAAAAGATCAAAGATAAGACTATATACTGTACACACTTTACTGATTTCTGAGAATGTTAAATCTGTGTTGATTGCACATGTAGTCAGTCAGATGAAGAATATGTGTTTGGTTTGTTACCCGTGAATCTGCCACTTTGCTCAATCCCAGCTCCTGAATGAGTTTCTCAATCTTCTCATCTTTTTCTTGCTGATGGATCGACTTCGGGAGTCGTAAAGCTGCTGAGAAACGCAGATTCTCACGAACAGTCAGCGTCCCCATGACCACGTCATCCTGCAAAAAACATGCCTTTGAAATAGCCTGGGCCATCTTTTTTGGGCACAACAAAATATCGGCTGTAAAAACCTGACTCCGTCTGAGAGGGGTGTACTTCTTCTATAACCCCATTCCTCGGCAGAGATGACATCTCTTGTCG